>JAJGOT010000123.1:630000-720000 GCA_022457155.1 Cladopsammia gracilis
CTGCGAGGCTAGACGTGCAAAACGTTTTGTTTTAGTGCAAGATAAGGGTCTTTGAGTCAGTCCGCCACGCGAGAGCCCGCGGTATTACAGTATGATCATATCCGTGGACGTCAAACTTATTAACCTACTTTGTGAGACATATAAATTCGCTGTTTATTTATTTATTTATTTATTTTTGGTATTGTATTGTTATTTTTGGTAATTTGTTGCTACCCACGACTTTTACCTGCATCCGCGACTACGACATTAAGCGCTTCTCGTCCAAAACATGAAGGACGAGAACGAGGTCTGGAAAGGGTTCTGCGTGATTTAGCCGAAATAGAGTACGTGATTCGGGAATACAAAATAAATCCAGCCGTGATTCGGGAATACTATATCGACGCGGGATTTGCTTTATCTGTGGCCGTGATTCGTGATTTCCATCTACAAAATTCCGTGAAAATGAAATATTTTATTCTGTATCAATTCACGCTCACATTTTTGTCGTGTTTTATAGGTCTCACTGGTTGGGAAAAACGACGGATAGACCGAATTCTGGTTTGACTTTTATAGCGGTAATAAAATATAAACCGTGAATGTCTATGCGAATGTCCTGAGTTTGTTTACTTGAAAAGCTTTCAATTCTGTGGTATTTCTATAATTTCCTGACTACAATAGTTAACCATTAACACTTTAAACACTTTCCCAGAGTACGTGATTCGGAAAATGACAAAAACAAGCTACGTGATTCGGAAATTTACGAAAAAATAGTTGGGATTTAAGATCCAGTTCTCCCTCCTCCCCCCCCCCCCCCCCCCCCCCTCCTCCTCCAGACCCTGCGAGAAAGGTATATTCTCCCATCTTGATTTTAGTTGGCTGAACAAGATCAGAAAGGCGGTGCTCCGCCGTCACCCACGATATCTTCAAGTTGAGAAGATGCTGTCCTAGACTGCGAGCAGTCTCTTTTTCCGCGAAAGTCAGTAGGGACGAACGCGAAAAGCGAATTAGCGCGATGTGCGAGCTGCGAGCTGCGAGCGGCGAAACCGCGAGCCGTGAGTAGCGCGGACTGGCGCTACTGACTTTAGCGGAAAATGAGAGACCGCTCGCAGTCTAAAGCCGTCCCTGTTTAACCACTGTCTCCATGTTGAACTTGGCTATAAAGCCCGGCATGTCCAATAAATGAATATCGATCATTTGAACAGCAACTGATATATTAATCAAATCACGGGAGACTTACTGGCGATAAAAAGGAAACTAGACCCTATTTTAGAGATTCCCCATTTTAGAGATTCCCCATTTTAGAGATTCCCTATTTTAGAGATTCCCCATTTTTCGAGATTCCCTATTTTAGAGATTCCCCATTTTAGAGATTCCCTATTTTAGAGATTCCCTATTTTAGAGATTCCCCATTTTAGAGATTCCCTATTTTAGAGATTCCCTATTTTAGAGATTCCCCATTTTAGAGATTCCCTATTTTAGAGATTCCCCATTTTAGAGATTCCCCGTTCCCCGTTCCCCGTTCCCCGATTCCCCGTTCCCTATTTTAGAACTAGCCGTTTTTTGAACAGGCGTTTTTTACTGCGCCTTTCAATAACATGCGGAATTTGAAATTCAAATCTCCACCAACGGTTGCGTTATTCCCTGCCGTCGATCATAATTAATACGAAAGCCAACGGACCATGTAAAAAAGAAACAAACAAAATGGATCGAAATCTACCAATCATAATGCACGGACGTGACCTTAATAAAGATCTGTTTCCTGAGAGGTAAGCTAAGATGATTGACGGCAGTGTAAAACGCAACCGTTGGTGGAAATTTGAATCTCAAATTCCGCATGTTATTGAAAGGCGCAGTAACGCACCATAAGAATTAACGTTTTCTCGAAAACATGTTGAATTCCATCACGTACCAGTTTCTATAAGGACAAAGTTCAACATTTGCACGTGCACACAACGTGACTGCTCATACAAAATACAGTCGCTACTCGCTTGTAGTAATCGCTTGGGGCATACAATTAATAACCTACACATCTGCTCACATTAGTTCACAGAAAGATAAACGTTTTAAATACTGTAAATTGTATATTAATTGCATTAAGTTTTCTCTGTTGAACTCCATGCATCCCGGACAAGTTTCTATAAGGACAAAGTTCAACATTTTCACGGGCAGACAACGTGACTGACAAAAAAGATACCATTTCAAATAGTAATCGCTTGAAACCCAGGTTTGAAACATCCAATTCATGTTCCGCATCACATTATAACAAGCTCACCTATAAACGTAACCGCAGTCCACATATTTTGGACGTCTCATCCCTCGCAGACCATTAATTGTACAATTCATGCATAGAGCACATTTTAGGCAGTATTTCCGAATAAATGCCCTTGCCTATTGCCATGTTAGCAAGCCAGTCGGGATTACTGCACAATTCCCAACCAACAAATCTTCAAAACTTTACACTTTTAGTGTTTGAGGCAACAATCGCGAACATCCAAGATGGCTGATTTTCAATTCATGCCAAGTGCCCTTCTCTGACCTTCAGTAATGCCATTTTAGAAGCGAGAATTTGATTGGCTGACATAGTACACGGTGTACATACTAGAGACAATCTGATTGGTGTGACATAACCCAAGACATACATACATACATACACACATACATACATACATACATACATACATACTAACAAACAAACATCACAAACCAACCTTTGCGCCTGCTAATGAGCAAAATAGCTCAAAAAATCGTTCTGTAATTTAATAGCAAAATTCAAGGAATGTGGTAGAAGTTTGACAGACAAGCTAACGAAGTGTATTTTGGTCTGTAGATCTGCGGCTCATCTCCATTGTATCTTCAAAGCAAAGACCTTGAACTCTATAATAAAACTCGTCTTGTTGTTGTTGTTTTGGTGGGTTTTGTAGTAGATGGTCATGAAGAGAGCTTGATTTTAAATAGAAATATTAAAAAGATCAGACAAGGAAAAGGTTTACAATTTATACTATAAAAGCAAGGACCGATACAACGTAGATACAAATTTAAAAGGTGTACTATATTTCTGCTGGCCAAACCAGCCTGAGGTAAAATTTACATTGGCTTTTTATTAGCCTGTTCCAGGCTCCGAGATAGTGGGGAACGCGCGAAGTAAAAAAAGGAGGGAAAAATCGCGGGAGAACTGGGAGAGGGAGGTCGGCGGAGCCTGTAAATATTTCTTTACCGACGCTCTTCCGCCCTCTTTTGGCAAGTTTTGCGATAATCCAATTTTCTGTCGTCAAAATGTCAAAATGTCAATTAACAGAAATAGTTCTCGGATTTCTCGCGCGAGTATTTCGCGCAAAAGCACGTACAAGAACGCGAGGAAATCCGCATGTATTGCTAGACGCGTACACCGACGAAAATACTGTCCTCGAATCTCGAAGTCCACCATTCAAAGTGCTGCAGATTTTGTAGGAGAAACGTAGCATGTAGAGAAACCAAGGTGCCAAGAGTTTCTTCAGTGTAGCGAGAAATAAAGAATTGCTGGCGTATTCTGGAACCGAGATGCTGGAGATTCAAATATTTCAAACCGGATGGCAATGACGCCATACGTCTGACAATGGAGGTACTGCCTAGCTCCGAGAAACACGTCAACTTAAGCGCAGAATAAACTCTGAGGAACTAAAAACAATTGCAAGATACCACTTTTCCAATATAGACCGTGACTATCGCATAAGACTTGAAGCTTAGACTCTTTTAGTCGTGATAAAGAAACACTATCTCGCAAGTTATGCTAACTGCAGACTTGCGCTCACTCACATTAAATCACGGACTAAGTCTTTCAACTTTATTGGTCTCATAAATTAAAAATTTAATATATAATTATATAAAAAATTAAAACGGAGATAAATGAGAGGACCAAATAGGATTGCGCGAACGGGAAATAGAAAAATCCCATGCGAGGCGCAACCCAAAATCTAAAATGAAGATAAAAATGAAGAACGGTGGCAAGGGCAGTTACGGGAGAGGAACCAGGTGCAGGGCATGTCAATATTATAAGTAGTGACCAGTAAAGTAAAATAAGTGGCGCGCAGAAAATTTTTAAAAATACTTGGACTCGAAAAATTGTCATGAGAGGCGAGATTACAGATAGTGTTCCAGGGTTTAACAATTCTATTAAGAAATGAGGCCTGAAAAGTTGCAGTTTTACAGTAAGCAGGTTTTAATACAAGGGTAGGGTTCTTAGAGCGAGATCAGCCATGTGTGACAAAAGTAACATACCGATCAATATTTAAGTCGGTATATCTGGACTAAGAAATGAACTGATCCTATAAAGCATATCTTTATTTTCATCGAAAAGGAAAAATATCTCAGGCACGTACTTGGGATAGAGTTATTCTAAAGCTGGGCTAAAATGCTTTTAGCGACGAGCAGGATTTGTGTTAGGCCTGTCACCTTTTATAAAAACCGAGCTTTTTCAGTTGTTCAACTTGATCTCGCATCACTGAAACCAATGGAGAAACGACTATTGTCGTCGATTTCTCTGCCAAAGCTGCATTCGCCAGGCGTAGAAAGAGCAGAAATATCAAGCTTTTCCCGAAACCGGTCGGCAGAATCGTGAAGACATCTTTACCACGCGCCAATACAAGGCATTCTTGTTGCCCTTTCCTGAGCGCTTCTATATCCTATATTAGGAAAATCGCGCAGGCATTCGTCCAAAATATTAGATGACTTTGATTCCTTTTTATCACGCGCGAGGATCACGTACGCCATCGTTACGATTGACAAGAATAATGTGCATAGCGAGGTGTTGACATTACCTGTCAAAACGGACCAATCAGAGGGTATACCAGGAGCTGGTATACCGGAAAGAGCTTTTTAAAGAAATGTTTAAAGGCTCCGCCGACCTCCCTCGCCCCAGTTCCCCCGCGATTTTTTTCTTTTTTTTTCACTTCGCGCGTTCCCCACTATCTCGGAGCCTGGAATAGGCTAGCTTTTTATACATTTGAATATATTTGCCCGATATTTCGGTTTGCAAAACAAACCTTCTACGGTATGGCGCGTTATTAGGGTCAAAATTATATGTACAAACGTTTTTCAGTTTTAATTTCGAAACGAGTCTTTTTGTTTATAATTACTTTCTAATTGCAGCTCTTGCTGCATGCTTAATTGCGAAATAAAGTTTATCTTGACATTACTTTCAAAAATTTACATCTTTTTGCGTGTTTGTTGAGGTGAATAAAGTATTACTACATTAAAAATTAATTGTAAAATGTTTGTTTGTCCTATTTGCGAACCACCTCACGATAGTCGCTTTGCACGCAAATGTTTGTTGTAAATATCTAAACCCTAAACTTAAAAATAAACCTCGGATCAGTTTGGTATAGCTTGTTATATCTTTCATTTCCGTTATTTATTGCTAAAAAGGGAAATTAGTTTTGAGGTCGCTACTTTCGTAGGGTCGTTATTTTCGGGGGGTCGCTACAGTTCGGGATTTGCTAACACCTGTGAAATTTTATTGCTACTTTTGGAGGGTCGCTACTTTCAAGGGGTCGTTATTTTCGGAACTTTACGGTATGTTCTCTTCGTTTTTGTTTTGATTTCGTTAGTAAGCTTAACTTTTCCGAGATTATGGATCCAAATGTGTTGTGCGAGTGCGCTCAACGTCTGGTGGAAACGGCGGAGTTTATCAGAAACGTGGGAAATCGCACAGCAACAACGACTGCAACGTCAACGACCATGGCATCCAACCTCGTTCCCAGGGTCTCTCATCTTCCCGCCCCCCTGGAGCGAGAGAAAAGAGACCCTGGTCAACTCTGGTCACGTGCGTCCCAAAATCTGGAATGTAATAAATAAAAGATTTGAGGGAGGGGCGGCAGAGTGTGGAATTTGTTCGCTCAAGCAGAGCATTGCAAATCAAAACAAATCCAATCAAAGTGCCCTATGGGCTATCTCCTGTAAGTTCTTCCCATCATGCATTGCTGTCATATTATGTCTGAATATTGTTTTGGATGTTACAATTAGGTATTTAGGTAAGGGTACGCGGTTTCTTGAGTTTAAATCCTCATTTGTTGTTACTGTTAGTGACGAAGAGTGTCCAGGAATTATTTCGAGTGATCACGAGGGACGATGTCATTGTTAAGCCGTTATCACGTCATTTTCAATCGAAATGCATGGGGTAAACCGTACATGATGAACGCTTTGGACCGTTTGGCGAGAATACCGTAAATGTCTTGAATTTCCGAATAGTGAGAATGATGCAAGAAAGCGTGAGAAAATTATGTTGTCAGACGTGGTTGCTTTGTATGAAAAGTGAATAATTGGCAAAGGACCGCACACGAAATGCTGTTGGTGTACGTAGGATCTAGAGAAGATCTAATTTGCCAAAAATGTGAACACAAATAGAGTAAGCAAGGCTGCTACTACATCGACTTTCAGTTTGGGCTCCGTATCATCTGGTATCATGTCGTTGCCGCGTGAAGTGTTCTACGCAATATCAGCCTTGCTTACTTTATTTGCTTTGTATGGATATCTTGGGCGCAATCCATTTAGCCAAGAAGGCGGAAATTTCCGTTGAAAGTCGAATGGAGCAGATAATTTCCGGAAAATCTGTTCGGAAATTGTGGACTACCTCCACTATTTTTTCCGTTTCGTTATCCGTACCATTTGAACGATACTTGCGTTTCCAGGCTCCCTTGAAGGACCTTCGCGCGGTTTTAGTTGTCTTTTCAATATGGCGTCTCATCAACAATGTGCTTCTTGCTTGTTCATCTCCGACACTATGGACCACAGAAACGCCATCCCCAGCACTTGTTTTACCGGAGGAATAGGCTGCCTACCTCTCGTATTCCCGGTTGAAATCCTTCCAGCGTTAATTATTTCTCTGCACAAGATCTCACATGTGCCTCTTGTCATTCGAAGATGACTCCGACACTCGGTGCGTAGGTGGGAATAGGTACCTCAAAAATAACCAAGTTTTGTTTAAATCTCGTCTCATAAAGCAGCGGACGGCAGAAAACAGCACGAGATCTTCTTCTTCGTCAAAAAATTCACTGATTTTCCACCTCAAAATCTTCAGTTAGTTCGATGACTCTGCGAGAAAGCTTGCGTCCGCCATATATTGACTGGAAAGCAGAAATCAGTGGAATTTCGTGCTATAAATTGAGTGAACGGCCTGGGTATCAGGATAATCTCATCGGTTGGTCGGTATATTTGGAAAATCAATTACCATTATGTAACGGTCACCCTAACCGGTTTTTTTCCTACAAATGATAAGCACCCCTTATAACTGAAGGGCTATTTTTACAGGTTTACATGCCGGATCTAGTACACAACTTCTTTCAAGACATTTCTTACTTCTGCTTTAGACATATAATATAGATGAATATTCTGACGGGTCATGTGGCTTGTGAAGCAGGTAAAATAAATTATTGAGACAAAGTTTAGCCTGCCAAAAATATGTTTTTTATTTCAGGCTTAAAGCCACAAAATAAAGGGGGAAGTTGTCATTGAACATGTGTATGGCTAGCTTTTCTTCAAAGGAAGGGCGGCTGTACGCTATACTGTCATTGAGTTAACAGACATATTCACAGACACCTCAATAAAACAGAAACAGTTCATTGAAATACACACAACAGTTCATACAATGATAAAGATATGGACACTCTGTTCTGTCCCTTTTGTGCCCTAATAAAGAGTTTGATTGTACTTGTGGTCTGGTTGAGATGTCTGGGCCCGCCAGTTCCAGTCGTTTGAATGTCTATTCTCATTCGCGTAAAAGCCGCCGCATGTCGTTTGAATGATCGGATAACAACGTGCTCCCGTGGCAGGTATTCTATTGGCCAGGAAAGCCCCTAGGGAGATTTTCAAGACCTTTTATACGCCCTTGCATGCAAAATCTCTCTCTTCTCGCAAGTCTACTCGACTAGATCGTTCCACAAGTTTCCTTTTTCCACATTCCACCAGCGCCGCTGAAGCTCTTATGGCTCACGTCCCAGTTGAACCAGAACCGGTAGCCGTGGCCGCTCTCGCCCCTGTTGAAGCAGCTCCAGCTCCAGCTCCACCTGTTGAGGTATCGTTTTTAACCTTTCTTACATTTTCCCATCCCCTTATTTTACACATTTTTCTAGTACGTGGTTCAAGTTTTACATTCCCTTCGTACCGCACTCTTGTACTGGGTTTTAACTTTGGCGCTTTGCGTCTGTGCAACGTAAACGCGCAAAGTTTAGTCCTTTTGTTGCGGCATTTTTTCGTGTCCGTGTAACGTAGTACGGAACAAAATATTTGACCGCCCATGGCGTGTTGGCGTTGAAGGTGTTAATCGCTTTGGCGCTCTGCGTCCGTGTAACGTACCAGATAATGATTTTACGTTGGTGCTTTATAGCGCCTGTGTAACGTATCAGAGGAGGATTTTTTTACGTTGGCGCTCTATGGCGTCTGTGTAACGTACCAGAAAAAGATATTACGTTGGCGCTTTACAGCGTCTGTGCAACGTACCAGAAAAGATTTTACGTTGACGCTTTACGGCGTCTGTGCAACGTACCAAAAAAGATTTTACGTTGGCGCTTTATAGCGTCGGTGTAACGTACCGGAGAAAGGATATTACGTTGACTTTTAATGGCGTCTGTGAAACGTACCAGAGAAGTATTTTACATTGGCGCTTTTTAGCGCCGGTCTATGCAATGTTTATCCTGTTTTGCCCTTGTTTGCTTTCGAACTGTCTTCACGTGTTCTCTTTACTACCATATTTTCTATCCCCCTGCTTATTATCCCTTGCACGCTTTGTCATATGCTTTTTGTCCTCTTTTCCCTTCGTTGTCGAACTGGTTCAGTTATCTGTTCTATTTTTCCCCGTGGGTTTATATATTTTTTATAGTTCTCCCGCGCGTATTTGTATGTGCGTCGAACAGTCTCAAACCCTTTCATTTTGTCTTTTCTGATGCTGAAAAAATAATATGCGGATAATCGTGTGATTTTGAGAAACGAAAGCTGACCACAATAGCGAGTGTCGTTCATTGTTTGCTTTGCCCGCCCACCTCATGTTAAACTGTATTGCGGTGCGTGCCCGGCAACCAATCATTTAAGCCGCTTTTTGAGCGTCTACAAATAATAACGAGCAATATGTCAGATCTAGAAATTTTCTGCGCTGCAAGTAAATGTCCCGAGAACAATAGGCATTCTGCGCGATGTTTTCCTTCAAACGTTTGTTGAATCCGTGACACGTGGACAAGCGAAGTTTTATATCCCTTTGTCCTGTTTTGCCCCTGTTGTTTAATTTGTTTTACGTTGAGGTTTTTCGGCTTAAACTGTCCCGCATCCCACGTGGTTTTCTTCTCACCATTTTAATTATTAATACTCCCTTGCGTTTTTATTATCATTTTCACGCTTTGTACATCTAAAGATGCGCTATGCTAAGTCGATGTGTTTGCCCCGTTTTGTTTTCATTCCCCTAATGTCTTTTGTTATTTGTCTTATCGTCATTTATTCCCCTGGCATGTTGCTTTTTGCATTATTTACTGCAGTATTTTTTTTTGTGAGTATTTTCTCGCCCCTAGATTCACATTGCTAATTTGTTCTAAGGGAAAACGGCGCAGTTTATATTTTCCCCTACAACGTTTTTAAAACACTTTTCTCTAATTATTATCTTCCCTTTCCTACACTTCCCAGGCAGCCTCGAACGCTGTAGACGAGGTTAAAAGAGAGATAGAAGAGGTTAAATCTAAAATATCCCAAAACTCCGTCATCCAGTCTCTTCGTTTCCTTCGACAACTTCTGTCCCGCCCCCTGGTGTGTTTGAGGCCCATGCGGCGATGGCCGCCCTTGAGCACTTGTCCGATATCGCTCGGGAGAATGGTGACGAACTTGCTCCAAGATATAACGCTATTCTTAAACAGACCAGAGGCCTATCCAGTAACCCAGCGATCCAACGGATCCTCCTCAAGCTACTTGGAACCAAAGAGGAGATCGCAATAGCTAAAGAGATCGAGAAAGCTACCAAGAACAGCTCGGCTAGTCCCATGCCCTTGAGTGGTCAGGTCCCCAGCGCCCAACGTCCTCCTGCTCGAAACCAACCTTATCCCATCACCTGCTTTGCTTGTGACCTTAGAAGCCACATAGCTCGCAACTGCAGAGCCATAAGGGGCGTCGCTTCTCGAGAATTTAGACATCATAATTCGCTTATAGTGTTTTCTTTGCCTGTACTCTTTTGTATGGAATGATCAATAAACACATGGTGCATGCTCAAGTTGTTTTCCCTTTTGTCTTCCTTCCCTTCTTTCCTCTCCACACTCGAGTCCTGTCCAAGGGGGGGGGGGGGGGGTTCCTAAACACACCCCTTTTCCAGTCTTTGGACGGATTCCTGGCTCGACTCGGCTGTGGGGTTCCCTCCCGACCTTCCCTCTCATACAGAATCATTCTTTTCCTATAGATCTTCTCTCGGTTGGATTTTTCAAACCGGATCAGAGACGCTGCAAATCATTCTTCTACTTTGGCTTGGTGTAACTGGGAGGGAAAGCCCACAGCTGGGTCGGGCCACTCCCCCCTATCGAGTCCGTGGCATCAGGACAAATTTACGCTAACCCTACCCAAATCCCTTTTAGAGATCCTAACCAATTCATCGCAGGAAACCTCCGTAATCATCTTGCTGCTTGGGAATCCATCTTGCAAGGTCATCCTAAAGCCGACGAACTATCTAGTTATCTTTCCCCCAGAGTTGATATTAGACATTTCTTTGTCCATTTCAAAGGCAATTTCCAAGGGAGGAGCTATGATTCCGCATTACCCCCAAGAAACACCTTTCCAAATGCCCGAAACTGTTTGGATTTTGAGGATTTCATATCGTCCTGTATCGTGGAACGGGTTGCCAACGGATCCCTTCTACCTCTTGGCGAAGTCGGTTTAGTCGACCCCCCTCATTTAGTCATGCCCATTACAATGGAACCATCCAAACCCCGTATGTGCCACGACGAACGCTTCCTGAATCTCTGGATAAAAGACTCCCCCTTCTCGCTCGATTACATTACCAACCTACCCCGCTATGTTGGACTTAACCACTACCAAACCACTATAGACGACAAAAGTGGCTACGATCACGTTCCTCTTCACCCCTTTAGCAGAATGTATTTCGGTCTACAATGGAAAGGATTTTACTTCGTTTACACCTCACTCCCATTCGGTTGGAAAGCCAGCGCCTATATTTATCATTCTCTTGGCATGGCCGCCATAAGTTACATCAGGTCCATGGGCGTCCCTTCTTCAAACTACATAGACGACAAACATATCGGCCAGTTACGCACCCTACGTCCTCCTCGTGAACAATACTCGAATAACCAGTTATCAGAGATGGCAACTTTCATTGCCTGCTCCATTCTCCTTCAGTTGGGTTATTCGTATTCGTATCTCGGTCTCAAGAAAAGCTCCCTTATTCCTTCACTCAAAGTCAAGTATTTGGAATATTTCTGCGAATCAGACAAGCAGGCCTTTACTTTGCCCCCCGATAAGTTCAGAGATTTGCTGCTCTTCGAGACAGCATACTAGCTAAAAAGACAGTTTCGCTTAAAACTCTGCAGACATTCGCCGGTAAAATGACTTCTTTTTCTCTTCTCGTCCCCGGCGCGAAACTTTACACTAACGCGGCTTACCAAGCAATCTCTAGGGCGTGTCAATCTCATAGACCCATACCAGTCACCGGCGCTCTGAGGGCTGAGCTTCTCCACTGGAAGTTCCTTGATTCCTGGAATGGATTTCTTCCTTGGAAAGAAGAGAAGCATACCAGCATTATAGTCTTTTCTCTGACGCCTCTAAAATCGGTTGGGGAGCCGTCGTAAGGATACCCGGTAAGGAGGACCAAAGTCTTAGAGGCTACTGGGATGAAAGCTCTCGTCACCTGCCCATCGCCATCAGAGAAGCTAAGGCGTTCTTGTTTACACTCGAAAGTGTTAAGCATGCTATCGTTGGTTCTAGAGTAGACTGCTTCATCGACAACAAAGCAGTCATATCTTCTTGGGAAAACCAAGTTTCAAAAACGTCCGCTCTCTCTCAAGTCCTACAATCCATCTTTCAACTCACCCTCCAGTTTAATGTAGCCCTGACGACTTCCCTCGTACCTTCAGCGGATAACCCGGCTGACCTCCCATCCCGCTTTTTCACTGATTCCGATTGCAAGTTGGCTCCACTGGCCTGGAAGATTGTCCAACAATCCTATGGTTCACATACCCTTGACCTGTTTGCCCTTGCTTCCAATGTTCAGTGCGACCTGCATGGCAAGCCTCTAAGCTTCTTTGCACCCTTTCTCAACCCAGAATGCTCCGGTGTTAATGTCTTCTCGCAGCCCATCAGTCCATTGGAGAATGCTTACGCATTTCCACCATTCGTCCTTATGGGTCCCCTCCTTAAGTTCCTGTCACCCGTGCCTTGCCCTCTCACCATTATCGCTCCCGACCTCCAACCTCGTCAATATTGGTGGCCAATTCTCAAACGCAAAGCTTCCAGCCTTTTCAAGATCGGACGAAAGGGCCAGCTTGATATTTTGCTATTTCTAGACCCGTCCCAGCATGGCGCTTTTGCTTCACGCCCCTTACAATGGGACCTCTGGGTCTTTCGATTATCTGTAAGCTGATTGCTGCTTCTCGCCTCTTCCACAGCCTCTACCTACGGTACCCCGCCTCTGGTGCCCTGCTGCACAGTGCCCGGAATGTAAATTTCCTAACGACGACACTTTTTCCTTTTGCCAACGTTGCGGCTACAAACGCCTCTCAGAAACACCCACCCTTCCCTCTCCGAAGCTCACGGTGGATTTGACTTCCATTGGCAACCGCCTGGCTTTCATCCGTGGCCAGAGAAAGTCTCTACCCTACGAACGTCAGAAAACCGCATTGCAAAAGGAACTGGAAACATTTCTGGGTTCACTACCCTCCCCAAAGTCTCTTCAATCAGCCACGCCTTACGACGTCACACGTTTTCTCGTTTGGAAAGACAAAAATGGAAAAACTAAAGTCCATGTTCCCCAGTGCTCCCTTTTCGGCTCCCGCTCTAAAAAACTTTGCAAGTGCCCCACGCGCCTCGCGGCTGGAACTGTTGATAGTACTATTGGCAAACTAAGAGCAATTTTCGATCGCGCAGGCAGGAACGGCCCTTGGAACGACCTCTTCGCGAACGGGAACCCAGCGTCTCACTAGTCTGTCAACGACTATCTACGCTTCATTTCCAGGGAACAGACAATAGCTCACGTGAGCCCCAAGCAAGCCATTTCTCTGTTTTTCAGCAAACTGTCAAAACTCATACGCTACCTCCTCTCTCAGGCCTTTCCTCCAAGCCATATCCCTCCCATTCAACGGTATATCTTCGCTAGAGATGCGGCTTTCTTTTGCTTGGACTTCTTTTCCGGTGACAGATGTTCCGACCTGGGTAGAACTTTGACAAAAGAAGTGTTTCTCCTCCCCGACGACCAAGGTTTCCTTTTTTATAGGCAGGCTGTGGGAAAAACCTTGCGAGGCAAAGATTATAAAACTTTCGCTATAAAGAAATGCCAGGATAATTACTTATGTCCCGTCGCTAATCTTTCTCGATATTTTAATTTGTGTAAAAGCATGGCAATCGACCTGCGTGATGGTTTCCTGTTCAGATCGACAGACAAGCGCAGTCGCGTATCCACCTCCCCCTTTGTCGGATCCACCATTGCTGCTAGGCTGCACACTTACCTCACCACCCTTGGTATAGATGAATGAGAAACAATGCACAGCCTCCGCAGGGGTTGTTCCATTACTCTCTCTTCGTTAGGGGCGTCTGCAGAAGAGATTGCAATGCACCTTCTTGGCTGGAGATCTGTTCGGACGGCGAACTATTATACTCAGTCAGACAAGATCCTTGCTTTCACTAAACCAGCTGATATGCTCGCCCAAAGCACCACAACTGTTAACAGCGACGAGTCTCCGAGAGCTACTTTTGTCGAAGATACCTTTCGTTTCCGTAGCAACCTTACTGATTGTCCATTGGCCTTTCCATAACGTCGTACGCAATTTGCGTAGGGTTTTTCTGAGTTTCGGGAATATTTGGCTGTATCTAAACTGAATAAAGTGTTATGAGTGTGACAATCCCCCGTGATTTGTCTTCAATATAAGCACCCCCTTGGCAAGGGCAAATTTTTTCACCCATATCTTATCCTTCATAAGGCATAGACATAGGGAACCCACACTCTTATTTGTAAACTGCAAATGGAAATTAAATGAGATTTATAAACTTGCCTGTTGTTTTCTTGAATCTGCTGCGGAGCGAAGTGAAATGGACGTCGTTCTGCGATGCGAAAATGATGTTCGTGTCGGCGCTTTGACCACCCTGGATCCAGAGGTCCGTTCTCTGAATATCATGAGTGAAATTAACCGCATAAACGGTTAGAAGAAGCTCGCGAGACGGACCTCTGGTCACTCGAATATACAACCTCATTTCCATGCCACTAGGTCGCTGATTGGTTACTCCTACTTGTTTCCAGACTCTACCGGGAGTTAATGATGCAACAGCAACTTCGATTGGCTGGACCAAAACAATTCGCAACGGGCGCGTGAAAAACCGGTTTCCCAAAGTGAAGCCACACAAACAACAATGGCGGACGTAGATAGAGATTGCGGCTTTTTGCGATCTTTAAGAGACGCTGTGTGATTTCTCTGATATTTCAAAATGTCAGAGAACTAAAGCCAGTTTAGAAAGAAGCGCTGTTGAAATTTATTCAGCGCAAGGATGTCTTGAAAAGAGGTGTTGACAGGCCAGCCAGGACTTATTAATTCGTGTTATCGTGGAGTGTGACCTTTAGAGTTTTGTTTGAACGAGGAAAATTTTTATCTCTATTTAATTTTTATCTCTAGCACGGAGGCGTGCTTTGGAGTTGCAGGTATTCTCGCTGAACGATTTCGCTGACCACTGGTAGGTGACAGGAAGAGAAATAGGTGTACTGGATTAATTACGTGTGGATATCAGACATATCAAGGATTCTTTGTTTGTTAAATCTCTCGCCTTTGAAAACGGTTGTATCCAGAAAGTTTACTTCTTTGTCTGAGATTAATGTTTGTTTGCAAGGACAATAAAATCTTCTATCTCCTTTTTCTCGACACTCTACAGTGAAAAAATGTCATCGATGTTTCTTTTCCACTAGAGTGAATTTGATTTAATATTTCTGTCTCGACCGCGTTTTAAACATGTCAGCTGTCAGATTTAATGTCAACAAACAGACACGCGTTGGTCCCCAAGGTTTAAAACAGGTTTGGTGAGATATCCGATCCACAAATCGCATGGAAATGAGGTTGTGTACTCGAGTGCCCAAAGGTTTTTGTTGTGTCTAGTGCGAAGCACAGACACTATGAGAAAACGCTAAAATCCTCTGGTAAGTGCTTCATATATGGCAAATTATTACGTCATAGGAATAGAGTTTAACTGAGGTTTCTCCTACGTGACACATTACATGAAGCATTCTTTATTGGGTACCAGGAGGGTAATATCATCGATAATCACTCGTAATTTCTTCGTGACCCGAAATAAACAACCTATGACAATCGGAACTAATCGAATGTGTATTAGTACGGACGACAATTGCGTCAATGCTTTCCACGACAACTCCCGACAACTGCATGAAGTCTCTTGACGATTTGCTTTCGTTGGTTTCTTCACAGGCGGACCACCCGATGTTTGTGTGATGGCGGTTACAAAAGAAATATGGGTTAACATAAATAACTTGGCCGCGATTTGCTCTGAATACTAAGTTTATCCTATATGTTCAATACTTAGTAAAAGTTTAGATGAAACGTTAAATGAGTCTTGTGTGTTATTTTTTGCCCGTTCTGAGCCGTTTAAGGTGTCATTTCGCGAGATAATTTATCGAACCCCAAGAGTAAGAAGAGAAAGAGAGACAAGGCAGGCAACAAACCAGACTGAAAACGCCGGCATCCGATTGAGCCATTGGTAGATTCGAATGGACTCGCATTCTTCAGATTCCTTTGGTCATGAATCTGGCACCGATCATATTGAGAAAGCAGTTTTTTGGACTTCAGGATCGCTTTTCTCGAAAAATTCTGGAATGATGAAGCTCAAGCTCGGCACAAGTACGAAGGAATTTGTGCTCAATCGGATGTCGGCGTTTTCGAGGTGAGAAATGTGCTGATTTAGCGTCAGATCGCGCTTGAAGTGGACAAGGTCGCGGTCGCCGTCTGGTTTGTTGCCTGCCTTGTCTCTCTTTCTCTTCTTACTCTTGGGGTTCGATAAATTATCTCGCGAAATGACACCTTAAACGGCTCAGAACGGGCAAAAAATAACACACAAGACTCATTTAACATTTCATCTAAACTTTTATTGAACATATAGGATAAACTTAGTATTCAGAGCAAATCGCATAATAGTTAGCACTACTTATAGGAAAATATATGCAATAATTTCAACCACACCCCAAAGCAGACCAACCTGTACTCCTCGTCATTTTTCTATATCATCTTCAACACATTTGTTAGTTCCAGCCATATTTCTTTACTACTCTGTTCGAGCTTCACATTATACCCCAGCCTCCACACCTGTACTCTATGAGGGATAAATCCTAATTGGTTCACAAAGTGTAATGCAATCCTATATATAATCATATACACATTACTCAATAACCCAGCACTAGACTAATGTCAAGATAAACTTTATTTCGCAATTAAGCATGCAGCAAGAGCTGCAATTAGAAAGTAATTGTAAACGAAAAGACTCGTTTCGAAATTCAAACTGAAAAAACGGTTTGTACATATAATTTTGACCCTAGTAACGCGCCATACTACGGGGGCTAGAAAACAAAAATGAATACAGAAATAAAATGACTGTTACATATAAATCATTTGAAATATGACATACAACAGAATAACAGAAAATGATTGGTAAGAAATAAGCTAAATGTCACTAATTAAGGAGGGGGTGAATAGGGTTATGCAAATCCGCCGATCCGGGCTATTTTTTGGCCCGATCCGTCGATCCGTCGATCCGACGTTATTTTCGTTCAAATCCGGATCCTCATATTTAACTTGAAAAGTTTCCGCAGTATATACTGCACACGGGTATATATATCAGCACTGCACTGATGAGGCCCAGAAGGCCAAAACAGTACTGTCTGCAGTTAGTTTTGTTTTGTTTTTCTTGTGCATTATTTAGATTTTAATCGAAGATTCCTGCCTTTGCTGGTGAAACTGAAAAAAGTAGTCGACAAAATACCAACATATCGTCCAAGGCCGACCAAAAAATTAATGATCAGATCCACAATCCAAACTTCTAGATAGACAAAGTCCGGAATCCGGGCCAAAATTTTCGGCTGATTCGCGATCCACGGTAATTTACAAATCCGCTAATCCGCTTAATTTATCGCTAAAATCCGCAATCCGTGCGCTTTTCAAGGCCGAATCCGCCGATCCGCAAACCTATTCACCCCCTCAATTAAGTTCATCACGTCTATTTATACCATGAGGATCAAGTGTCATCGCTTTATCTATAAAATGGGCTTCGCGTGCCTTTCTGACTGAGTCGCGGTTGTTGTGGATGAGTTCCAAGGGAATGAAAAAAAAAAATGCACTAAAAAATGCACTAAACAGTACATTGGGGAAACCAAACGCCAACTGAATGAACGCTTTGGGGAACATCGCCGCTCCATCCTCAATCACCACCATCTACTCCTTTTTCAATACATTTTAACCAACCTGGCCACTCTATCAACGACATCCTCCTCATTCCCTTGGAACTCATCCACAACAACCGCGACTGCTCAGTCAGAAAGGCACGCGAAGCCCATCTTATAGATAAAGCGATGACACTTGATCCTCATGGTATAAATAGACGTGATGAACTTAATTAGTGACATTTAGCTTATTTCTTACCAATCATTTTCTGTTATTCTGTTGTATGTCATATTTCAAATGATTTATATGTAACGGTCATTTTATTTCTGTATTCATTTTTGTTTTCTAGCCCCCGTAGAAGGTTTGTTTTGCAAACCAAAATATCGGGCAAATATATTCAACTGTTTATTATTATTTTTTATTTCACTTCTGTCTCTATCTTTTCTTCTTGCCGTAAGGATCAGTTTGCCGTTTTTACCTTTACTAATGAAAGATATACAGAAAACAATGAAAAGAAACTAATACAAAAGTGAGTAATGAGTTTATTTCTTCGCGAATGTTGAGGCCGTGAGGAAAAAGTGTTCTGCCTTTTGAAATTAAAAAAGCTTCTTTGGCCTTACGTATTGAGTCTAGGCGTAGCCCTACGTATTTCCGTTGTTACGTATACATGTCAACTATATATAAAAAGCCAATGTAAATTTTACCTCATTGTACCTGAAGAAGGCTGGTTTGGCCAGCCGAAATATAGTACACCTTTTAAATTTGTATCTAGGTTGTATCGGTCCTTGCTTCTATAGTATATGTCACTTGTTAAACCGATCAGATCATTAGTTTGATCCAACGTACACCTACCCTGGGTGCCAGAGGTTTTTATTTTTTAGTGAAAACGGCGAGTTTTTCTTCTAACCGTTTATGAGGTTAATTTCACTCATGATATTCAGAGAACGGACCTCTGGATCCAGAGTGACGTACACCCGCAGTATTGTCGTCCACGGTTACTTGCTTGTACTTCTCATTACAATTTATGTCAATGTTGTTTTTCAGTTGACGTAAATACGGGTAAGGAAAAAAACATGGACCCTTGGTCGATGGACCACTACACTGCGAGCAGAGCCTCTTTCGATCCTCCTCGAAAGAGGCTCTTCTCGCAGGGTAATGGGCCACCATTTTGGACCCGATCCATGGACCCCCTATTTTTCTCACCCTCAAAAATTAAAAAAGAAAGAACGAAAGGACTAAATCTGCCGTGTCAGCTTGTGAAAAGATTGAAAAGATAGAGCATTTTTTATCCTCCCCAAACGCTAAAAAGTGGCTAACAATCTACAATGGAAAGACTTTGAATCATTCTACAAGACCTTTTTACATGGGAGCAACTGATGAGGTTTGTTCACCAAAGAACCGAAACTCGAGTCTTGCTTACAAAGTGTACAAAAGTAATGGCTCCGTCAATTCCAAGCCCGCTCATCCCCCCGGGCATTTGTCGAGCATTTTATAACTTTTCCTTCCAAGGGTGGGGCATTTGCTAAAGCAGGTCAGCCCGGCGGTGGGGCATTGTCAAAACAACGTTGTCCGTGTGGATATAAAATTCGTACATACTCCGTTGTTTATTTTAAATTTTCTGTTTGCCCCCAATATAAAAATATAAAAACTGAGTTGATAAACGTCGTTTGAGTCCGGCACTTTTCAAGTGAAAATATTAAAATTTCACACAATTTTAAAAACAGGTCGCCTATTTCCTTACTTTTCTAGTGCCACAGAAGATAATATTTATATCACGGCAAATTTTCAAGTTTTGTTGACGCCTTATTTGCCAACATTCGTGGCCTTGGTGTCTTTCCATCATGATATGTCGCAACAGAAGAATCTGGCTATTTAAAAATTCAATAGCAACATAACTTGAAAAAGCGTTTCAATCAACGGCGACCTTACATGTATTTGCAACATTTTTTTTAAAATGTCATTTGCAAAAATGGCGTTTGCAACTTTTTTTTTAAAAAATGTCAAATGCCCGACAAATGCCCGGGAGGGGGGATGAGCGGGCTTGGAATTGACGGAGCCATAACCACTTGCATTTGTAAGAATAACAAAACAGCTGCCATGCTGGAGATTCAAATATTTTTTGCGGATGCAATGATGCCATACGTGTAACAGTGGAAGTACTGCCTAGTTCCGAGACACATCGCAAAAAGGCTTGGATCTTAGACTCTTTTATCGTGATGAAGAAACAATATCTCGCAAGTTATGCTTAACCACATATTTGCGCTCACATTAAATCACGGACTGAGAAATGAACTGATCCTAATTTCCGAGCAGCGACTAATTTACACTTAAGCGGCTACTACTGATCTTGCAACACTTTTGTGCCCAGAGCTACTCAACAAACGGTGGCCGGTATCGATAACCTGTCACCTTTTCAGTAACGATTTGTACTAAAAAATCGCAAATTTTGATCAATATATTCAATGATATTTCTAATTTGAATTATATTTTATTACTTTTTTTAATTTGGGGGGGATGAGAAAAATAGGGGGGTCCATGGACCCAGTCCAAAATGGTGGTCCACGGACTAGGGGTCCATCATCCTTACCCAGTAAATACTTATGCTCTAATGCTTATGTCGGTAGTGTAAAGGAGGCTTTAAACGATGTTTCTGATGAAATCACATAATTGGTGTATTCGGGAGTCATCATAGTATTTGATTTGTGATTTCTTGGTGCAGTGTTTGGTAATAAAATGCACGTTTTTATCAGATTATGTAGAAAGTCCTGTGGAGGTAAACTTATCTATTTTTAGAGGTTGAATTTCATTGAACCGGGGAAGATGATTATGTGAGATACGAGTGAGAGTCGGTTTCTTTGTAGTGTATGGCTCGTGGAAGTTGTTGACAAAATTGGCAAAGTTGTCAAGTTCGCCGCCCTTCTCTACAGGAAGCTGATCCCACTATGTCGTCGATGTATCGCTTGTAGAGGTCAGGTTTGGTTCCTGAATATTGTAAGAAAATTTGTTTCTCGATGTGACCGACGAACAGACAGGCGTGGTTAGGACCAAATTTACTTCCCATAGCGACACCACCCGTTTGTTGGTCGTAACTGCCGTTGAAAGTGAAGCTGTTAAGTGTGAGGACCAATTCAGCAAGACGTACTAAGGTCTGTGTAGGTGGTTCTAGCACCGACCGCTTGTTTAAAATGTTGTAAAGCTTCAAGGCCATCGTTGTTGGGTATCACTGTATACAGTGACTTGATGCCCATTATGAAAACAAAGCGATAAGAATTGGAGCTGGGATAGCGAAAGGATTGTGCAATGTCTAGCATATGATAAGTGTCCTTGACTTAGCTAGGTAAACTCTGAGTTTCTTTCCACAACTAAAGAAACAAGCTTTGCAAACTGGTAAAATCCAAACCTGACCTCTACAAGCGATATATCGATGACATAGTGGGAACAGCTTCCTGTAGAGTATGCGAATTTTGAATTTTGTCAACAACTTCCACCCGAGCCTTAAGTTCGCTTGGTCCATCTCTGACGACCAACTGCCTTTTCTAGACCTCTTCCTGAAACCAACTGCTCAAGGATTAGCAACGGCCATACACTACAAAAAAACCGACTCTCACTAATATCTCACATACTCATCTTCACACCCGGTCCGTTGTGAACAGTAAAGACTCCATTCTGTACAGCCAATTTCTCCGTCTAGTTAAACGGATATGCAGTGATGAGAACGATTTCATCAACAAAAGCAAGAAAATGGCATCTCTCTACTTGCACCGCAACTATCCCCCAACAGTCGTAGATCGAGCCCTCCAACGCTTCGGCACGATCTCCCGAGAGGCAGCAATGCAACCATCTGGCGATGCAAACACCAACAAAGAAGTCATCCCCCCTGAATACTTACCTACAACCCTACCAACAGCTGTGTCAAGAGCATCCTTACGAAAAACTTTGAAATCCTTAAATCTGATCCTGAGACCATGGAAATCTTTCGTAGCTTGCGAGTCCTCGGTGCGTACCGCCGCGACTCCAATTTAAAAGACTCTTGGTCCCCAACAATCTTCAGTCCAACTTGAATATGGGGGTTGACTCTAATGAAACCTTTCCCTGTCGCCGTCCACGTTGCAAGACCGGCACCTACACCAATTCAGCGACCCAGATCAACCGCACTCTTGATGGACTGCTGACAATTCGACAGAAGTTCACATGTACGATCAGTAACCTCGTCTACATCATTACCTGTCGTACATGTAGTCTGTGTTACATCGGCAAAACTGGACGTAGGCTCGGCGACAGATTCTGCGAGCATCTCAGATCGGTAAGAAAGAAGTAGACCTGCTCGTCGCTAAACACTTCTCCTCTCCCGGACACACAACCGATGACATGATGGTGTCCGTGATTACAACAGGTTTCAAAAGTACCACGGAGAGACGCAGCGCGGAGGGTCGACTAATTTTCAAATGCCAAACCCTTCAACCACGCGGCATGAACATTGACTTTAGTTTTATAAAGATTTCATCCGTGCGCGCTACAATGTTGCGACATGGCGACATTTGGAACAGTTTAAATAGCTGACGCCTATTCACTGAGGAAGGGACAGAAGTCCCGAAACGTCTGAACCTTTTGTCTCAAACCTTTGGCACTCAGGCTATAAAATACATACCCGGCGTTTACATATTTATCAACTCCTAGAGAGCGCTTCTAAAAGATCCGTCTTGAATAACCGAAAACACTTTATTAGTGTGGAGAGAAGCTCATATAAAACAGATAAGTTTCTGGCACGATACATAGGCAGTTTAATATGATAATATTGAAATTTAATTAAGATCGAGTGCTGAAAAAGCTGTTACAAAAACAGTCAGACGTTTCGGGGATAACCCCTTCAACAGTGTTTGTGTTCTCACGAGACAAACGTTTTAAACAGACAAAATGACTTATTTTTTAAGTACTTTGCTTAACTCTTGCAAATTCCTCTCGTTTGACCGCGTTAAGGGGGAAGGCAGGTTGTTTATCATTTAATCGGAAAAACTGTTTTTTTTTTCTGTGCCCGCCTCGAATAGCCCTTGCTAATTGCGGGCACAAGCTTTGTAAATTTACACTGTATCACACTGTATAACTTAATTTGAAATAAGCTTGTTGTTGTTGTTGTCGAACAATGCAGTAAATGGGACACATCAAAGCCCCGAATGGAAATTTCCATGGGTGGTGCGTCTTCTATTTCCACGGATATTTCCACAGGTACGGATAAAAGCCAAAGCCTGAAAAAAGTAGCAAAGAGCAAATGAAACGTACATTTTCCTCGAAATTTTCCGTTTTATGGGATTTTGGACTACATTTCAAGAAATCCTACCCTGGGTACCAGAGGTATTCTTGCGGCGAGCTTCGTGAGTTGACGGC
The DNA here is from genome assembly GCA_022457155.1 of Cladopsammia gracilis. Lineage (NCBI taxonomy): Eukaryota > Metazoa > Cnidaria > Anthozoa > Scleractinia > Dendrophylliidae > Cladopsammia > Cladopsammia gracilis. The sequence goes on from JAJGOT010000123.1 coordinate 652,953, forward strand.
GCCCGAAGGCCGATCAACGAGTGGCAAAGCCGGGTCACAATAGAGACATAACCGACACCGGAACCGCGCAAGAAAAACCTCTTGCACCCAGGGTAAAGAAATCCCGTTTTCTCCGGGAAATTTTGCGTTTGAGAGGACCAAATTAGCCTTTCCATTTCCATTCCAACCGAAATTTCCGGATTTTCTGGGTAAATAGTAAACGATAAGTAGAAAGTCAGTTTCTAGCAGCCAGTTTGGAGTGCTTTTAAGCTTCTGTTAAATAAATAAGGAGTACGGCAGTTACGTTTTAAGATCATGCTTAATGTCATCTTATTTCATCATTTTATTAAGATTAGTGTAAAAGCTTGAATTTATATAAATTTATGTATCTGAGCTGAGTTAACAAATACGGAGTGCAATTCATCAAGTCCGTTTACTTGCGTTTAGTAATTATGAGATCGTGATTTCTTGTGATTTACTTCGAATATCCATTAGAAAGTTTTGTTATAAATTTTGTTCATATAACTCAAAACAGTGGATCACAAAGCGCATTATAAGTATTAAAAAAAGAACAAAACCTTCCATTTTGCCTCTCGGAAAAAGCTTTTTTTTTTAAATTTCAGTTAACATACTGGAACATAGAGGTCCCGTAAATTGACGTGCTATTCTTCACGTAAACAACACCGAAGGGACCGTGAAACTCTAAACGGGGTGTCCGTAGTGGGTTCACACGGATGAAGTAATTGAAAGGGGCTGTCCCGGCTGATATATCGTGTTTTCATGATTATGGCCAGGGCCCGGTTGCATGAAACCTCCCCAAACGGGCGTTGCATATAACATACTCAGCGCTCTCGAAACTTACAGTAGCCTACGTGCATCCGTCGCCGATTTCCTTGCTCCCCGCGGAAAACGTCCGTCTGTGCCAGGCTAAACTTACGGGAGTTGCATAAAATTATTTAAGTAGTCCACTTACGGATTACACGCAAATGCATTTACGATTTTGGTATGTGTGCACTTACGTTTCCTTTACGCAACGAAATTGCGGGTGTTGCATAAAACGTCTCTGTTTTAAAACACCGGATTTGACTATATCTTACAACCTTTACACCAGCTGTTTTATTTCGTAAAATCTTACTGTACAATACATTTGGAAAGCAAACGATTTAAAAGACCAGTAGGTTCCCGTTCCAAAAAATAACTCTCAATGATATTTAGTTGAAATACTTCTCATTTATTCATTCATTTATTTCTCATTTACTTTCTAGCTCGTTTATTCATTCTTTCTTTCGTTCGTTCATTGCAGCCAATAATGGCGCAAGCACCGGCCAACTTTCTTAGCAATTGGTGCGAGAGAAATAATGCCTTCACCTTTCTGTCAAGTAATAATGGTCGCCTTAATTAACCATATTAGCTTAGTACAATGCATTTACTTTTTATACACATAAAAAGTCATTGCTCATCCCAAATTTAACGAGAAAACAAATTCAAATAATTTTCATGTCTTTTTTATAGTTTAAACTTGCAGTAAAACTAAAATGCACCGTTACTAACAAACATTGTACCGGATCACGAATCCCACTCCCTTTCCCGCTCCCTTCGCCCCCTCCCCCTCCCCCATTCTGTTTTCCTATTGCTTGATAAACCATTCCCGCGGGGGAAAACAGATTTAGCAAGCGACCAAGAAAGAAAAATAAGAGCAGTGCTTAAATTCGTATTGATGACAAAAAGGGTGGAGAAACAAACAGTTCACAACTGTGAAAAAAATGGCTTTAACTTTTCACTAAAAAAATACCGTGACAGACAACCGATTTAAAAAAAACTCAATTTAAATGACAACTTGTAAAAGAAAACGGCACACATTAAAATAAAACATCGTACTTCAGTATAGAAATCTCAAGTACCGTAAATTCTCGAATTAGTGCCCGCGCGCTTATTTAATTTTCTGAGTCGAGCCGTGGGCGCTTATTTGAAGGAGGCGTTTATTTCGTTTTTCATTGTCTTTATTTTAAGTGAACACAAACTGTACCATAAAATAGCAAATCTGGAACGTATCTTTCAGGAGAAACTTATCACTAAATTTCGGTAATTCTACTAACTCACTTCAATTTCCTGGGGGAGGGGTGGGGGGCGGTTTATTTAATATTTTTAGCCCGAGTGGGCGGGGAAGCGCCAATTCAAAGGTGCGCACTTATTTGAAGCTAGGCGCTAATTCGAGCATTTACGGTAAATTAATAATTCGACTGTACAAATATAAAGCGGTTTTTAGTTGAGTGTCGTAAAACCAAAACCAAAGTAGTTACTCTGATCAATCACAGCAGTCGTAAAGAATCCAATGAACCAACCAGAACTCGTAGCAAATAAATGTAGCCGGGCGCCAAGCGCGAAAAAAACGCGTGCAAGCATGTCACGTTGGTTTTCATTTTATTTCTGACTGGTTGAGAACGTGGCGCGAGATGTTTTAGCCAATCACAAAGTGTAGCGAAGCAAAACCAAAGCAATCGCGAAATTACTTTCGACACTCAATTGAAAACCGCGCTAATAAAAAATAATTCTTAATTTTTCATCATTTTATCCATTTTCTTGTTTTGCACCACGTGTAGAATGTACATTTTGAGACAGTAAGGAATGCTGAGAGAATCCACAAGCTCAAGAGAGCAAGGACAAAGCATCTTGCGAATTGAAAGACGGCAAAGTCGTTTCAAGCTTTTAGGCTTTCCTGGAAAATAAAATACAAAGCAATACAGTCAGAAATTGGAACAGAAAAGGGGAACTGGTGGTATATAGCGCGGGAAAACTCTTAGCCGAACGAGAAACGAGTCGTCAGTGGTCAAGCGCGGTACGCAGGAAAACGAATTAGTAAGCGTGGGAAAATATGAAAACATTGGCGAGCACAGTTAAGCGTGAAACTGCGGGCAAGCGCGGGAAAATATGGAACGGGTGCTAAGCGGGGGCAAACAGGCGGCGGATGAAAAGATCTTCCAGCTAATAATGGCGAGCGCGGGAAATCAATATATGGTGATGTCAAGCGCGGGAAAATGTGTAGCTGGTGGTAAGAGTGGGAAGGCCTTTTCAAACAGTCATATAACTGATAATATGCGCGTAAAAACAGGTAGCTGATGGCAAGCGCGGAAAAATAAGTAGCTGATGGCAAGCGCGGGAAAATAAGTAACTGCCGGCAAGCGCGGGAAAATAAGTAGCTGATGGCAAGCGCGGCAAAATAAGTAGCTGATGGCAAGCGCGGGAAAATAAGTAGCTGATGGCAAGCGCGGAAAAATATGTAGCTGATGGCAAGCGCGGGAAAATAAGTATCTGATGGCAAGCGCGGGAAAATAAGTAACTGCTGGTAAGCGCGGGAAAATAAGTAGCTGATGGCAAGCGCGGAAAAATAAGTACGGCGAAATACATTTTTTTGCCAACTCTTGTAATTAATTGTGTATCGTGTTTATTTTTTATAGGAATCCAAACTTTGTACGGAATTCCGAACACAATATACTAATGTGCCGGGAACTCGGCCAAACACTCGGACTCGGCCATTTCATACAGCGCGAACTTTCGAAATTCTCCATCGGGGAAAAATCAGGAGTTTTTTACTCGGACAGATCAAACAAAACTGGAAATTCTTCGTCGTTAATAAAGTTTAATCCACGGCTCAAAAAAAGAAACTCACTCATGTCCTTAAACGCGTACGATGTCATCTTGAGCGGGACGTTTTCAACAAGCCAAGCAAGATAATACTAAATTACTTTCTCTCTCCACTCGGTGGAAAATTTGTTCTTAAGTGTAATTTTGATACTCGTAAGTTGCCTGTCTACTGCTGTCTATCTTCCGATTTTTTATAAAGAGTGTTTGGATGCTTGGTCGGTTCTAAGGCCCGGTTCAAACGTCGAACTTTACATGTGCCGAACCTAATACCTATTTAGGTCGACCCAAACTATTAAGTTCGACTGTTGATTCAGACGGTCGAACTTTACATGTGCCGAACCTAATTCGTAGCGAAAAGAAATATCATCCTTACTGCTTAAAATAGGGAAATACGCTGGAAATAAACCGAAAAAAGTAAAATTCACCAAACCTGGAAATTCTTGTTTTGATTTTAGTGTGCTTTGTGTTCTGTTATGGCAAGGAGACAGCTGAGGAGATCGTGATATTTGGACAAAATAAAGTAACGGCATAAATTTTAAAACGCATTACGATTTCTTTATGGATATAAAGAAAAGCAACTTTTTAGAAGACCGATTTAAGCTGTCCAGTTTCAGTCTAAAAATCTACAACGTGAATGCTGGTAACCGTCGTCACGCTTCTGTGAGTTCTGTCTGCAAAGGCGCGAAAACCCATTAAATAGCCAATCAAAAGCGCGGTTATATTGACTGAATACGTTAACATAAATTATGCATTAGGTTCGGCACATGTGAAGTTCGACGTATGAATCGAAGTCGATCTTTTGCCGTTCTATTCGACAAGCTCAGTCGAATAGAACGGCAGAGTCGACCCAAATACAAAAGTGCCGTTCCTAATTGATTCATACGTCGAACTTTACATGTGCCGAACCTAATTATTAGGTTCGGCACATGTAAAGTTCGACGTTTGAACCGGGCCTAAATGAATTTCCAGTAGGATCGTACAGTGATGTTGTTCATCAAGTTATTTGTAATAATAAAAATATAATTGTTCAAAAGCTCTCACTCTTCGAAAAACACGTGTTTCTTAAAGGAATTGTTACAGTCGATGACCTCCTTTCTGACGCGGGAGTCTTCCTAAAGAGTGCTAACGTGTTAAATGCAAATCTTTCTCCAGTAGAGCGCTTAAACTAATGAGTATTGTTGATGCCATACCTTGTGAATGGAGACAGATCATTAAACAAAGTTCACAGCATCCTCCTTCACACATCCGGGACATAATCTATGTGGAGATGGAAAACTCTGAGGGAGCTTTGTCAATAACCTGCGATCAGGCGCTCTTTTTTTGGAGCGGGATGGGAGAGCACGAACGCGCGAAAGTCGACGGAAGGGCGCGGGGAGGAGGTTACTTTGTCAAAGATCGCATTCAAATTACTTAACAATTTTTTTAAAAGTAAAAAACAAGTTCCTCCATCTGCCCAAAAGAAGTTTCAGGAGAAATTTCCCCAACTTCAAGCCGACTGGAAAGAAACATACTCTTTACCTTTTACAGTGACAATTGAAACTAAAATACGTGAATTCCAGTATAAATTATTGAATAATATAGTGTTTACGAATGAAAAGTTGTTTAGGTTAAAAATGATTGACTCGCCTTTATGTACCTTTTGCAAACGAGAAATGTAATCCATTGAACATTTATTGTTTTATTGTGATGTGACGGAGACTTTTTGGGAAGCATTTTGCTCTTGGCTTGGTAAATGTGAAGTTATGCTACAACCCTTTACAATAACGGATATTTTGTTTGGAGTCTTCAACACGGAAGATGATTTCATTATTTTAAATCATCTGATATTGACAGCTAAATTGTTTATCTATAAGTGTAATTTGAATAATGTGCATCCTTCTATAAGAATTTTTAAAGCCAAGATTAAGGCTATATATCAAGTGGAGAAAACAATAGCAAGTAGGCGGAACAAATTAACTAAACATTTCAAGAAATGGGAGAAGCTTGTGCCATTTGTTAGCTCATAGTTGAGGTGTCCCGCATGTATGTCCCTCTATCGTTTTCTGTTTTACTGATGTCCATATTCACTGTTTTTAGTGTTGTAGGGCGTGTATTGATTGATTTATGATAGTGTAATATGTAGAATTTGTAGCTGGTAGTTTTTTAGCTGTAATTTACTAGTGTAATTTGTTGTAACATTGTAATTCGTAGTTGTTGTATTTATTAAAAGTTAATAAATTACAAAAAAAAAAAATGATCGCTGAATAGGCGCCACGTTTGTTTTTCTCAAAACTCTGCACGTGCTGACTGACGTAAGCAGCTGAAATTGAAGAGCGCATGCAAACTGTGTTCAGCCACCTTAATGGACTTTATGCAACTCCCGTAAGTTACGAAAGCGCTAAGTATGACGGATCTATGCAACACCCGTAAGTAGTGTAAGTGGAAGTTTAAGAAACCGGGCCCTCGCCATAATCATTAAAACACGATTTTTACCACAATTGCCGCTAAACTCGCAATCTGATTGCGAGTGATTGAGTGATTGAGTGAATGGTAAATGAGAGTCCAGACAACGGTGCTGACGCTAACATCGCGCGCGCCTGAAAAAAAAAAAAAACAATCAGATTGCGAGAAAGTTATAGACAACGCTTGCTCTTTCTTTGCTGTCACGTTTTGTAACAAGACTTCTATTTTTCCTTGTATTTTTTTTTAAATATTGTTGTAAAAAACAAATTTACACTGGCTGCGCCTCGTGAGTCCACAACATTTTGACCATGTGATGACGTAAATCGTGGTAAATAAGAGTCCACACCACGGAAAACCGGTGTAAATTTGTTAAATGCCAGCCGGGGCAGTCCCTTTAAATTATACGTCAGTCCATGTAAACCCACTACAGACACCCCGCTTAGAGTTTCATGGTTTCTTCGGTGTCCATTTTACAGGGTTTGATTATATCTTATGACAAATGCAAGCAAAAGCATTTCTTTACACCAGCTGTTTTATTTCGTAAAATCTTACTGTACAATACATTTGGGAAACAAACGATTTAAAAGCCCAGTAGGTTCCCGTCCCAAAAAATAACTCAATGATATTTAGTTTAAATACTTTTCATTCATTCGTTTATTCGGTTATTTACTTACTATCTCTAAAATTTTATTCATTCTTCAGGGGCGGATCCAGGATTTTGAAATGGGAGGTGAAATTTTAATCAAAAAAGATATCAGAGAAATAAAATATTATTTATTTGAGAAATACTTCAGAAAAAAGAAAGAAAGGGTCTCAGAAATGGGGGGTGAAAATTCACCCATTCCCCCCCCCCCCCCCCCCCCCTGGATCCGCCCGTGTTCTTTCTTTCGTTCTTGCATGCATCGCAGCCAATAATGGCGCAAAGCACCTCCGGCCAACTTTCTTAGCAATTGAGTGAGAGAAACAATACCGTTTACCTTTCTGTCAAGTAATAATGGTCGCTTTAATAACCCTTAATTACCATATAAGTTTAGTACTATTTATACACATAAAATTCATTGCTGATCTCAAATTTAACAAGAAAACAAATTCAAATAATTTTTATGGCTTTTTTATAGTTTAACTCACTGTTAAACTAAAATGTACAGTTACTAACAAACATTGTACCTGAAGAAACTGACCCTCTCATGAATCTCGCTCCCTTCCCCCTCCCCTCCCCCCTTCTGTTTTCATTTTCCTTGGTAAACCATTCCTGCGGGGAAAACGAAACGCATGCATTTTAGCAAGCGACTCACGAAAGAAAAAAATAGCAACAACGCTTAAATTCGCCTTGATGACAGGGTGGCGAAACACACAGTTCATAACTGAAAAAAGGCTTTAACTTTTCACTGATAAAAAAATATCGTGAAAGACAACCGTTTGAAAAAAAAACGTAATTTAAATGACAACTTGTAAAAAGAAAACGGCATTAAAATACAACATCGTACTTTGGAGTAGAAATCTCAAGTACCGTAAATGCTCGAATTAGCGCCCGGGGCGCTTATTTAATTTGTTAAGTCGGGAGTGGGTCGCTTATTTGAAGAGGGCGCTTATTTCGTTTTCCATTGTCTTTATTTCAAAAGCAAAACTGGAACGTATCTTTCAGCAGAAACTTATCACTAAGTTTCGGTAATTCTACTAACTCACTTCAATTTGCCGGGGAAGGGGTGGGGGCGGTTTATTTAATATTTTTAGCCCGAGTGGGCGGGGAAGCCCCAATTTAAAGGTGCGCACTTATTTGAAGCTAGGCGGTAATTCGAGCATTTACGGTAAATTAATAATTCGACTGTACAAATATAAAGCGGTTTTTAGTTGAGTGTCGTAAAACCAAAACCAAAGTAGTTACTTTGACCAATAACAACAGACGCAGACAATCCAAAGAACCAATCAAAACTAGTAGCAATTTTACCACAATTGCCGCTAAACTCGCAATCTGATTGGTCGACGTGAGTGGTAAATGAGAGTCCAGACAACGGTGCTGACGCTAACATCACGCGCGCTTGAAAACAACCAATCTGATTGGTTGAGAACGTGGCGCGAGATTTTTTAGCCAATCACAAAGTGTAGCGAAGCAAAACCAAAAGCAGTTGCGAAATTACTTTCGACACTCAATTGAAAACCGCGCTAATAAAAAATAATTCTTAATTTTTCATCATTTTATCCATTTTCTTGTTTTGCACCACGTGTAGAATGTACATTTTGAGACAGTAAGGAATGCTGAGAGAATCCACAAGCTCAAGAGAGCAAGGACAAAGCATCTTGCGAATTGAAAGACGGCAAAGTCGTTTCAAGCTTTTAGGCTTTCCTGGAAATAAAATACAAAGCAATACGGTCAGAAATTGGAACAGAAAAAGGGAACTGGTGGTATATATAAAACTGTAAAAACGAACGATAAAATCCGACGTTTCGGAGTAGTCATGACTTCATTATCAAGGAAAATATAAAAAGATCATGCAAATAACAGCATTTAAAGCGATTTTGGCGCGAAGAATAACATAAGAGGGTGCGAAGATTTTAAGAATACTTTCGCACGAATGGAGTCTGATTGCACGTTGAGATTTGGCTTTAAAGTTCTAATAAAAAGCATTTCGTACACTAAGCAGTCAAATTTGTTTCTGCATTTCTTATGCACTTTGAAACTCTTTAGCAGGCCCTGAGGCATTGTCCCGTGCATGTTCTTGTAGTGTTTGGCAATGGCGGAGGATTGTTGTTTGTGTCCTTTCACACGATTATGTAAATGTCCGCGTGTGTAACCTACATAACCCGCATCACACAGGTCACATATATATAGAGCGGGAGAACTCTTAGTCGAATGAGAAACGAGTCGTCAGTGGTCAAGCGCTAGTGACATACGCAGGAAAACGAGTTAGTTAGCGCCGGAAAATATAAAAACAGTGGCGAGCACAGTTAAGCGTGAAACTGCGGGCAAGCGCGGAAAATATGGAACGGGTGGGGGGGGGGAAACAGGCAGCGGATGAAAAGATCTTCCAGCTAATAATGGCGAGCGCGGGTAATCAATATACAGGTGATGTCAAGCGCGGGAAAATGTGTAGCTGGTGGTAAGCGTGGGAAAGCTTTTTCAAACAGTCATGTAACTGATAGTATGCGCGTAAAAACAGGTAGCTGATGGCAAGCGCGGAAAAATAAGCAGCTGATGGCAAGCGCGGGAAAATAAGTAACTAATGGCAAGCGCGGAAAAATAAGTAACTGCTGGCAAGCGCGGGAAAATAAGTAGCTGATGGCAAGCGCGGGAAAATAAGTAGCTGATGGCAAGCGCAGAAAAATATGTAGCTGATGGCAAGCGCGGGAAAATAAGTATCTGATAGCAAGCGCGGGAAAATAAGTAACTGCTGACAAGCGCGGGAAAATAAGTAGCTGATGGCTATCGCGGGAAAATAATTAGCTGATGGCAAGCGCGGGAAAATATGTAGCTGACGGCAAGCGCGGGAAAATAAGTATCTGATGGCAAGCGCGGGAAAACAAGTACCTGACGGCAAGCGCGGGAAAATATGTAGCGATGAAATTGGCAGGAAAACGGTGACTCACGGCAAGAGCAGGGTTGCATAAGCTAAAACGTGTTTAGATTTGATTTGCCTTTTTGATCCTTGATTGGTTAACAAAAAGCACCTTCGTTCTGATTAGTAAGAGCAAACTGCGTTGCACAAACATGCGTTTTGGTGCTGTGCTGTAAATGTCTTGTTCTCCCCACAGGATACCAGTAAACTAAGTGATAAAGGCCTGCCTGTTTGTGATATGGTGCTACAAATAGGAGCATAGGAGTTGTTCCTGTCCGAGAGGGCGAGAATCGCGTGAAAATGGGGCACGGGGCTATGCTACAGTTTTTCCACAAAAACCATATCAACCAACTAAAATGCAATAACCTCAAAAACCTCACCATGACTTTCCCACAATAACTCTAGCAGTCTTTGATATGATTTAAATAACTCCATATTTGAACCATTTCCATATCGCGTTAATAGTGATTGAAGGATGGTCTCCGCTGAATTACCGCTGTCATCCATGACATCACATCGCGCGCCATACTCTACCAGAAGTTGTGTCAAAGGCCCAGACTCCTCGCCCCTAAGAACTTTACAGACATAAATAAACATTACAACATTGTTATTGCTTTTTCCAATATAACCGTTAGTTAAAAGGCAAAACCAATTTCACTCTTTCACTCCCAGAGTCAATTACAGAGACACGTAGTGTCGTTCTAACTTTTGAGTCTGTTGGCAATATCCTATGGTGTGACCATTCAAACGAAACCTCTAGTAGTACACGTACAACTTGTTTTTCAATCTTTTATAAAATGAAATTTAGGATTTCATGTGAATTTTAAGAGTTAATAATGCTGTAATGTATCAGTCAATTCCGGCAGCATGAAAATTTGTTTTTTTCAACTGAGTTGGTTTGGTAAATTGGCTACCATAAAAAAATTCAAAAGCTGACCCTTCCAGAAGTAGCCGACACCCCTCCCGGCTCCCCCTTCCCGGGCCTAAGCCCCAGGCATTGACATTTTGTGGGAGAAAGTGGAAAAATACCCCACTGTGGGACGCAACAAGCTGTTCAAATGCCCTGATGTATATTAAAGAAGAAGAGAAATGTTTGCCTCTGGGGTTACTACTCCAAAAGTTTATTGACACCAAAATGGGCAAATTTTTTGCTTTGCTGATACATTCGTCACCATAAACGAGTCCAACTACAGTACAATAAGAGGTTAAAATTAGTCATGGGGATGCCAAATGCCAAATGAGGTTTGGCACTTTTGCTAGTGAAGGGTTACAAAGGAGTAAGCCCCCCCCCCCCCCCCCCCCACATACCTATGTGAAGTGGTGTGCGGCCATGCTCTGCTTGCACATTAGGATCTGCACCAGCATCCAGTAAATACTGCACGCAAGCGACACTCTGTGCCTCACAAGCCACATGCAGACCAGTCTTGTAGTGAGCTTTGTCAGTCTGGTTCACAAACGCACCATATTGCAATAGCAGCCTGATGACTTCACTGAAAAAAAAAATAATAATAATAAAATAACAAAACTGAACTTAAGGACGTTTGCGGGAAAATCTTCTACAAGACAGATTTTTTTCAAACTTATGCTACGGTCTGATAATGAGTTACTCATGTCCCCCCACCCCCCCTGGATGGAATGCTAGTCCTTCACTGGGTTACCCCCACACACTGTTACATTGTTACACACTGGCAATGTACCCATTTATACACCTGGGTGAAGAGAGACAATGTGGAGTAAAGTTTCTTGTCTAAGGAAACAACACACTGGCAATGTACCCATTTATACACCTGGGTGAAGAGAGACAATGTGGAGTAAAGTTTCTTGTCTAAGAAAACAACACATTGGCAATGTACCCATTTATACACCTGGTTGGAGTGAGACAATGTGGAGTAAAGTTTCTTGTCTAAGGAAACAACACACTGGCAATGTACCCATTTATACACCTAGGTGGACAGAGACAATGTGGAGCAAAGTTTCTTGTCTAAGGAAACAACACACTGGCAATGTACCCATTTATACACCTGGTTGGAGTGAGACAATGTGGAGTAAAGTTTCTTGTCTAAGGAAACAACACACTGGCAATGTACCCATTTATACACCTGGTTGGAGTGAGACAATGTGGAGTAAAGTTTCTTGTCTAAGGAAACAACACACTGGCAATGCACCCATTTATACACCTGGGTGAAGAGAGACAATGTGGAGTAAAGTTTGTTGTCTAAGGAAACAACACACTGGCAATGTACCCATTTATACACCTTGGTGGAGAGAGACAATGTGGAGTAAAGTTTCTTGACTAAGGAAACAACACACTGGCAATGTACCCATTTATACACCTGGGTGGACACAGACAATGTGGAGTAAAGTTTCCTGTCTAAGGAAACAAAACACTGTCATTGTACCCATTTATACACCTGGGTGGAGAGAGACAATGTGGAGCAAAGTTTCTTGTCTAAGGAAACAACACGAAGGACAAGACCAGGCCTCGAACCACAGACCTACGGATCTGATGTCCAACACGCTAACCACTCACTACACCACAGTGCCTCTAAGAGATCAATATTCAAAAAGTCAAATAAACAAACCTATGAGCTCTCTAAGAGATCAATATTCAACATGTCAAATAAACAAACCTATGAGCTCTCTAAGAGATCAATATTCAACAAGTCAAATAAACAAACCTATGAGCTCTTTGTGCTGCCAGAAAAAGTGGAGTTTGTCCCCAGGCTTCCTCCACATTAGCATAAGCACCTGCCGCTAGTAATACGGCAGCACAGTCAAAGTGTCCAAAATAAGCTGCCTGGTGCAGAGGGGTGCTACCAAATCTAAATAGAGAAATCATATACTAAGATACTAGAAAAACCAAATTATTTAATATACAAAATTTTGAGTTAAATATTAAGTCAAAGACATATATATTGAGCCTGGTTTTCCCTAATTTTCACTTTTCAAGTAGTTAAAGGCCTCAGTCAAGGGCTATAACCAGGGAAAATGGCTTATTTGTGATAACTTTTTACAGCCATGCTCCGTCACGCGTGACCAGTATTTTTGAAAATTTGAATAGAGTTTTCAAGTTTACGCGTCGGTTTTGTAAATTTATTCCAAGATTTGTAATTCCGTGAGAATTTTACCGCATTTTCGGAAACAATCAGCAACAAAATATCATTTTATTTGAAATGTTACATATCCAAACAATATTAGCTTTTTCATGCTAAGGCGAAGTTATTTTTCCGTTAACTTGTGACTTTCAAAGTGTTTTTCAGAGAGATCTTTAAGGTTTCATTCAAATCTCGGACGTTACAAAGAAATATTCAAATGTTCATTTCAGCCTTGTGGATTACTGGTCACGCGTGACGGTCACGGAGCATGGCTGTAAACAAATGAAATGAAACTGAATCCAAATCTGGCACATACATGAAGAAAACTCAAACAACACAAAACACAAGATCCTGGAATTATTTTCTGGGACTGCAAAATTTAAAGTAATCTAGTAAGTATTTCATGTACCTTGATGTACTATTAACATCTGCTCCATGCTCAATTAGCAGTTTGACACAGTTAACATGGCCATGATAAACAGCGAGATGAAGAGGAGTGAGACCATCTTTCTCCTGCATATTACGCTTCGCTCCTGTGTGGTAGAGTTTGAAAAAATCTGAGTTGTACAATGTAGAAGATTTTAGGATGACCATTCTAATAAGTCACCTTGTATACGCCAACCTTAAAGAGCCTTAGCCAGATATGTTTTTAGCACTTGAAAATTAGAGAAGTTATTTTCGGGATCAATAATCTGGAAAGTAATAACTAATTAATTAACTACTTTACTTTGGAAAGCAAATATCTCCTTCATCTCTGTAAACTCAATAACCAGGTTTTAACTCCACAATTACTACTTGAGAGAATAAAAAATACATACCAAATAGAGCACTCCATTGCGAGTGAGAAAATCAAACTCAGCTCTATTTCTCCTATTTAGATTTTTGTCACCAAATATATCATTTTTAGCTCAATAAGATGTTTCAAGTGCACCTAACCCCTAATTTTTTTATTCGCCTAAATGAATGTGCTTGTTTTCTGGAGTGCATCTCTGAAAAAAGTTTTGGATTTGGTGAAATCCTCTATTTTCTGTGACCTGTTCAAATTTCAAAAATCATGCCAAAACGGAGCTGTGTTTGGTTCAGTTCCCGAGTTAGACGGGGCATGGGTCTAGTCACGTGATGTGACGTACTTTCAGGAACCATTTCCTTCATTTTTGTGAGATTCGAATGTAAATACTGTGCTTTAGTCGTGCAAAACTCTTGCAAAAAAGAAATTATGCCTGCCCGGTGCCTTGCCGCTGAAAGTACTCGACGATGCTTTCTTTGGGGGAATTTTGGTTCCCGAATCTACGACATATCAGGCACTCGCCCCAGATCCCATGTTGCTCGGTACTGAAACAAACTATCCTCCAATTCAACAGGTCACAGAAAATAGAGGATTTCGCCAAATTCAAAAAATTTTTCACAGATACACTCCAGAAAACAAGCACATTCATTTAGGCGAATAAAAAAATTAGGGGTTAGGTGCACTTTCAATCATAAATTATACAAAAGCAGTTCTTCATACATTTGTCATTTTTGTTTATTTTGTTGTTTTGTTTTTCATTCTCTTAGATAACGTGTAAATGTGTTTAAGTTTTAGTTCTTCTTAGAAATGTAATACAGACAAAAAATAAAGCAAATACAATAAAAAGGAAAAATGCCAGATTTTATGCTTGACTTACCGGCCTCAATCAATAGCTTCACACAGGCCAGACGACCCTTTGCAGAAGCCAAATGCAGAGCTGTCTGCTTGGTGTCCGGGTCTCGCAGGTCAGGTGAGATCTTCCTGTCATAAAGAGCCCACCGCAAGTCATCTTCACGTCCCTCACGCGCTGTGAAGAACAGCGTGTATCTCTGACCCATGGCAAATAATGCAGTTCATGTGCATCAGCTGCAATGTAAAGTAGAACCTTAAAGAGGAAATGCTGTATTAAATGCAGTATTGAGTACAACCAAACCCCACTTTACGCCACCCAGATGATACGGACACTCTATTTTAGTGCCAGCCAAAAGCCCAAACATTTCTCTAAAATTTGCCGGCTACCTGTAATTAGTATTACCCAACTAGTGGACTAATGCAAATCCTGCATTTTGATTGGCTACGCTACTAGGGGTCTAATAGTAATAGTCATCGAGTAGCGAAATTCGCCGGTTTTATTTTTCGTTTTATTCCCAAATAAATATTTCTTCAACTTGCAATTGCTTTTTTTTATTATTGCCTTTTTCTGTCCGACTAGTTGGGTGATACTAAAACAATTAGACCCTTCGCCCTCAAGGGCCACGGGTCAATAGCCCATTCGGCTTCGCCTCATGGGCTATTGACCCGTAGCCCTTTCGGGCTACGGGTCTAATTGTTAAATAGAGACCCTGTATATGGACAATAGACAGTTTTTCCGATCCAGACTTAAACAATCTCATACATAATCAACTTCTGAGTTAAATACAGACAATTTGGCTGAATCTAAGGGTTAAATTTTTCTCAAATGCATAAAGATATACTAAACATATCAAGCTAAACATATTGTTTGACTTTTGTCTAGTCATAATTATTTAGTGTCTTGGTGGGGTCAGATATGATAATTTACGCAGTTTTCCACAAGAACAAGAGAAGGCTAAAATTACGCCATTCATTTTTCTTTGCTCAGTGTATTTGTTAACGGGGTTTGACTGTATTATTGAGTACTATATTTAAGACACTATATAGAGACCAGGCTTTGAACCACTATTTAATAAACTTTCAGGTTGAAATATCACTGCACTTGAACCAGTGAACAACTAAACGTCTAGATATACACTGTTACAGTAACTACTGTTACTTGTGACACAGAATTGTCTAATAGTTCAGTCTTGTTGTTATCCACAACGAGTGAACTATTAGATTTCTGATAGGTTGGGCAATCCTGTCTGTGCTCAATATAATTTTTTCTTTACACTGCAGCTTTGTTACTGCAATAATTTTTGTTTTGGCTAAAAAACAAAACCTCAACAGGGTAATAAAAGAAAAAAACTTTGAACTCCACTTGTCCAATGACCGGACAAGTGTGGTTCTGGTTTTACTTGTCCAAAATGTCTTGTTGTCTTTGGATATAAAGTTTAATAATCCAAGTTCTAAATGCCATGATGCATAAACCAATGTATAAGCACTCAACTCATTTCATTTCTAACTTGTAAGATGCTTTTGCGAAAAGTGATCTGTTTTACACTGGCAAAAACCTGAGTGTCTACATTTTTCTGTTGAAATGTATTAAAAAAACATTCTTCTTTTAATTATTCCTGAATATTTACTTGTCTAATGGACAAGTAAGATTGATAATTCGCCCGTCCACAAGCCAAAATCACTGTCTGGGGCAAGTGGACACTGTCTTTGTCGTACACTGCTCAAGTCAGACTTTCATAGATGTAAAAAGATATATTTTTTTTTACAAGACAATTTCCTCGCAGGATAGACAAACAAGGCCATACTATTAATTTTTATATACAGAAAGGTTTGTTCCCTGGCTATTTTTTCCATTTCCCACGCTATTTAAAAAATTGGTGACAGTCCTGACTATGTACTTAGTGCTGTGTGTACAAAACAAAAGCTTATAAATGGACAAATTTATTAGTAAAAAATAATTAACAGTCTAGAATCCAAGCTAAGTCGTCTCATTCCATTTCTTTAAAAAAAGGACAGAAAAATATAACTCAATTTTTTGCCATTGAACGTAGCATAAATTCTAAGCTATAAAGAAGACTTGTAGCCTGCTTTGAATTTCAAATAATTTTCATATTTTCATATAAGTTTACAGCCGGGTTACGGAATAAACGAATGACGCATGGCAATAATAATTATGATTGTTACCAAGAAACTAGAGTTGAATTAGCCCCGTTTCCTTTTTCCTGGATCTTCTGATGATGGAGGATTATTCAAAGTCTTAAATGTGGTGCATTCAACAAAAAGTTACAAAAAAAAGAAAATATTGAGGTGAAATTTTAGTAATCCGTAATTTAGCCTACTTCGTACCGAACGTCATAAGAACAAATGAATAGCCGTCACAAACATAAAGACGAATTGATTGTTTGTGAATAATTTACAGTAAGTAACATGATATTTGTGCTATAACTGAACAGCCACTGTCTTAAATATATAACAAAAATCAAAGTAAAAAACAACTAACCTTCAATTTAACCTTCCATCCTTGTTTGCAGCCATCTTTGTTTGTTGTTTGTTGAATTTTTCCTCTCGTTTCCAGACTCTCGCGTCGCTTTCGGGAATCGCGTCATGTATGCTTCGTCGTTTGACCCTAAATAAAACCAGGCGCGCGCCAAGGGCCTAGGGGTTCGCTTTATGAAGAAACATGAAAGACCAGCTGCTTACAGTGAATTTAGTTCCAGTACACTTTCAATACAATTTATTGTTTTATCCATGAGTTAATACAGTTTAATAGTGCCTACCATACAACATGTTTTCAAAGTTATTAATTAACATTTCCGTAGATTTCGGTTATCAACTTCTGATTTTACTGCAGTTCTCATCACAATTTCTTAATCTAACCTGGGTACCAAGCTCTCTCGTTTCTTGACGTTGCGGAAGTTGCGATCATCAAATGACGCAAAACAAAATATTCAAAAGACACTGAACAATATCCACACCACATCACAATAGCTAACCAACAACAGTTTCCGCAACACCTCGTAGTTATTATAGGAAATTAACGCTCCATGAAAGTCATGAAATTAACGCGAATTTCAAAAACTCGCGTTAACATAAGTCGCGTTAACTTTTGTGAGCGTTTAATAAGTTTCCGCGACATTAATTATGTGGGGTGTTAATTTGTCTTGGCACTCCTCGTTCCCAAAGTCTCTTTTCTTCCCGTCTCTTCCTTTGGAGCTGTGTTTCTTTGTATTAATCGCATTTACTATATTTCCTTCACTTTATAATTTTATCTCCACCTTCGCGTTAATTTCCTTTCTTCGGAAGCAATTTCTCTCCAATTCGTGTTAACGTTAATACGAAGCCCTGGCGGTGGAGGGAGGGGGGGGGGGGTACTCCCTTATATAAGCTATATAGGTATGTGCGGCCCTGAAGGGTATGGTTTTCAAGCCGTTTTGGTCTAAAATAGGATCCAGATTTTGACCATTTTGGTCTGAAATAGGGTATGGTTTGCGCACTCTGATCTGGAATTGGGTATGGTTTTTAGAAGAAGCTACTTTTTTTTCATTCCTTGAGAAATTCGGTTTGATTAACATCGGGAATTAGAAGCCCTTCCATTATCGATTTAAGGGTCTGGTCTGAAATAGGGTATCGAATTTTGGGTCAGGTCTGAAATAAGGTAGGGAAAATGGCATATTTTGGTCTGAAATAAGGTAACGGTTTTAAGAAGCGTGCCGCACACACCCACCCAAACTTATTTTCGGAGGAGGGGTGGAGGGGGTCGGGAAGTGGATTAGTTTGTACTGAGAGTACGGAAGCACAACACGATTATCAACCTCGCCCCCAGAGCCTAATCCGCGTTCAGTTACTGTGTGCCGCAATCCTGAAAACATTTGTTTTCACGGTTTCGCTGCTCGCTTCTGACATGCTGACATGACATGACATGCTAGTTTCCAATCCACGTGCGTTCGGCAGAACTCAGTAAGAGTGAACGCTCAAGATTTACACTAGGAAAGCTCAGTTCGTTTTCGTTGCTTTATTTGTCACAGTTAATTCACCCCAATAATTTACTCCCTTACAAATTGTAGTTCACTACAGACGGATTAGCTTATGATTTACTTCATAGTCAGAATACCACTACTTTAGCAGCTTTGATTTAAGCTGTCAATCGCGTCAATCCTACTCCCTCTAATGAGAAACCGTGGGGCATTTCCCTAGGGGATTGACTTCCGTGTATTGCGGCTCCTTCCTTTCAAGCAACACATTAGCGGTCAGCGGCTTGTTTGGAATACCAGCGCTGGACACCAACTTCCCACTAAATTCGATTTTGATTCTCTCGCACTGCTTCAAGTTAGCATTCTGGATCTGTCCTGGAAAATTCTCGATGTAGTAGGTCCTCTTGTCTTTGGAATGTCCGGCAGACTTTGCAGCATTCAAGTTAGATATTGCCGCAACCGCTTTGGAAAACTTTAGAGCAATTTTCCAGCCACCTCGGACAGAGTTGATCACCTGAAGGTCGAACCTCATTTTGAAGTTATTCTTTGGCCACTGATGGATGAGCTGCGCGACCGTGCTTTCCTCTTGTGGCCTGGGCGCCGGGCTTGGAAGATCAAAGTCTTCGCATTTTCTGGAATTCGGGTGAAACACGAAGAACGCGTTAGGCGCAGCCTGGTACAGTTTGGCTTTGTGGCACGTGAACTCAAGCCGCAGAAAACATTTGGCTTTTAGATTTCTGTTGTAAGGCTGAGGTCCTAAACAGAATCTGTCGCTGGTCGGCTCTTTTTGCGGTGCAACTTTTGCCTTGTCGATGTTAAAATTGCGGGTGCTGATATTCTTGGTGAACTTGAGGGATATGCTCCAGTATTTTACGGCCTCGGGAACCTGATATTTGACGATCATTTTGAAGCCAGAGTCGGACTCGTCGGTTGGTTTGAGTGGAAAAATTGCTATCTGCTCTGGAGGGGTCAGCGTTGTTGGCTGGTGAAGGAACAAAAAAGGTTTTAAAGAAGCTATAACACCATTTGTAGCCTCACTTTGAAGGCAAAAGACATATTTCAATCAAAGGAAAGTGCTAGCCCTGATTTTACTGTAGTTTGAAGTTAATCTCATCACGATTTCATGTAACTGTTTTAAATCTACCCTGGGTACCAAACGCTCTCTCGTTACACGCTTTCGTGGGAAATCGACGAACATGACAGTTTCTTAGCGTTGCGGAAGTTGCGATCATCAAGTGACGTAGAACAGAAGATTCAAAAGACACTAAACAATACTAACACCACAACACAATAGCTAACCAACAATAGTTTCAGGAAATATGAAATATAGGAAATTAACGCTCCATGAAATTTTACACGGGAATGGCATGAGTTTACCAAGCAAACTGAAATCCCAGATTATTTTACTACAAGAACGCAAATTTTAATCGTTTAATATGTTTTTGACGTTTCTGTCTGTGAATGTATAAATTCTCAAGTGTGACTCTGAATCAAATGAAGGCTATCGAGTAGTACTTTTATTTGGTGCAGTCTATTATCCTGCATGTACCTATCGTCTAAGTCACGACTCTAAGGCCCAAGTCGAACGGTGAATGATAGTCGATGATAGTTTATAATAGCCGATGATCAGTCGAAACGCGCGTTTTCCGGTTTGACAACCAACTATCTTCAACTATCATGCGCTATCATTCACTTTGAACATGTTCAAACTTTTCATGATAGTTGATGATAGTTTTTCCGTCAGCCGTTGCCACCTGCTAGAGTAGTGGACTTAGCTGTGTATGTAGCTTTACCAAATTTGTCGCAAAAAGTCAACAGTCACTGTCGAAGCCCGGCGAAAACAAAGAAAATATAAGGCCAACGAGTTGTTTATTTGTCGTACAATAGTAGTTGAGAATCAAACAAGAAGTCACTGGGTGACTGCTCGCGCCGCGACGTTTGACCAACTGTTATCAGCTATCATGCACTGTCACGTACCGTTTGCATGATAGTCAACGATAGATGATAGTTTGGGATCAGAACTCTTACCCTTCTGCCAACTATCATCTATTATTATTATTATTATTATTATTATTATTATACATTGGTGTCACTAGCTCGATTTTGATTGGCTATAAGCACGCAGCTAGTTATTGCTTGCTGTTTCTGTTACGTCATACCTACAGACAATGAATTTTATATATGTAGAAGTGACGTCATACCTACAGACAATAGTTTTATGCATGCAGAAGTGACGTAAGTTGTTTACTTACAAGTTGACTGCTGTGCATTGATCACTTTTTTGTGCGCGCTCTTGTCTTTACAAGTGCAGCTTAGGAATATGCATAATGAAACAATTATTGGATTCGGTTTTCGCATGATAGCGATAATTATCACTATCATGCTCAACCTCATCCAATAATTGTTAATTATCATACGCCGTTTGACCAGGGCTTAAGATGAGAAAACCACAGCAACAAACCAATGAGGAATGCCGGATCTTTTGCAACCGCCAAAGAAAAGATGTTGATCTGAAACCCGGGATCTGAATCCGCGCGCATCCTTTTCAACGCTGCATGAAATTCACTTAGCTTGGCTTTACTTACCGGGGGTAGGGTAGGGAGAGTGGGAATTTTGTTTCCGCCCTTAAACAGAACAGTGACTTTGCCCGGTTTGGAGTGCTTGTTAACTTTGTAAGCCACCACAGCCATCGTCAGAAGCTGCCCCTTCGCCAAAACTGAATTGAAATACATTTCCTTGAGTGCGTGGTTCTTCTTGTCTAAGGACATTTTGTCTGTTAATTCTTTTGCGCGCCACACTTCGACCCTCTTGATTGGCTGTGAAAATATTAGCGCCATTCTCCAACCCTTGGGAACTTGGTACTCCATTTTGACAGTGATTATCAGCTTGAAGGCCTCGGCCCAGTCATGCTCCAGTTTCGCACTACCACGAATAGTTTGTTGAGCGGTTGAACATCTTAGAATTGCCAAAAAAGCCAGTGCACATGTCCAGTACATGTTTTCCTTTGAAAAGAAATTCCAAATTGGAATTATGTTAGTATTGCCAATGAAAGGCTCCTGTGATCCAAACGCTATAAGTAAAAGATTCTGCACACCTCCCCTCCCCTCTCCTAGGCGTTTTTCTCCACGGAGCCCCACCCCACTGCGTCCAACTTCCCACAAGTTAAAAAGGCTAAAGGAATTAATAAAGATACTATTAGAGCAGTTTTCATTTGAGTGTCGTAAAACCAAAACCAAAGTAATTACTCTGACCAATCACAGCAGTCGTAAACAATCCAATGAACCAATCAGAGCTCGAAGCAATTACATGTCGGCGGCGCCAAGCGCGGGAAAACTCGTGCGAGCAAGTCACGATTGGTTTTGGTTTTACTTCTGATTGGTCGAGAAAGTGGCGCGAGATTTTTTAGCCAATCACAAAGCGTAGCAATGCAAAACCAAAGCAATTGTGTAATTACTTTCGATACTCAATTGAAAACTGCTCTATTTTTCATCTGAATCACCACTTGATAAAGTAAATTTCACCCAGATTAAAAAGCAACACTGAGCGTTCTTAGGGCTTCTTAGGGCTCCGTGGAAAGGTGGCGTGATTCAGTGACGCTTTTGGCAGAATATTGGAGAAAAAAAGGCTCCAAACTTGCCCTTTTTTGCATACGCTGCTAATTCTATATGTTAAACAACGTCGGTCCGTATCTGATTAAGTTTTTGCCTGAAGAGCAAATTTGCAGGACATGATCAGAAGACGATTTAGCTGAATATGATGGTCGTTGATGGAAGATCGCTCGACACATGTCTTGCAAAAAACTAAAGAAAGTCGTTTGGTTTTTTAAAGGCCACTTTAATTTTTTTAGGATTTAGCCACAGAAAAAGGCCACTAAGTACAATATCAATCGCTATTGCTTTGGGAAAATTAACATTGAATTGGAAAAGACTTAAAAAAACAGATCCACGTTCAGACACATGAAATACGGAGCTCGTTGTTGTCTCATATTTTGTCAAAATCGTCACTTGCGTCTTTTTCGATCCACCGAGCCCTTATTTATTTTAATCATCAGAGTTAAATGTTTTTTAATCTTGAATTCGCATTGGCAATAAGAGAAAATGTTCTTGTATCTCTTTCATTTTCATGATATTAGTTATGAAAGTTACCTTTATTTGTTAATTCTGCAACAGCTTTGCAAATAAAACGAGTTTACTTAGGTTTCTCGCAATAATGACAATAATTTCAGCTGTCGGAACTGTATCGTTTTCCGGCCTGGAATTTGTGGCTAGACCGGTGGCATTGATAGAAATCTAATTAAATAAAGTTCTTCATAAAAATATAATACATTTATATTATTGAATAATACATTTATATTACATTTTTTGATAGGGAAAGGGGTCGTAGTTTACCTCAAAAGCATAAGAAGTACTTCCAAGTTGTACTACACACTGCTACCAGTGTATTATTCTGGATAAGAAGGTTCTAACTTTTGAGTCTGTGAGCCACTCAAAGGAAGGCTCTTCTTCCTGGCAGCAGTTTCCCAGAATTCCGTTTTACAATATATCGAATGAAGGATTTGAAGATTTTTTCAGTTCCATTTTGAAAGTTCGGATCCACTTTCGAACTTGCTCGCTTTATAGAATGAAAGTAATAAAAAAAGAAACAACAATTTCTTTTTTTCTTGTAAGATCTAAAACAAGCTCGTCTTGATGAGTAAACGGCTTGGCAGAGTTGAGTACAAATATACTGATTTTCCAATTGGTAACTGTGAAAGGCATAAATGTTGATTAAATTGCCGCTAAATGAAGTGTGTTCTAAAACTGGATATTTAGAGATTGTGTCTGCCATTTTTTTCCGGCGGGCGCCTCATGTGATGCAAACCCAGATCGAACCTTTGATGTTATTGTAAAAATTCAAATGAAGGTATCGAGCGTTACTTTCCTGTGCTCATGTTCGTTGTGCTGTTCATGAAAGGCAAGAAATCCTAAACGGAGCCGGAAAAATCCGTTAAAGGGGCTATATACGTCACTAGAGTGTTGAATCACTTTGAAAAGCTTCAAAACATACATTTGTATGTATCAAAGGAAACTAGTGTAGTTTTGTCAACATTTACCATATTTAGCGTGGTTTTCAATTGAGTGACCAATCACAGAACTCGCAGACAATCCGATGAACCAATCAGAACTCGAAGCGGCAAATACATGTAGCCGGCGCCAAGCGCGGGAAAACATGTGCGAGCAAGTCACGATTGGTTTTGGTTTTACTTTTGATTGGTTGATTTTCACTCTTAGCCATGCAAAGCCAAAGCAATTGCGAAATTACTTTCGCCACTCAATTCGAAAACCGCCCTTCCGCACGAAAACTATTGATGTGTGTTTTTAGAAGCGGCCGGCATAGTTAGCATAAAAATGAATTGCACCTCTATGTCTTTGAAAAATGGATGAGAAATGGTTTTCGTTCGTTCTTTCTTTACTAATAAGAATTCATAACAGTTATGACCAAAAAAGTAATACAAATGTTACAAATAACAACAAAACTAATAAACAATTAAATAACAGAATTTCGTTTAAAAATGTGCAAATCTAAAATTAAGATCAATAGAAAAAAAAAAGCAAAACCCCCTACAGGACTAGCCTGCGAGCAAGCTGTGCTGGGTTAAAGGGGATTAGGGAGGCCCCTCTCATTCCCTCCCTAATCCCCTTTAACCCAGCACAGCTTGCTCGCAGGCTAGTCCTATCTAGGCTAGCTATCCTATCTATCCTGCCCCCCCCATCCTATCTATCCTGCCTCCCCCCTATCCTATCTATCCTGCCCCCCTACCTACCCCTACATCTCAAGTATATGTTCACGTCTGGTATATATAAGACTTAGAAGAAACACTGGCGCCATTGTGGTACAGGCTTCATTTACAAAACATTCAATAATAATGACTAATGACTAAATGAAATACGCAGATGAATAAATGGAATACGCAATGAATAATGACTGAATGAAAGGAGTAACATTTTCTCGGACATTTTCTTATCATGTTTAAAATGTATCATAAAACGTTCTTACGCATGCGCATGAGTATAGGGTGCTTGGAGCCTCTTGTTGTTATGTATATCGCAGCCTGAATCAGTCAAACATTCCATCGTGCTTCATGTGAAGCAGAACAACTTCGAACATGTCAAGTGTCAAAGCTGGAGCTCTTATAGAAACGTAGAAAATCGCCTATGAATATTGAAACAATAGAAATTTGTCAATGAGCAAAAATAAGACCAGTTTTCAAAAATCAAAGAGGTCACTTTTAAGCTCATTAACCGATTTCTATTATTTCAATATTCATGGGTTAATATCTCTGTGATCTGGCAATTCTAAGTAGAGTTGTAAAGAATACGCATGCGTGAATATTTTGTGCAAATGTCAAAGCTGGAGCTCTTATAGAAACGTAGAAAATCGCCTATGAATATGGAAACAATAGAGATTTGTCAATGAGCAAAAATAAGACCATTTTTCAAAAATCGAAAAGGTCACTTTTAAGCTCATTAACCGATTTCTATTGTTTAAATATTCATGGGTTAATATCTCTGTGAAAAAGGGGATTTGCCCGGCAATTCTAAGTGAGTTGCAAAGAATACGCATGCGTGCGATTTGTCGCGTAAAAATCGTATGTGTTAAGGACGGTGCCACCTAATGGCAAGGTATTTTGCCAGGTTTTTGACTATGCGGGAAAAGTAGATCTTAGTAGGGGCTATTGGAATCCAAAGAGAAAATTGGGGGTAACCACGCAATTTTCGGAGATATTTAAGCTTCAATCTGAAAAAATGCTGACATCAGCATTTTTTCGAAAAAAGGAAAAAAAGATCTTTCTGCGCGGATTTCTTTAGAATTCGCCTTTACATACACAAAAGCAACAATAATTCTAAAAATCTCTAAAACACATAACAAATGGTAACATAACAACTACTGTTTATGTGTTTTAAGTTACAAAATAATCAAAACGGAGCCATTATCGGCCCTGACAGCTTTCCCACGTTCGCCAAAAATACGGTCTTAATAACGTTTGCCCACAGCAAAAAATTAATGGGGTGCTTAATATGCTTACCACTTCCATTTTATAAGATAAAAAGTAGGGGTCACCACGCGTTTTTACAAGTTATATTTAGATATTTTCAACTTTTACGGAATCACTTTCGGGGTTCGCGACATTTTTTTCTATGCCCTCCCTAGTAAGTTGAATATTGTGCGTGTCTTTTTCGGGGGCATGCTGGGATTTCCACTCGACGGCTTACCGTTAAAAACTTTTACTTTCAGGCACGGTAAAAAGACAAACATTTTAGAATTCAAAGGAATTCTATTTGTAGATGTAAGTTGCTCTTTTGAGAAACATTTTTCGGGGATTTCAAGGTTAAACAGCACAGTAAAGGAGTAAAAACGCAAAATCGGTTTACTTCCATTGATCTACAGTGCCGGATCTACGGATTTATTATGTTCCTTCGGGCACAAGAACTTTACATTGTGTACATCTTCTTTCGATCCATTACCAACTTGAAAACATCAGTGCTATATCGAGGTGACTGGTCGGTAGCCGAAAAACTCTAGATTGGCAGGTTAGTCTTTTAACGGTTATTTGGTGTCAAAATTTAAGAAATATTTGTTGAAAAGTGCTTGAGTTGTGTATTTCATTTGGCCGCGTGTTTATTTTCTTGTGAAGCTCCTGTAGTTTTCATGGATTCTCTGATCACTTTAAAAGAGTTTACACTTTAATGTCAAAAAAATCGTGAAATAATAAAACACTTTTTTTGCCTAAGTCTACGGCTTTATTTGATCTAAAAAGATAAGGTTTCTTTTCAGTTTATCATGGCAAGTTTTTCGCCTATCAAAATTTGCTCTAATGCAAAGAAGTTGAGAACTGACACGATGCAACTTCGAAAAACATCACTTGCCTATATTAAATAGAGAATAAAGCAAATCAATTGAACCTAAATGCACAAATGTGTTTACGAAAGATTACAACAAAAACCATGCTTGTCAGCAATCGAGGGAGGGAAGACTTTAGTCGGATGCTTCCCGGCTTTGCTTTAGTTGCTGGCTTCAGCCTTGTTTTTTTAATATAAGAAACGCTTTGCTCATCTGAATTCTCCTTTTCGACGTTTGTTTGATTTAACTGGTCAGGAACAATTGTTTTTCTGCTTTTGGTATATACTTTTTTATTCGCAAAAATAACCACTGGCAAAAGATTTTTGCAGATAAACAAAAATTTCAAACAACGCGAGTTTGGCCGCCAAACAAAAACTTGCGGTCAATTGAAATAACAACATGCCAGCCTTTCCTTGGATTTTATGCCTTGAGGATGCTTGTTTTAAGCTTATGTATAAAAACCACTAGTCTGGTTTGACTTTAAGTTTTGTTAAAATTTTGAATGGTGAAAAGGAGCCAATGTAAACAATCTTCGTAAAGAAAGGCAAAACGTACGCGTTCTGCTGATCGAGGCAGCATCGCCAATTAGCTCAAAATAGTTTCATTACCGAGGCTGTGTCGTTTGCAAAATAGAGAAAGAATTTAGCACTTTTAGGCTGCAGAAGGTCTATAAACACATTCTTATAGATTTTTGAGAGATCTGTTTATCTTGTATTAAATATAAAGTTTAGAAACTGAGCCAGGGAGTTGAAAGGTGGTGACATGAAACTTTAGTCTTTACCTCCCGCGTTCGCGTTTAAAAAATAACCAGTGTCTCGCGCGACTATCGCGCAATGCATGCGCAGAACGTATGCGCAATAACAATAGGTGGCACCGTCCTTAACAATCTCGTCCCCAGAGCCCGCACGTTTCAGGTCAGCGGAGACCGAACGTTCACGGACTCTGGGACAATCCATAACCGGAAGCACGATTTTGTGCTTCCGGTCATGGTACGCATGCGCCTACGCATGCGCGTGTGCGCGTGCGTGCATGCGCTGAGCATGCGCAGAGGCTGTATTCGTGACACAAAGGGTGCGAAAAGTCATCGTCGCCGGCGTTTTTTCGCGCCTCTTTCATTTTTTCTCGCGATGCAGCGCGCGATTCTCGCGCGATGGTAAGCCCCGCACAGCAGTCTTGATGCCGTCTTGATGAAATGACTGAAATGGCATCATCGGCATATATTGATCTTTTTCGCTGTCGCGATTAGGAGCAATCGTTGAACAAATTAGGTAAAACAGGGCTAACCGGCTAAAGGAAGAACAATACGTAGCATTAAAATCTGTTGTTTTAGAAGGAAAGGACACTATATGTGTTCTTCCAACCGGTTACGATGGTTACGGAAAGTCTTTTTTACCAAATTCTCCCTACGTTTCTGACAGAACAATCCTCCGTCACTGTGGTGTCCCCGGGACGTTGAACGCTCAATAGAAGATCGGCATGGAATTCACGAGTCTGGCAACCCCATATGCCAAAGAAAAACGACGTTTCCAGCGAGAAAGCCATTTCAAAACCAACTGTCAAGAGCTAGCGAATAGAAATCAATCACGGTGAATCACGCGCGGTCAGGGAGAGAACCTTGTGGTAGCTTTGTTTATCTGTAATTTACAAATGCCGTTTTATGACTGAAATTGATGCTGTTTGTACACTAAAGTACATGTAATGTGGACTGTGAAGGCCAACTTTGAACGTTTGTGGTGGAAATTAGGCGGTTTTTATATACTTCGGAAGTTTGTTATCGCCGGCCGGCACAAAAGAATTTCATCACAGCGATACCGCAAACACCACGCTAAATGGGCAAAAGCCTTTGTACAACAAGGAAAGCAAATTTGTGAGTACTCATAGATTAGTTATTAAACATTCAGTAAAACATTTATGCTTGTGTTATCGCGGTCTATCACTTCAACTCATATGACGAAGGATCCGGACGCGAATCTCCGCTCGAACAGGAATCACTTCTATTCTCACTTTATCTTTATCTACGCTACTCATTGATGCTTTAAGTTCTAAGAATACCAGACTACTAATATTATTACTAGAGTGATTTTCCTCATACTACACTAACACAGATTAGTAG
This sequence comes from Cladopsammia gracilis, assembly GCA_022457155.1. Lineage (NCBI taxonomy): Eukaryota > Metazoa > Cnidaria > Anthozoa > Scleractinia > Dendrophylliidae > Cladopsammia > Cladopsammia gracilis. Next base: position 681,269 of record JAJGOT010000123.1, read on the forward strand.
ATCTTATTTCCATTGTTTTCTTTTGTGCCTATTTGACTATTATGCTTAAAAACTACTAGAAACTGTTTCACGGTCTGAAGAAAAATCAGTCTATCATTAAGAACTTATTGCCTTTTGTACCTCTCCATACTTTTACACCGTGTCTTGTATTTTTATAGGTCGACAGTTTTTTAGTTCCTTTTTCCCAGTTTTATTCAGCTTAGCTTTTTAACGCTTTCAAGTATAGTTTCGTATTTTGATTTACCGGTAGTTTTCTAAAAGTCATTAATAATTCATTACGAAAATCAGTTGAAACACTCCTCATTTTTGCATGTTTAATTTCTCCTTCTAAAATCATTTTGTTTGAGAAGTAATATCAAACATTCGACACAGTATTTCATCAGATTTCCAAACACTTTGAAGTGGTTAAAAAAAACTTGGCTGCGCCTCGTTTTTCAACCCACTTCGCGGTGTTTGGAAATAGTGCATAGTCTTTTGTTTTAAATTTCCAGGGCCCTTATTGATAACAGCACTTTTATGTCGATGAGGTCACTCTGGTAAAATAACATTATTTGTTTATTTATTTATTTATTTATTTATTTGATACTCAGTAAAAGTGGAGTTGGGATTCAAGTTTTGGTTTTGAAATAAGAAAGCTCTACTTCGGACAGCCATCTTCGTTTATTTTGCAACCGCGTGGCCGTTTCGGTGTATGATAGAAATACTTTAATTATCTCAGTACAGTATGCTTTTTTTCATGCACTTCTTTGTTTGATTTTTCTCAACGCCTAGAGTTCTTAAAGGCGTTTCTAAAGTGTCCAGCACATGATTTGATAAGCCTTGTCTACGATAACACTATACATTCTGTTTTATTACCGCAAAAATTTACTGAATAAGAAGAGAAGAAAAAAATTATAGGTGTATAGTGGCACAATATATATGAGAATAAAGTCATTCTTTTACGAAGTGTTATAATTTTGATACTTTTGATAACTTGGGAAAGAATTATTGCCGTTCGCGTCGAAATTCAGATTTGACAAAACTATTTCCTCGGCGGTCCGCATGTTATGTAATTTTCCGGTAATTTACGAACTGTCTGACTATAACATCTTGTTTGAAACGCTATCAGAAAATCCTATTAAACAGATAACTGGACAGTCCTAAAGTGTCAAAAGCTGATTTGAAAATCACTTAAAATGTTATCTGCTTCAGGCAAAGAAAACATATACTATCATCTTCTTCTTTGCTAGGGGCAAGATCGACAGATTCGGATTTGTTTCTTGAAAGCCTCTTTTAGTTTTACATAAAGAAGTTGAACGTTTCTTGAGACGACTGACACATCACTTTCACTTCCATAATTTTCTTCTTGATATGCAGCACTTTTTTACACAAATTATGCAGAGGTATGCATTGGTCGATCTTCAGATGATTTTTTACCGTCCAGGAGAAGCAGAAAGAACTAGCTTCTTTTGCCGCAACAACGGCATGACTTTGCAGCTCTTTCAGTGTTGAAGTTATAAAGGCTTGTTTCCATCATTTGCAACACTTTACGAAGACATTTTCATGTTTTTGACGCGAGCAACTCGCTTTATTTATATGCGCAAACATCCTGTTTCAATGGCACTTTCGGTGAAATATAGTAGCCAATCACAACTGTTTTTAAACCGGAACTTGATATGGATTATCCCAGAGGTCCGCAACCTTGGTGCTGACCAAAAGGAACGCGGCCTCTGGGAACGAGATTGCGTCCTTAACTGCCTTTACAGCTTTAATCAAAACCAATTGTTATAGTTGTTATTAAAGACCAAAGATAAGATGATAGATCATGCACTCTTCATTGGTTTGTGGTTGTTATTATAGTTTTTATTGCATATTGTTGTCTTTTCTTATTAACAAAATAATTAATAACGATAAATAACATTGTAAAATTCGTTAGTAATTCATAACAGTTATGACCAAAAAAGTAATACAAATGTTACAAATAACAACAAAACTCATAAACAATTAAATAACAGAATTTCGTTTAAAAATGTGCAAATCTAAAATTAAGATCAATAGAAAAAAAGCAAAACCCCCTACAGGACTAGCCTGCGAGCAAGCTGTGCTGGGTTAAAGGGGATTAGGGAGGCTCCTCTCATTCCCTCCCTAATCCCCTTTAACCCAGCACAGCTTGCTCGCAGGCTAGTCCTATCTAGGCTAGCTATCCTATCTATCCTGCCCCCCTATCCTATCTATCCTGCCCCACCTACCTAGCCCTTCATCTCAAGTATATGTTCACGTCTGGTATATATAAGACTTAGAAGAAACACTGGCGCCATTGTGGTACAGGCTTCATTTACAAAACATTCAATAATAATGACTAATGACTAAATGAAATACGCAGATGAATAAATGGAATACGCAATGAATAATGACTGAATGAAAGGAGTAACATTTTCTCGGACATTTTCTTATCATGTTTAAAATGTATCATAAAACGTTCTTACGCATGCGCATGAGTATAGGGTGCTTGGAGCCTCTTGTTGTTATGTATATCGCAGCCTGAATCAGTCAAACATTCCATCGTGCTTCATGTGAAGCAGAACAACTTCGAACATGTCAAGTGTCAAAGCTGGAGCTCTTATAGAAACGTAGAAAATCGCCTATGAATATTGAAACAATAGAAATTTGTCAATGAGCAAAAATAAGACCAGTTTTCAAAAATCAAAGAGGTCACTTTTAAGCTCATTAACCGATTTCTATTATTTCAATATTCATGGGTTAATATCTCTGTGATCTGGCAATTCTAAGTAGAGTTGTAAAGAATACGCATGCGTGAATATTTTGTGCAAATGTCAAAGCTGGAGCTCTTATAGAAACGTAGAAAATCGCCTATGAATATGGAAACAATAGAGATTTGTCAATGAGCAAAAATAAGACCATTTTTCAAAAATCGAAAAGGTCACTTTTAAGCTCATTAACCGATTTCTATTGTTTAAATATTCATGGGTTAATATCTCTGTGAAAAAGGGGATTTGCCAGGCAATTCTAAGTGAGTTGCAAAGAATACGCATGCGTGCGATTTGTCGCGTAAAAATCGTATGTGTTAACTGCCTTTACAGCTTTAATCAAAACCAATTATTATAGTTGTTATTAAAGACCAAAGATAAGATGATAGATCATGCACTCTTCATTGGTTTGTGGTTGTTATTATAGTTTTTATTGCATATTGTCGTCTTTTCTTATTAACAAAATAATTAATAACGATAAATAACATTGTAAAATTCGTTAAAAATTCATAACAGTTATGACCAAAAGAGTAATACAAATGTTACAAATAACAACAAAACTAATAAACAATTAAATAACAGAATTTCGTTTAAAAATGTGCAAATCTAAAATTAGCATCAATAGAAAAAAAAAGCAAAACCCCCTACAGGACTAGCCTGCGAGCAAGCTGTGCTGGGTTAAAGGGGATTATTTTCTTCTCTCTAGCTTCGAATATGCAACCCTTTCAATCCTCGCACAGCCATAAAAAGCAGCAGGAAGAAACCTTCTCGAACACAGCTGGTATTCATCCATAGATTTCCATCGCGTAGTCTTTTGAAAAGTTATCTTTAGCTCAGACGATTTTAGTTGGAATGTATTGTTCGTTTCCCGTAATCTGATTGGTTAGTTTAGTTTAAGTGGCTCCGGAAACAGTAGCAGCACAGGTAAGAATTCGCTGTATATCTTTATATTTTTAGGTTCAAAGGAAATTTTGTGCACGATTGATGGTGATTCAGTCAGCCGTAAGTTTTGGTTTGACCAAAAACAGCCAAATATTCGTGACATAGCCCCGGCTTTTACGAAGAAACCCACTGTTATGTTTCTTAAAAGACTCGCCCGAAACGAAGAAAATGGCTACTGAGAGTTCTCGTAAAGACAGTGCTAATCTTTGTTCAATTTGGTCAAGAGCCAATGGGAGCAAATTTGTTTTTTTTTTGTACTGTCTCTTACTTCTTCACTTAGAAATTAAAGTTTACGCAGGGATTCCTAGTTACAACGAAAAGAGATTTCCTTTGCATAGAAGAGATTCGAATTATTAAACCGGCATGAACAAGAAACCTTTTTGTACCGATATCGAAAACGCTGCGATATTTTAAACAGACAGTTATCATTCTCTTACCGAAAACTGCTGGTCTTCTTTCCAAAAACAGTGTCTTCTGTGAACAGTGTTGATTGCGCCTGTCTCAGCTACCGCGCTAGCTCGATCGGGCAACAGTTAAAGCTTACTTACTGACAGCTCGTTTTTCTTAAAACGTGCAGCATTTAATGCCCCGGTTAATAGTATGGCCCCTTGAACTTTGCCAGTCTGTTTAAATTTCAGGAAGTAATCTTTTCTTTTCTGTTCTCGCTAATGAAAAGCAAACAAAGAAAAATAAACACGATAAAACAATATCTGAAAAAAAAACGTTGTGAAATAGCTATCCATCTAATTCGAATCTGATTCTGGAATAAGTTTGACTTGATATTTTTGTTATTTTGCATGGACTTTTCAGTAATTGTTATTATTATCATTTAATTCAGTTTGTCTCTTCTTTATAATATCGCTACTGAACACAGGCAGTTTCCGACACCATTTTAATTTGCAATAACAGCCTCAAATTGCTCAAATATTTACTCATGAAAAAAAAAAATTATTTTTTTTTTTTATCAACGGTATTTGTAAATTTCGCAATTTTTCTACGGGAAGGTACCGCCACTAGGCTTTCATTTTATTGGTCATTCTTTAGGATTTCTAAGGGATTTCTAGTCTACAACCTCAATAGTTTATCTAGTTCTTGTGATATGTCACTTATTCTATCATTTTCTATTAATGACAAAATTTCGCTTACCTTATGTCCATGTTATATCATATCGCCAAATGCCACCAAATATGCAACTTAAACGGATACAAAGATTCTATGTGGCTTAACAGAAGCGGCGATTTGGAAGAAAAGCAAGGATACAAAGGAATTACAGAGGGTCCATTATACTCTGGCGGGCTGGCGGTTTAAGCCATTTTTTAGCGTCGGTGTGCGGGTACATTCGTATTTATCTGGCGGTTTACGGTCCAGAAATATCGGCGGTTTCGGTCTTGAGGAAAAAACCAAAGCGGTTTGCGGTCTAGGAAGAACAAACTATGGCGGTCTGCGGACTGTGCGACCCCCTATAATAGACCCTCATTACAGTTCATCAAGTTTGCCGTAGTTTTGTTTCCGGCGGTACACCCGGGGAGGTACTCCCTATAATGGGCTATACGGGGATGCTCCGCCCGAAAGGGGTACCTTTTTGAGGCTGGAGGTATATGAAAGGGTCGTGATTTCACGAGTTGAAGTATATGAAAGGGTAGGGATTTCACGAGGAATAGGGAAGGGAACCGAAAACACGCCGTTGAGGCGTAAAAAAGGTAGGGAAAACTGCCATTTAAGTCTTATAAAAAGGGCCTTTCAAAATATATCAAACAGACGCAAGTAAAGGCTATATAAAAGGGGTACCATTTTCATTGAAAGGTATATGAAAGGGGTACCATTTTCAATGAAAGGTATATGAAAGGGGTATCTTTTCTGTCAAAGACGGTATATGAAAGGGTAAGGGTTTGGACCTCGGGGCGGAGCATCCCCGTACAAAACGTTGTTGAGTACCCCCCCCCCCCCCCCCCCGGGGCGGTACAAGAAATTAAAATTGCCATTTTTGTGGAATTCCGACTTTTTTATCCGTTAGTTACCATTGTTTGCATTCATCACTTTGGACTTTTATTTTTCTCCCTTTTTCAAGATAATAAAACAAGTGTAAAGCAAGTTCCTGGCCATAATCATGAAAACACGATATATCTGCCGAGCTCAGCCAGGACAACTGTCCCTTCAAAACTAAAAGTGTTTGTTGATTTTGTTTTCTTTTAATTCTCTTTGTAGCAGGGATGAAACTGATTACGTTATTGAAAAGCACCTATCGGGTATGCGAAAAGTGGAATAAATTAAACTAAGTTTAGAATCTGTCTTCTTACAACTGGGCAAAACATCGGTTATCTAAAGCATCCTTTCAGTAGTGCCTCCGACCCAGAGTGAAACTATACAAGGAACAATAATTGGATTCGAATCATTTGGAGTGGTTTACAGGATGTGAGAGAGACGGATGATCCACACAATGTGCTTTAATTACATTTTGTAAGAGACAACTCTATTTTTTGTAAATTGTCATCAGTTTGTTGTGATTGTGACGTACGGACTGAATAAGCTAGCTCAAAACAAGTGAAATACAAGGCCACCGCGGAAAAATCATGTCACGACAAATTGAAAGCAGGAGCACATTACCTGACTCGTCCCCAGTCGTCTTTCTAGGCAAGACGCGGGAGACGCGCGTGGGGGATAGACGCAGAACGAGAGAAGCGCGGCCGAAGGGGCATCACACCTCGCGCTCCTCTCGTTAATTGAGAGACGACTGGGGACGAGTCAGGCACATTACTAAAAGCGTGCAACTGCCCTATATTCCTGTCACGACATTTTCTCAGACGAATTTATTTTTAGATTTGAATTTACCGCGAATACCAAACTCCCGCAGACTCGCAGAGGGTTCTACACGATCTATGGGTTCTACACGATCTTTGAGTTCTATGGGATCTATGGGTTCTGCACTATCTATGAATTCTATAGTATCTATGGCTTCTACAAGATCTGTGGGTTCTATGGGATCTATGGGTTCTACACGATCTATAAATTCTATAGGATCTATGGGTTCTACACGATCAGTATGGGTTCTACACGATCAGTATGGGTTCTACACGATCTATGGGTTCTACACGATCAGTATGGGTTCGATTTTATACGATCTATTGGTTCAACACGATCTTTGAGTTCTATGGATCTATGGGTTCTACACTATCTATGAATTCTATAGTATCTATGGGTTCTACACGATCTGCGGGTTCTATGGGATCTATGGGTTCTACACGATCTATAAAATTCAAGTTCGTAATTTCAGTCTAATGGACAGTCATCGACGTTCAAATTTGACACGCTCTAAACTTTATTTATATGCTGATTACCATATGTTGTTTACACAAATCAAAATATACATTACTTTACAATAAATCACACCAAGATTCGTCACCTTCTATTTCGGACTCTCATCTGTCATCAGATTATTCAAAACGATGCCAGCTACGTGTATTAAATTTTTTGGTGGCCGCTTAATAGGGGTAAAAACAATAGGAAAACCCTCATCGGGACCGCCAAAAGGTGGCCGCAGTCGCTAAACAGGGGGTGGCCGCTTAATAGGTGGCCGCCTAAAGGGGTTCGACTGTAACCAACCTCGTCCCTAGGGTCTTCTCGGTTTTCAATATGGCGGCGCTTCGGGAAACCGAGAAGCCCCTGGGAACGAGGTTGGACTGTAACTGTGCCGAATGGACCTCTTTAGCTTGTGTTTTGTTTTCCCAATGTAGGTCATGTGATGTTCTCAAGGGAATTTGTTCTTTGTCTTTATATAAATTATGCATAGGCCGTCCCTTTTTTTTCTCCGTTTACCGTCGGCCAACCGACCCATATTTTTGCGTTTTCAAAAAGACAAAAAAGTTATGAGGAAGGTATAAATGACCTAATGAAACATTTTTTTCACTTTTAATCTGAAATATTAAAGACTTGTTGTTCCAGCAGTTGCTGGAAAGTCATGGATGCTGGTAGATTGCAAAGAAGTGTTGGAGGTTCATCGTTTTTTCGCTTTTCTCGGCTGAGTTTCACCACGACATCTTTTCTTCGGTAGAGTCTAGATTCCATAGCTCAGAAGGAGGTCGGACACCTTATTGAGACTTATATAACGGAGTAACTTTCAGTTGAGGTTGGGGATAGCAGTTTATATAGTTCAATTTAGGATTAAGCAACCCGAGAAGCTAGGTGTAACAGTGGTACGGTAGGCTATGTTTATCTAAGCCTTGCTGAGGTCACAGGTTCAATCCTGAGTGGGGATTTTAGATTTTCTTTTTTACACTTAAAATTGATTGAAAATACAATTCTAAGTGTCGTCATTACGTTATATAATTCTCAATAAGTGTCCGACCTCCTTCTGAGCTATGGAAGGTAGACTCTACCCTTTTCTTCCTCCATTGCCGCCATGTTGATTTTGTAACCACGTCTCGTTGTTTCGAGGCTTCACGGCAATGATGCTTGGGTACCAGGCGTTCTAGTTCCAGATTGCCCCTTATTTTTTTAAGATTTGTTTTTTAATCCGACCGACCGACCCAAAATTAGGAAACGTATTCGACGGTAAAAGGGAGAAAAAAAAAGGGGGACAGCCAAACATATGCACGTGAAGAAAACAAAATTTAAAAGAAACAGTTCTCTAGGGTCCTCTAGGGTAACATCACATGATCTACATTGGGAAGGTCAAAAAATAATCGAAGTTATCGCGTGACAAGCCGTTGTGTCACGTATTCAAATGACGTGACAGCCACCACATTTCATTTTCTGAAGTGCTTCACAGAAAAAAAAAATATATCACTTAGTTGAAAACTCCGAACTCTTCAATTTTCTTTTCTTGGAAACAAAGGCAATGTTTTGCTCCTTTTTTTAATTTCCCCCCAAAGTAGTTGGTTACACTCAAGTATTTTCGTGACAGCACCTTGTATGAATATTGCGCGGCAGCAAAGCCCGGTAGGCCATAATTTGGTGGACGATTCTGCTGGTAAAGCTGTATTTTCCGTTAATCTGCATTTAAACTCATTGGATCATGTCTGTTAATCTTGTTAAACACACTGGAGGATGCCATTGTGGAAAAATTCGGTTCGAGGTGTTAGCAAAGCCTGAACTTAGGGCCTACGACTGCAAGTTAGTGCTCTTATTAAAGTTTCCTCAAAATGCATTTTGAAACCGGCTTTTGTTTTGGTTTTATTTTTCGTTTTATTTCCTGTTTATCAACAGCTGTTCCATATGTGTGAAGAAGGGAATGAAACCATTTCTTATTCCAAAGGATAATTTCAAGCTGTTGCAGGTATGGCCAACACCCCCCTGCCTCGTACCAAGTTATTAATTGAGCAGAGCAGGGTAGGGGAGGAAAGACGGGAAGGGGTGAAATGCCAATTTTTCTCCTTTCCATAAGCCCTGCTTGTGCTTTGTGCCCATGAAAGTGGAGGGTGGAGAGGGGGTACTCTGTACATTTTTGGGTGGTGTGCCGCTAGGTAGGTATATACCAGATCCCTGCTAACTGCATTTTGCAACCCTACTCAAGACACCACAAATCCCCACCCTATCACAGACTCCCTATTCTAGTCACTGTTTGAAAACCATACCCTTCACAGTGGCACATACCAATGTAGCTTATATATTTAAATACCGGTATGAAAATGTTATGGGATTTTGGTTTGATCAGTCGGGATTTTTGGGGGCCTAGTTTTGGCCCAAAAGAGTTTTTGCAGTGTTAAAATTTGGCTCCATTCACACACCCTTGTCACTTTTAAACTTGATTTGAGTACCCCCCCCCCCCCCTTCCTGGGGAGTTGAGTTGTCAAGATTTTTCTTTCCAATTTCTGTTGATACAATTTGACAAACTTATTCTTTTTCCTTTCCTTATCAGGGCGAGGACAATCTCTCTTGTTACACATACAACACGCATCAAGCTAAGCACTTCTTTTGCAAAACCTGTGGAGTCCATTCCTTCTACTATCCTCGCACAGATCCTAATGGGTGTGGTATTTCACCGTACTGCTTAGATGACGGAACTGTAAAGAAAGTTGATTTTATTCCTTGCGATGCTCAGAATTGGAAAAACTGGCAGAAATATTTGGAGGAAAATCCAAAGGCTGCTAATTTGACAGAGAACATCTGCTAATTCTTTTATTACAGTCTAACCTCTTGTAAGCGACCACTGAAAATGGAAAGCCAAGGTGTTCCCTTACAGGAGGCCTAGGTAGTCCCTTATGAGAGGTCACACCACCAGAGGTCTTAACTTTGAATCATATGAACCTGTAATGATTTTAATGTACAAGGCACATAAGCGCAAAAATATTGTATGATCAATGTCTAGTATTTCTTACTGATTAGAATTTTTGTCCGTTTTCGTATTTTGAATCTTGTTTCATTTTTGTCTGCCATTTTGTTTCTGCATGGCCTGTTCAGCTATCATAATTCTCAATCCTTTTAAATTTTAAGTTCTTGCACTCAATTTCAACTATTTGCACTCAATTTTAAATTGACGTTTTTTCAGCCAATCAGAATGCCGAAATTGTTTCATGTATATTAATTATTACGATAAAAAAAAAATACATTGCTGCTTGGAGACTTGAAATTATTTTCTCTTCTTGTGTTCAACTCAATATCGAAGTGAAAGGGATGATGCACGGGCAAAAGTGCACCTTTCAGAACGCCTCACAGGATTGGCTAAGAAAACAATAGAACAAACAACAAAACAATGGATCCTAGCCCTAAAAACAATAGAGGTGCACCTCATCTAAATCCACTGAAATTAGAGGTTCAGAAGAGGTGCACTACTACTCTGACGCATTTCACTCTTGTTTTGCTACAGCCCTCCACACCAACAACCCCTCCCACCCTCCCCCTTAGTCTCGCATTTATTTTACTGTTCGTATGTTGACAGCCGCAAATAAACAGAATATATTTTGATTTTGACCGTGCTCTTTATCCCTTAATGTTCTCCAGTTTGCTACAATGATAAAACTGTAAGTCATTAATATTGTATTCAGGGTTCAGTACAACATTTTTTAACCAAGCCTTTTTTTGAACCAAGAAACCTCATACTCTTCTCACTCGTCTACAAGGTTGAGCAACAAAAAAATGGATTTTGTTTGTTTTTCATAAAATAATAATTGAAGGGCTCCCTGCAAGAACATCCTAAGTGCGTTTTTGGTAACTTTCACTAAAATTGTGTGTTTTAGGCCTTTAAAAGCACAGTTTTGTCAAATTAATGATTTATTATTGTTAAGGTACTTAAAACAGCTCCAAAATGGGGAAGAAAATCCACATCTTTGAGAAAATGTTTTGGGCCCCTATGAGACCCTATGGCCCCCAGGACACCGTATGTATCTTTTCAAAAATAAAAATTATTCTGTTCGAAGATAGAACATTTGTTGACCTGGTTTAAATCATTTTAGTCATAGTTACATGATCCAATCATAATTTTGGCAAGTGAGTCCCTTTTGAGGCCAAAAATCCAAGATTTCAGTGAAAATTTTCCAAAAACGCACTTAGGATGTTATTGCAGGGAGCCCTTCAATTAACAACTACTCGCCGAAGTGGAGGTGGCCAGCAAGCTTTTAGCCAGCACGGCGTCCAGGCGTCCTGTGGACACCCACTTTTTGAAGAAATTCATGAAAATTGCACCTACTCCTTTAAAAATTTATGATGGAAAATATCATCTGGACGTCCACTTTTCAATTTCTGCCTAAAAGCCTGGTGGCCAGTGGTGGATATAGCCACCACCGGCCAACGACACTGAGGTGAATACCACTTGCTATCCTGAGTTTCAGTAGCCAATCAGAGCACGCCAACAACGCTATTCATTGTTTTAGTATATAATAATAGTGATAACCACAGATGCACTGCCTAAGTGCCATCAAATCAGACTTTATTTCTGTTGTACAGATAGCATATAGTAGTTTATTTTTTTAAAACATAGATTTAAATACAGAAAGAAGTTGAAATGCAATGTAACAAGCAGCTTGTACTTTTCAGCCTTCATAGAATGTGGGAAGCTCATTTCCTAGTATAACTCTCTTTTCAATGCCTGTTTCATCAATGGCCGCTAAACGAATAATTCCACCAGAGGACCCATCACGTGACATGGCAAGAGCCACAGCTGAAAGTAAAACAATAATAATTTAATTAACCAGATGTACTTTAAACCCTTTGAATTTGAAGAAATACATATCAATTTTCACATTGCACACTAAAAAATATACTTAACAGTGCCATTAGAAAGTACTGCTCAGTAGCTTTCACTTGAATTGTCACAATTTAGGATTTCGTCCACAGACTCAAAAGTTAGAACCACCTTGTACAGCATAATAAACAGCACCACAGGAAAGTACTGCTCGGTAGCTTTCTTTGAATGGTCACACTTTAGGATTTCATCCACAGACTAAAAAGTTAGAACCACCTTGTACAGCATAATAAACAGTACCACAGGAAAGTACTGTTCAGTAGCTTTCTTTGAATGGTCACACTTTAGGATTTCATCTACAGACTAAAAAGTTAGAACCACCTTGTACAGCATAATAAACAGTACCACAGGAAAGTAATGTTCAGTAGCTTTCACTTGAATCGTCACACTTTAGGATTTCATCTACAGACTAAAAAGTTAGAACCACCTTGTACAGCATAATAAACAGCACCACAGGAAAGTACTACTCAAGAAAATATGGTAGTGACCTTAGCTTGTGCTGTGCCACTTCCAATAATTCCTATTCAATGACAAACAAAATTGAAACAGAAAAAAAAATACAACAAACCATTTGACACAAATGTGAAGCACTCCTCTTTTGTCATTCCAGCTTTATAAGTAGTATCACAATGACCATAAATATAAGTACTTCCAGAGCCTAAAATAAATAAATAAATAAATAAATAAATCATTTGATTTCACACTTTCTTCTTACAATAACAATACCTCAAGCAACCATGACTAAAATGGAGACTTATTTTACTATAACTGAACTCTCTATGAGAAGGATGTAACAATGGGTTCAACCAAAGAGCAACAAACGGTTGGCAAAGACAAGAATTTGAACACAAACAACTCAAAGGATTACTTACTTACTGGGAGCTGTATAAAAAGTGGATTTGCACTTCATGTAAGAGACACGAAATATCGTCACAAAGGACTCCTCTATAAAGATGGACACCTACATGTAAAGTTGATCTCTACAACACTTCAGTCACTCACTTTGTCTTAAGAGACGGACACATCTCTAAGACAGACATGTAGGATACATGCACTTCATGTAAGATACACGAAATATCGTCACAAAGGACTCCTCTATAAAGATGGACACCTACATGTAAAGTTGATCTCTACAACACTTCAGTCACTCACTTTGTCCTAAGAGGCAGACACTTCTCTAAGACAGACATGTCATGTAAGATACACAAAATATCGTCACAAAGGACACCTCCCTAAAGATGGACACATCTCTACCGCACTTCAGTCTCTCACTTTGCCGTAACTGAACTCTGTATGAGACGGACACTTCTCTAAGATGGACACCTTAATTTGGTCTCTACCAAATTTCAGCCACTCATTTTACCATAACTAAACTGTCTATGAAACGGACACCTCTCTAAGATAGACACCTGGTTCTGGTTCTATAATGGAAATTTGTTCTGGTCACAATAGAACTAATTGATATACTCTCTTCAATTCTCTGTTTATCAAGAACAGACAACTAAAACTGCACTTGGCTGACTACTTACCTCCTATGGCAAATGGCTGTCTCACACACATTCCACCAAGGGGAATTGAGAAAACCTGCGGTAAAATATGTCATGTAAAATTAACTTTCACTTACATCATAACGAAAATCGCAAAAATTGATAATGTAATAATTAAAATGAAAGTGCTCTTAGAGCCATCTCCTGAATACGAAAAATAAGGTTAAGTCCACAGATCGATTTTAATTTTTTTACACAAGTTTGAAGTAAAAAAATTAAAGAGAAAAACATATTTTAAACGACCAAAACATCTTATACCCCATTCACACCAATGCTTAAACATGTTTAAATGTTGTTTAGTTTAAAACAGGTTTAGAAAAACACCTCCTAACCTCCCGTAATATTTGGAGTGAAATCTTTACCAAAAAAAACTTTATCGACTTTATTACCATTCCAGGTAGTTTGAGTCACATACATTTCAAAACGTTTTAGACAGAGGCTAAAAACGTAGTTAAACTAAACAACATTTAAACATGTTTAACCATTGGTGTGAACGGGGCATTAGTGTGTGTGAAACAAGACTGTATGAACAACTGGATGACGCAATTACACTGGGAAATTTCAAAATGTTTACTACAACCATCATTTTTTAACATGTAATACACTGGGGAATTAAAAAAGTTTACAGATGACAGAACAAGTGAAAATTTGCATATTTGTCCCTGTATACGATATCTCGTTCAATGCTTCGCGTATTCACAAGATAAAAATGGGAATCTCAAAAGTCTCAACCCTCGGAATGAAGATTATGAAGGTATATCGCACAAATTCTAACTATTCCCAGGTCCCACTTCTGTGCAGTTTTGCACGCCACTGGAAGTGAAATTTCACATTGACAGAGGGCTAAAATGCGGTGAAGGAAAATCACTATATATCACATATGTAATGTAGATTTGATTGAGCAAATAAAACACTTTAAGAAGAATTTGAATATTAATAATACCTGCCCTCCCTCTCTCTTGTCCCATCCGGCACAGATAATCCCAGCAGTCATTTGATCACGGTTTGCATAGCAAATCTCACGGAAAACATTTGCTACCGTTTTCACAAGGGGCTGTTCCCCCATCTCAATGCTTAAAATGATGTAGAAAGAAACATAAGTAATAGTAATTGGACTGAGTGCAGGGCTGTCATTAATTTTGTAAGTAGCAGGCTGAAAATGAAAAGTAGGCGGCTTGGCACTCGAGCGCCGAAGGCTTCTTCGGGCATATACCGGTAGTAACTGCTTGGATATGTAAAGCTTTAAGGTGAATCTGCCAAAAGGGGCTGAGAGATATGCTAAAAAAAAAAACGGAGCTAGAGATTAAAAGAGCAGCAATGTACTGTGAAAGAAGTTATTTTAAAAAATCATCAAGAAGTGACCATTTTTTTTAGAAAAAAGCTACCTTGTTTTGTTTCTATATCATATATAGATTTCACATGTCGGAGAAAGCCCGTCATACGAGGTAAAAGTTCTTTTGATTTGCAGAGCCAGATATAGTGTCTAGCTAGAAGGAAACAAAGATTGATTTGTCTCTGGTGTTTTGAAGAAAAATCTGGTCTCAGCCCAAGTGCAACAGTGTTTTCTATAGAGTAATTTTCGGGAATAATTTTATAACATTTAAACCTTGTTGTTATGTTTTCCCAAAAAAAGGTTGTTTTAGAACAAAGCCAGAAAAGATTAACAAGCGTTTCGGTTTCTTCTTTACAGAATGAGCATCGTGAATCATCTTTCATACCAATTTTTACCAGGAAGATTATGTGCAAACCTGGGAACCACCTGTGAAAATGTTCCAGGCGCTACCCACAGACCTTCAACAACTTGGAAAGAGATCGAGTAGCCCATAACTTTGGCTGCCGACATTTAAAACTGTTGTAATACAGATTAATACATCTTTACTTTGACTAAAAAATTAGCAAAGAATGTCTTACAAGTAATATTGATGGACTTTTTTATTACCAAAGCTTTCTCTTCAACAGTAACAGTGAAATGAAACAAAAGTAGATGGCCGAGGATGGGCAAGTAGCCGGCTGTTTTGGCGGCCCTTAATGACAGCACTGTGGGTGAAGCATAATTCAGCGAGTAATCGGGAAAGTGATTTCAAATTGGCCCAGCGCATAGCACAAGGATGATTTGTAATTACGAGCACGATTACCCCTAAATTGTACAACACAAAAATCAATTACAAATTAATCAAATCATTAACAAAATTCGAGATTCAAAGTCTATGTGGAATTTTTTTTGTCAGTACTCAAAACTTCGCGGTTATTTTCTATCAGTTTGAAAGCAGGAGGAAACAGTGAGAAAAAGACCCCATTTAAGTTTACTTGATTGACGCCAAGCAACATAGGTGTCCAATTATAGCTATCCAATTAAAAAAGTTGTAATTGGATAGTTGTTATTGGACACCAGCATGACCAATCACAATCAAGAATTTTGTTATTGATACCATTAGCACAAGAACAGTTGGTTCAATTAAAGACAATGTGATTATCCAGTTACACAGCCAGTGAAGGAGCTGCAATTAAAGCCTGGAAACATTTTCAAGCCCCAGTGGGATTCAAACCCATGACCTTTACGACTCCAATGCAAATGGTCTACTACTAACCTACAACCTTGGTAAGCAAGCTTAATGAGACCTTGCTCAATAGGCCATTTGCACGATGGCGTCATTTGACTTCAACTACCAGAATTCATTTTGTTTTTCCTTTCTTATTTTAATTTTGTAATCCCAGTGCAGTTTAAATAACAATAGCCCTAATTTGCACTACAAAACAAAAAACTGAAGGATTCTGGTAGTTGTAGTCATATGACATCATCGTGCAAATGGCCTATTGTGAGTTCTATTATACCCATGAAATGATGAACATGATAATTTGTATCTTGTATTTTGCTATGTTGTACATGTATGTAGCCAGCAGTAAGTGACTGAAAAATATTTTTAACTATTTTTTTTTTACCTTAGCTTGGGCTCTTATACAGTTTCAAATTCTCTCAAATTCCCCCTCATGCTTGCATTCGTTTGCAACACTTTTTACTTCTTAATTATTTAATCAACTCACTTAAGGAAGTTCAAATGATATTTAGCTACATCAGCTATGGCTTGAGTAGCAGCGGCAGATCCTGAACGACAGCAGAACACTTTATCTGTGACTGGAGTCAGCTTGTCTGTCACTCGGTTAGCAATGTAAGACCTAACAAAATAATGAAATGCCAGCTTTAATAAAATAAGCTAGATACTATGCATGTTCTGATTGGTTAAAACCATTGAAAATCATTTCATGAACTTTCTGTAAATTGGGGGCTCTAATGTAACATAACATAACTCCAAATGAAGAATGATCCTCGCAGTTGTGAACGCAATTTAAGCAATTGCGAAAAGAAGTCTGAAAAAATTCAGGACTTCAACAGGGTTTGAACCCATGACCTCGCAATACCAGTGCGATGCTCTACCAACTGAGCTACATGTATGAAGCCACTGACATTGAGAGCAAGTCAATTGTAGGTTCATATGTTCCCGTGAAAGGAGTGAGTGTGAAATAATATATATGAAATAAATCGTATATGAACTGCGGAAATGAAATCAAATGAAGAATGATCCTCGCAGTTGTGAACGCAATTTAAGCAATTGCGAAAAGAAGTCCATGGGAAAAAAGAAGATTAATTTAGCCATCTATTTAAAAAAGAAAAATTAAATACTTTAGCATTTCCATGTGTTATTATAACTTTATGAAGATGAATCACGTCCTATTTCTTAAACAAATGATATTTTTACCACGCTTGTCATACCGTGTCAGCATCAGCTTACGTCGAGAAATTTGCCGTTCATCTCTCCTTAACTTACACACAAATCAGGATACTTAAACACATAAATATCAAAATCAAGTAAATGACGGAATGAATTCCACTCACCCTGTCGTTGTACGTGAATCAGCTCCTATTACCACGCCGCCATTGAATTCGACCGCCATGATTGTGGTCTAAAAACACGACGTTGATTAAGATTTCATGCACCCAAGATCCCCTTAAAACATGAAAATAAAGTATTTACTTACTCCTGTTCTATGTTCTGCTGTTAGCCAGTCTGGATAATCTGAAGAAGCCATCATTTTATTTTGTTCACGATGACTTAGCATTCCTGATTGCAGAGCGGCAGCCATTTTGGTTATTCCAACCTCGTATTCATGCTATTTCACATACGACACCAGTCCTCGCTCGGTATCAAAGAATTTGACCACAGGCAGCCCACCATCTGGAAATTGGTTTGAAGACTTTTAAGGGACTACATACCCACCCCCATACATATGTGTCAGCGTTAGATTTGTATCTCTGAAGATTTCAGCTTCAAATTTTTTTTTTATGTTTCTTTGATGTCAAGCTCACGAAATTCGCGCAGACATAAACTGATGAGAGCAGAATAGAAAAACATCAGTTTATTGTTTGGCATGTGTTTATCAGGTATAAAAGTAAAATCTGTACGACAGAAACCGATAAAGTAGGGTTGCAACCGTGGACAGATGTTTCGTTCTCATTGGAACTCGTCAGCACGGTGTAGCAAACTAAATGACGCCTACAAGAATGCTAGTGCAAATAGATTACACAATGACCCGTTCACCATACTACAATTATCAATTGAGCAAGGCACGAGCGATGTTTGGTGACAAAGTTTTGCCGTTAAAACTACTTTGTTGTTAAGGGCTAAGCAACATTGAACTGATGTTTAAGCGTTGGTGTAGTTGTATTTTCCAATAGTGAATTTGTTGAATCTGAGCATTAAGCTGGATCCGACAAGCCAGCAAGTTTTCATTTGTCGTTTTATTTCCTTACTACACTGTAAATTCAAAAGTGCTGTTTTAGCCCCAAAATTGTGGCTGTTTCGGGCGAGTCCAGAATGGTACCATTTTTGGGGCTAATTTAGCCCTTCTAAAATGCATCTGTTTTTGCCCCGGTTGAACCAAAACAGGGCAGCAATGTGGGCTGAATCAGGCCCATTAATGTCCAAAATGGTCCCATGACGGGCTGAATTAGTTTTAAGGACTCAGAGCTGATTCAGCATTTGGGGCTGAAACAGCTCTTTTGAATTTACAGTGTACGACAAAAATGTTCCATGTCGAAAACTGGCACCAGTTTATCTTTTTATAAACGAAACTTTTTGTTTGACAAGTTTTATTTGCTCGTTGTACGACATGATTTGACAAGTTTTTCCTTATTTAAAAAATGGCATTCTAGTTTTAGTTTTGTCGTGAGTGGTCGGCACGCTTACCCAACTTTGAAGAAAAGTACCCCGCGTCATTGTCTCAATCTTGTGTGGCTTTAGACTGACCATTATAGACTTCACCCAGGATATTTTTGGATGGCTGAATGGGTTTCTAGATTAAACAAGTAGATAATCAACATTCAACATAAATATTTGCATCCATCCAATTACTTCAAGCGAATACTTGTCGCGATAAAACCGGTACTCAGGGTACCGTAAGCTACATTGTAGTGCCCAGAGTGGTGATCCATGACACTAACTATAAGGACTGCAGCCTTTGGTACGAGAATACCCAAGTCTAGTCTGCAAAAAGTCGCTCTTTCCTCTAAAATACACGGGGGAGGCTCGAAGAGCTAATTCTCGCGTGCGAGCCTCGCGCGTCGCTAGCACCTTTGCCAAGTCTCACTCTCCCAATTCACACTTACCCCAAGCCTTTTTAGTCGCCCTGGCTTCGCTTTTTGGTGGAAACGTACGGACTGTATCTAACGCAGGCCACATTAAGTAATTATTTATTGATTAAACGATTTATTGATTTATCGATTTATTGATTTATTATGGTAATTGTACTGAGTGGAGTGCAATTTGGTCTGAAATCATACGCGCGCTCGTTCGATTTTTAAATCACGCGTATGATTTCAGACGAAAATTGCACTCCACTCAGTTCAATTACCATTTTATTGCATCCGTTTTGAAATCGCACAATTTTAATCGTCCAAATACAGGATTTTAGTCAGTACCATTATTTTATTGATCCAGTAGCCGGTTTGTAACAAAGCGGACCCGGAAACGCTTTTACATCTCATTTTGTATGAGATGCGATTTAGACGCAATTTATAAGATGCTATTTAAAGAAAGATGCGATTTAGAGCAAAAAATAGTCCGATTCGGGAATAAATCGCACTGCTGAGAGCCAATCAGATTGCAAGGATCACCTGTGATTTCAATATGGATGTAATAAATTGATTTATTGATTTATTTTTTGTCGGGCTGCCTCAGACATCAAATGCTTCCTGTTTTTTAAAGTCTCTTAATTCCAACACAGCCGGAAGAAACTGATTTCAGTTTAACGTCTCAACACAGTCAGTTAACGACGGAAATTGAATAAAGACTAAAATGTAATTTAAATTTTGTGCAAGAACTTGTGAAATTAAAACACTTAACCGTTCCCGTAATAATTATGTAGAACAGCAGGTTTTCTCACGGAAAAAAGCAATATAATCATTTTTTTTCCGACGATCACGAAAAGAAATTAGCTGGAAATGTGCAGAATCCAAGTTTGATTAAAATAAAAGAAATAGCGTCTAAAAAATAATGCTTAAAAGAAAAAAACAAGATAGTACTACTTAATAAATTTAACTGATTTCGTTTGATTTTATGACAACTGACATTTTGAGATTCGAAATGTTCAATATCCCTTTTTGTTTGCGGCGTAATTATGAGGTGTCGCTTTCGTGACAAACCTTCCTGCTAGGAAATATTTCTAAGTAATTACAGATAAGAATAAATATGAGCGAGATTTTAGATAGTTTCAACATCTGATTTATTTTATGGCATCATCAAATAACTTTAGATTAGATTTCCCATCCAATTTACACAAGTGAAATTTAGTAAAAGGTTCAGCAAAGGAAACTTATCAACTTAACAATGAAATATTTCTAAATGTTTGCCTTTTGCGGTAAATAATTAAGGGGAAAATTTCAAAACCGCATGTGAGAAAAAAAATATTACTTTCGACAGACGTGCCGCCCCCAGGCAAAGACTGATCGTTAGTTAGAAATCTTGGAGAATGAATGAAATGCAATTATTCATAAAGTAAAAGGCTGGTGAAACGAAAGACAGTTTTTAAAATATCCAGTGAAATGAACTGAAATATGGTCCTCTGCCGTCTTTGTATTGGCGATTTGTGAGGTAAGTTGCAAAAAAACTCCGATATATATATATATATAAATGTGGAGGTAAAGTTGGCATAAAGTGCTCAATGCTGCGGTAGCAGAGCTAAGTATAAGTAAGTTAAAGGATTATATATATATATATATATATATATATATATATATATATATATATATATATATATATATATATATATATAGTGTTTTAGGGAAATAACCGACCGAACTTCGAAAATCTCGGCCATGTTTCGGTGAAGAATGAACTTCGTGAAGGGAATTCGAAAAAGGTAAACGTGAAATAAAATGAACCAAATAAGCACTCCGCAGTTCAAGGGCATTGCGGTGTTTTTCGTATCGATTTTTTTCTCATTTTCCTGCTGATGTTTGGTCTCTGTTCAAGTCCTTTCAGATTGTACGCCAGCGAACGCACTAAGGACCGCTGATCAATGTGCGAAAAAGAAACTAGCTCAGTAGAGAAGGAAAGAAAAGAAGGAATCTATTCTAATGAAAACTGTCTTTACTAGCCACAGTTAAAAAAAGCTTAGTCCCTTTTTCATCGTTTTCTTCTCTCTAAAAAGCTGCCAGAAGCTCAGTCGTTTGTGGTATGTCTTTTAACAACTGTCAATATATAGTCCGCAAGAACTGAGCTCAGAAAGAGCTCAGGCAGTGAATTTCGACCTTCACATTATTTCTTGAAGTTTATTCAAAGACCAGATGCGTTTTCAGTGAGCCTCGTACAAGTTGTTGTTGTTGAAAATCGTTTGACTTTCAGTCTTGCAAAACAAAACGTGTAGTGATATACGTTAGTTTTCCACAAAAATAAAACAGAGTCTGTGGTTTTATCATAAGTATCAGAAAACTGTAGTGAATGGTTCAGTGCAGGTAACTTTAAATGCGTGTTCATATCAGACTACAGTGAGTCCCCGGTCAATATGGATTATAAATGGGGTGTCATATTAACGAGGTTTTAGGATAAGAAAATGATTCGGAATGAGCACCTCATTCGTACCTCAAACTCAGGTAGTAGTTGTAATAATAACGAGGTGATTGTGAATGGGCTGGTCATTTGGGTGGGGTTCTATTGTAACTGAAGGTATCTTACTTCTTCTTCGCGTCATCTTTACGTGTGCATATTAAGAAGGTGAATCTAAAGGACGGAACACACAGTGCAACTTTTCTTGCGACGTTGCGCGCGACAAGAATTTTTGGGGGTGACGTCAAACGATGCAATTTGTTGCGCGTAACGTCGCAAAAGTAGCACTCGATTCTACTTCTGCAACTGTTGCGTGCAACAAGATTTTTGGGGGGAGTCGCACGATGCAGTTTGTTGCGCGCAATGTCGTAAAGGTAAAACTCGATTGTACTTCTGCAACTGTTGCGCGCAACAAGATTTTTTGGGGGGTCACACGATGCAATTTGTTGCGCGCAACGTCGCCAAAGTAGAACTCGACTCTACTTCTGCAACTGTTGCGTGCAACAAGATTTTTTGGGGGTCACACGATTCAATTTGTTGCGTGCGACGTCGCAAAAGTAGAACTCGGGGTGGGAGTGAGACCCTTCCATATCTGAAAGTAATCGAGGTGATCGTACCCTTAGGGGTTAATATTTGTAGTTTGGTACCACTGGGTGTGTTTTCCATTGCAAAGAACTACTGTCAGGAATATTCCGACAGGAACAATTTTTCAGAAAAAAGTGGTACCTATTTTAACCGGCTAAAATAAAAGCTTTGTTGTTAAGTTGTGGTTTTACCTTAATTTAAAAGAAACACCAACAGACAGTTGATACCCACCCATGAGCACCGCAAGTTGATAATGGACCATTTTGGGGTCCATCTATTAATTATTAGCTAATTTTAAAACTTCATTAAATCTTTAATATTTCTTATTTCCCTAAATTTTACAAATCCTTTGAGAAAAGCTATTTCCTCCCAAAAATAATCTCAAATCACCCAAACATTTACAAAACACCCCATAACATGTTTTAAGCTAGGGGTTAGTGGATTGCTTGAAACGTGAACGATATAGTTCCATTAAACCTAATTAGGGGAGGGGGGCTTTACCTTAATTCCATTATACCGCCACTTAACATGGTATTATTGGAAATATCTCGTTCACGTTTCAAGCAATCCAAAGACGCCTAGCTCATCTCACGAATCTATGTTATGGGGTGTTTTGTAATTTTTTTTTTTTTTTTTGGGGGGGGGGGGGGGGTAAGTTTGGAAGGAATTAGTTTTTCTCAAAGGATGTGTAAAAATCAGTGAAATAAGAAATATTGAAGATTTAATGAAGTTTTAAAATTAGAATTTGTAGTTAATAATCAACCTGGGGTGCTCTATCGTAGGCATTAACTGTCTGTCAGTGTTCCAAAACTCATTTTCTTTCTTCAATCCCTTCTTTAAACCGCTTAAAATTTCATTCAAATTTAGGCAAAACCCCGCCTTAAGTGGCGGCAAAATGTCATTTAGGTAAAGCCTCCCCACCCCTCCCCTTATGTAGAAAATCAGGCATGTGGTATTCCCACTGAGAAAACAGACATCGCAAGTGCCAGTATAAGATGGATTTATAATCAGCACGAAAAAAAAAACTTATCCTACAAACAATCTCCGTAAATATCGAAGCTCTTACATACAAACTTCATATCTCGCGCAAGAAAATGAAAATGAACCCAGCTGCGTGCGAATATTTTGAACCAATGAAATTGCTACTTAGCAAAGCAATCGCAAAACCACTGATCCTCCCAAAAAGCAATTTAATTGAAACGGTTTTCGGTTAGCTGTCAAAGTATAACGTATTTACTATTTTTTTTCCATTAATTTGCTTTGGTCTAATTATTCGATATAGTATTTCAGAGTGCGAATTGAGTGCAAATACGACATTTCTGACCACGCGCTCGGAAAAAACACTTACTGAACCTTTAGGACAGGTCTTTCGGCTGTCAATCATAAAACTGTAAGCTGTTAGTGGTAAAGCGATCGAATAGAAACGACCTGATGACCTTCGGGTTATAAAAAATCCTTGTTCTTGTCGGGGAGGAGTTACAATTTCAACGTCCCCTGCAGAGAAATCTTTCGACTGAGCTAAGGTTTGGTAAAAGACATTTGTGGGAGTTTTTGCAGATTAGGGATGGATTTGGCGATTTTACGCAATTAGATTTTTGCGAGCGATTAAGAAACAGAATGGTGGTTTTTGATAATTTTTTTGGCAAATAGAGGACATGTTAGTGGATTGTGAAACGCGAAAACAGTCATTCCCGTTGACACGAAATGCAAGCTAAGATAGCAACAGTCAGAACAGCAAAATTTTAGTGCTTTTTTAGTTGTTTTTTTTGGGGGGGAGGGGGTGGGGGTGGGGGGGAGGGGCAACTACTCGATATTCCGGGAGCTGGAGTGCTCAACCTGAAGAAATACGCCACGAAACCGCTGCATCAAGTACAGCGGGCACCCTCTCTCTCTGTCCCTCTCGACATGGCGAGTGCGACTGCTAACTTCCGCGCTCATAAAAACGACCAATAACTCTTCTAGAACAAAGGACATATCTTCGAGAAAAGGTACTGTGTATATATAATAACAAGGAACTAGTGCGAGACGTAAAAGAAGATAACCCTGATTGCCAAAAGTAAATCGTTTAAGCTATATTTGCTCTATGACATCACCAAAATCTATGGCGCAGTTATCGTCAAGTGGCGATTTTTCTCGCTTATAAGGTGGGTTGCTTCGTGTCCGTTAAATGTCCTTATCTACTGGCCTAACTGTTCTCAGATGTTAGCTATCATATCTCAACAGCTTACCGGAGTTTACCCAATTCATAACCATCACAACAAAACGGCTACAGGTTCAGTCACGCTATTGTTGTGGTCAAGTCTCAGCGTTACCGCGCAAACTCTCATGGAATAAAACTCACAGGAATTCAGAACTTTTTTTCATTTTTCATGTTTCTCAGTCGTAAAACAATGAACTAGCAATGAAACTACTATTTCTTATAAGTTAGACCACTACTCTATAGGGGTCGTAACACAAGTAACACGCAGCAATAATTGATTTTTGTATCAGATTTTGCACTGAGTAACAAGTTTAAATTCGAGCATCAAGAGTTCTTTAGATACCTTTCCCCAGCTTGAAACATAACATGAATTCAAAGAAAGGAATATCATTTAATAAATACTTGCGACTGACCAATATTGTCAATGTTTTAAGAACCGCGCAATCGGTTTCTTCTTATGCCAAACAGAAGACCTATTTGGCAATTGGATAAATAAATAGCAACCAATAATGGAAGTTTAGTGGAACTGATGAAGTGGTTCGAGCCTTTTGCTCCCTCAGACAAGAAACTTTACTTTATAGTGCCTCTTTCTCATCTACCAGCTGTGTAAATGGAAGCACTAGCCGCGAACTCTAATGCAAAATCTGGAAGTCATGCTGCGAAAATGAAACTAGCACTCTCCCTCTATTCCTTCTAGTCATTAATATTCCCAGTTGCTTCATGCCACAGAAACCGGTGCTTTAAGCTTTAAGCTCAGTGCTTTAAGCCCATAGCTAACTTATTTGTTTCATATATCACAGCATATTTACAATAAACTTTCGATTTATGTGGAGAAAACGTTTGTTTTCCAATAAGGTTTTATCGAGAATCGGTAAGCGTAAAAAAGTAAATGGATGATTCCACAAGCAGATATTATAATTCGTTTTATTACAGCGAATGTTTGTTAATATTCTAGGCTAAACGTGGACTTAAAATACAAAATGCTTTTATAAAATCACTGCAAATGCCTTGCCGTTTACTGAGTCTTTACTTCTAGAACAATTCGTGACAAAAGACCAATCATCTGAAATCACAACAGGCGAAGAACCTCGGTTATGTTAGCTTTACTCTTGTGCGTTTGCTTCTCTGAGAATAGAAGATAAAAATAAGTAAATTAGATAGATAAACAGGAACTTAGTGATACCAGTGAAACTAAAAGCTCTTTTCAGAGATCCGAGATAGTTTCATATTACTAAGTCACAAGACAAACACGGGATACGCGACTCCAGTACCGCACGAGAAACATTGTGTGTAATTTTTAATAATTTGACTTGAATTTTAAAAATGTGACGATATCTTCTTTTACTAAATTGATGTTGATTATTTTTCAGTGAAATTCATTTCGAAATCAGTTATATCTATTACATCAAAATTATAACCACTTCGCGAATTCGCTCAAGAGCAGACAGACACGCGCGAGTGAAACATAAAACCGCGCTCTCTCGTTGAAATGAAGAAAAAAACCCTTTAATTCAGTACTCAGGTTATGTGTTCATTTTGTTTTACAGAACAGTCTCAATTTCCATTCAGAGACAATCGTCGTTTTCGAGTGAGCAGTCACTGACATGGCCGGTGAAAAGCAAACTCGCGAGCGAACTCCGGTCCACGCGCGTCAAGTTTGAGTGCAAAAGCATTTTTCACGCGTGTGTTTCACGTGTTTTGGTGAGCCTCATAAGGATCGAAATTCGTGACGAAATCATTTGGTTTTTGTACCAGTATCGGCACAGGTTATAAAAACACCACGGATGTTTTTATAAGCGTAATAATCAGAAGTCATAACACAGTCTACAAAGAACAAAGTAGCGATGTTAATGTACTTTTCTGCGGTTCCGCTGAGCACTAAAAAGCATCACTTTTCCTTCTCATTCTGAGAGGGTTCGGAACCTAGGGTTCTAGTTTAATGATTTAATGGAAAACCGCCCAAGGCGTAAATCTAGTTTAATAACTGTTTTTTCATCTACAAAGGAAGAAAAAGCTTCAGTTCATGAACTCACCGTCGATTTGATGTCATGGAAACACCACAGTCCGTCAACTTAACGAGGTAAGAATATTATTTTCATTTTTAGCTTTTCTTTTTGACGTTTCGATCGGATCCATTTTGTGCCTCATGAAGAGGCTTGCTCGCATTATTTTCAATGAAACTTACTGCCTTTAACCCTGTCACCCCAGAGTCAATTATAGAGACATGAGTAGTTCTCACCTTTGTCGACGAACTCCTATATTGTGACCATTGAAATGAAAGAGATCAAAATTCAAGAAAAATCCCAAATTTCATTTTGTAAAATATTGAAATACGAATAGTACATTTGAATGGTCACAACAGAGGATTTTGTCGGCAGACTCAAAAGTTAGAACTACACTACATGTCTCCATAATCGACTCTGCGAGTGAAATGCGGTCGTATTTGTCCGTCAATCTAGGTAATTCCAGCTGCACTAGGATTCAAGAATAAAAGAATCTTAAATTAAGTTAGGTTTGTTTACATATACAACATTTGTAAAACTCAAAATATCTTAAAGTCATCAGTGTTTCAATAGAAAAATGAAAACCAGAGAAAAAAAGATTCCATTTTAATTTTCAAGAAATAAGATAAATGTAGTTGGAAATAATTTAATTTGGAACAAAGAACTCTAAAGGTGTCAAATTAAAAGAGCGAGGGAACCTAAATTTTAATGGCCTTCAGAAAACTCATTATTACGCGAATTTAGCTTGAAAACTGTGCAAGTCCAGTACGGCTTATAAAGTAAATCGTGGACGACAAGGAAATTTCTTGTTTTATCAGGCGAGAGTTTTTGGCAGCTAAAACCACTTCCTTACTTTAACAATGATGGTTCAATTAGCTCAGCGTATATCTGATAGGATCTTGGACATCTTGCATACTGCATAGTAAAATATCTGTTTTCATTTGCGTCGCGACGAAAACTAAAAATAGTTAAAGGCCAATTTTTGGTTTTTGCAAATTATTGTATTAGGGCATTAAAACCATTTGTAGGTAAGTGTCTGGTTACTGATGAACAGGATAAAAATGGAGTGTCTGAAAAATCGCAAAAAAAAGACAATTCGATTGTAGTTTGGGATACCTTCAAGAATTCAATTCAAATCCTCCCGTTGTTACATGCATTCACAGCCAGCTGGTAGCGCATTTTTGACCAAAACAGGTCGTCTCCGTCACACACCCCAAGGATATGGATTGTCCCCGGGGGATATGGGGTGGGCTAGCGCTACCGAAACGAGCCCACGAAAACAATTTCGACGACGAACTAATTGCGCCTTTTTTTGCTGTCTGTTCGAGAAATATTTAAAATATGATAGACACTTAAACCAATCTAGGGGAAAACGCAGCATAAAAGCAAATAGAGAATCCCACCAACTGTTCAACAGCATAAGACTAAAATGTTTACCCATAATCCGAAATAAAAGTAGAAAATATGTTTACTCTGAGTGTTTTCTGAATTTTTTCCTACTGATAATATGCATTAAAATTTTGGTCACTTACGCGGAAACATTCAAAAACGATACGCACCACAGAAAAGTACCGCTGGATCGCTTTTATTTGAATTTCATTTAAGGATTTTATCCACACATTCAAAGCTTAGAACACTTTGTACAGCACAATAAACAGCACCAAAGGAAACTACTGCTCAGTAGCTTTTATTTGAATGGTTACACTGTACGATTTCATCCACAGACTCAAAAATTAGCACCACTTTGTACAGTCGCGCAAAACAAATTCAGCTCAAAGGTTAGAACCAAAAATTCAATAAACAGCAATGCAAGAGTCAGTAAGCTTGAATGCTGGTGAAAAAATAACAGCGAAGTTAGAGAAATGACAAATACTTGTCTTTTAAAGTAAAAGCATTGACATCATCTAAAGCAAATACAGTCAAATAAATTGATTTTAGTTTGCGCTGTCAGATAACAACTTAAAATAACGCTGTCCGGATGACCGTGACCCTAAAGCTCAAAAGAGAAACTCTCCTTAGTTGTAGGGCAGCGTTTGTTGAAAGTCTTGAAAACTTTTCGGGCCCCCAAAACAAAAAATAAATAAATAAATAACTATGTTATGTGCAGAATGTTTACCAACAAAGGTTTGGGTTTTGTTTATTTCGAAAACTAGGCAATAAAAGTTTACGTTTACTACACGAGCTGGGTTGGTTTGCGGGCTAAAAACTTTAACGCTATTCGTTACTGAGAAAATTAATTCATTTCGGGCCCAAAATGTCTTCGAGAAACGCACGCCAGATCTTTTCTTTCATTACGGTTAACCCGACTTATTAAACTTATTCCCTCACTGTATTTGTTTATATATAGGTGTCCACGTTTTCTCTCAGTTTAAACATTGTCAAATTCAAAGTCATCTCTTTCCTGAGATTATTCAATTTCACTCGTCGACAGTAAATTTGATTTAATACCTTTTCTTTCATTGACGTTTATTTTCCGGGCGGTAGTAACTAAAAGGGGATGCTTCCTTTTAATTTGTTGACCAATGATCCAATAAATTAAATGTTCTTAACAATTTTGTTTTGCTCGATTTTATATGCCAGCTGAAACAATATATATCACCACACTAATTTATTCACAAAGCTCTCTTTTAAGGGAAAACAAATATGCCTTATGTTGCTTTGACATGTAATACAAATACTGATATTTCCATAAAGTGCAATTACGGCTTTGTTCCGACTTGTCATTTTAACCTGGCGGAGCGAACAATTAACTGACGAGGTTTTGTGATTTTTTTCATCACATCACAAGGTATTACGCGAAGATATCTCAATTGCTAATTGACATTTAGCTCGTTGTTCTTTTGTGGTTTTAAAAATGTTGAGCGGCTTTAGTTCCATTTTCAAAAGGATATCTATGTAACCAGTCTTTTACCAGTTGAGTACTCTAAAAGAAAACCAGCTATAAAGTGCTCTCAGAGAAAGACAGCTAAGTGCTCTAAAAGCCAGCTAATTGCAGTTTAAGTGAATACAACGCGAGTCTATATGATGCTCAGTGAACGACGGTAAGTCAAAACGATTGTCTTTAAGAATCACGGGCTTAACATTGTCCATATATATGGCTAACATACTGATTTTTTGTGTTTTATCAGAAAGAATACACTAAATAACAAACATGAACCATTACAAGTTCATGGGTCATGATGGGTTCTTGCCGCGAATCACCAAGACAAAAAAAGTGAGGCCCGGTTCAAACGTCGAACTTCACATGTGCCGAATCTAATGCAAATGAGCAAAATCTATTGTTCTTGCTCATTTGCACTAGATTCGGCACATGGGAAGTTCGACGTTTGAACCGGGCCAATTAAGACTTAGTTATGTAACTGAAGCCTTATCTCCTCAGTAAAAGTTAGAAAAAACAATTCGTCGTGGGGGCCAGATTATCGTTTTATTTATGACCACTTTGTGTGTTTCCATGGGACGACTTGGATGACTTGAGACGGATTTGTGACTGATCATGAATTCATTGACCATTTCAAATCTAAGTAAGGTTTGTAAGAAATATACAGTACACTGAGTGGAGTTGTTTGTTGTTATGTTCATCCATTTTTACTTCACAAATTCACAAACACTGGCTTTTCACACCTTTGTACTTTCTGTGGTACAACTTTTTAAAAATGGCTAGTTGTATTCAACAGCCACATAATACAGAATAATGTTTTAGTTTTGTTTTTTGCTTTCCAAAAAACATTATGTGGATGTCAACGTTTGCAACAATATCTGTCGATACAACAAAATAGATGTCGATTCTTTGCATTTTGTTTTGTCATAGATTGGAGATTTTTGTTTTAAATTATTCGTCAATTAGATCTTCAGTTAATTGTCCTCGAAATTACTGTACAAATTACCATGGCTTTTACCGCTTTTACAGAAGTAACTGGCGTACAAGTCACTTGATTGTTGACTATAACATAACACCCCTACAATCAAACCTTGTCTTTTCCTTCACAAATTCATGGTGCGCACGTTGTAAAAACCTTAAGGAAGAGCTTGTTTGTCACCTTTCACGTCACTGCTAACGAACTTTCGATTTATTGAGAAGAGAAGCTGCTCTATATCCTCCTTGAGGTTAGTATTTGTGATATTTCGAAACACTATACTATTTATCTCGAACTATATATATCACCGGTTGATTATTAAATAAGATGGGCATGCATGTATGCATGAATCTTTTAACCATCCAAAGAGAAGCCTTCAATCATTCAACGAGGTTCTAATTTCTGAGTCCGTGGATTATATTGTATGACAGTGTACAAACAAGGTGGTTCTCCCTTTCGAGTTTGTATATGAAATCCTAAATCGTGACCATTCGAATGAAATCTACTAAGCTAAGCAGTACTTTTATATGGTGCTATTTGTTGCTCAATTAATTTTTTGCAAAACTAAATATGATATTTTTCCAATTTTTAACCACGACACTCTTGGAAGAAGTAACATTTCTATAGAAACAGCAATAACCTCTTTTGCTTAAGCCTGAAGTGAGCTGGTTTTGTTTTAATGCTTATTAATTTCTACTCAGTAGCTCGCTGTCAATTATTGGTGTGGTACTTAATTCTACAGGCAGGGTAGAATTTCGTAGCACAAGGATTGAAATATCAATTAGGTGCCATCTTTCCTGTTGACACAGCTTCTAGGAAGTGCTAGGTGTTTCCATGCTATCCTAAAATCAATATCACGTTAAACTGTCAAAGCAAATCAATTTAATTAAATAGAAAAGCTTGTGGCTTGTGATAATGGTGAAAACTTGAACAAAGAGAACCGTTCAAGGGAAATGGGATAAAATTATAGTGGAACAAGGACTTCTGAACTATGGACCATCGGAATATTCGACTAACTTCTTACTGTAAAATCCTAACCATAAGCCATGGACTCGCACACTTCGTGTAGGCTTTTTAGTGAGGCTTTAAACTGTTAGGTGTTTATTAACTGTGGAATTTTATCTGAGAAAATGTAGTATGTAACTGGGATTTTCGCTAACCTCGTTTTTCTTTTTTCTCAGCCCCATGGTCTCTCCATCTGATGAAGACAGTTCCAGTTCCCCGGGACGCGCGGTCGCGTGGTCCATTCAACTGACATACGTCATTGCAATCATCGTGTTGGCATTCCTTGGCAATATCCTCATTGTGGTGGTAATCTGCATCAACAGACGCCTTCACAGAATCGATAACATGTTCATCGCCAATCTAGCCGTCAGCGATTTCCTCTTTACTTTAATCGAAACTTGCTCAAACACAACTCGGGAATTCAATCGGAACTGGCGACCACCTCACGATGTGGCATGTTATGTAATAATAGCTGCAAGTGTCCTGTGTGCCTCGGCCTCGGTTTTCACTCAAACAGCAGTCGCAGTTAATCGATATCTCGCCGTTACGCGGCCGCTGAAATACCCGAACCTTGTAAACGAGAAAAGAGTGTTTATATCCATTGTTGTGATATGGGTTTGCGCAATCGCTCTGGCTTGCCCTCCTTTGATATGGAGGCCGTTAACTGTGATTTGCGGGAAAGAATCGTACGACAAACACATCTCTTACGAGATCATTTACATGACGGCCGAATGGATATTGATTTTCGGGATTCCATTCGGAATCATGTCGGTTATTTACTTCCGAATATACCGCATTGCCCGAAGTCACGCTCAGCGAGTGAGACCGGGTATTTACGAAGATTCTACGACTAGTACTCACGGAAATTCAACGAATTCTGCAAGCAGTAGTGCAAATCACATCACAAACTTCAGGAGGGAATTCAAAGCCGCAAAAATGCTTGTGACAATAGCTGGCGCTTTTGTAATCAGTTGGTGCCCATTTTTCGTGACGTTGACTTTGTGGAAGTTTCAGGAGGACGTGCACATTGATCCTAAAGTATTTACCGCGTGTTTGTACTTAGTTTACACTTTACCCGCCATTAATCCTGCAATCTACGCATTCTGGTGTCGCGATATAAGACAGGGCGTAAAAAAGCTGTTAACTTGCTGGAAACGAGGCGGATAAAGATACTAAAATATATATGAAAAAAGTTTTAAAAAATGTAATTTGTTTACCAACGTAGCGACTAAAAGCTCTCAGGAATTCGTTTAAAATGTGTACATACGCTCTAGATCGAAGTAGAATTTAGAATGTTGTTTTTATTTGGAGGAAGGAAATCTGGAGAGCTCAGAGGAAAACCATCGGAGCAGAGATATTAATACTGGCCACAATGGTGGGAGGCGAATGCTCTCACCACTACTCCGTCCCAGTTTCCAAAATTTCACCAATATACGTTAACCCTTTAACTCCCACGAGTACTTAGAATAAATAATAAAAGAAAAATACCAAATCTCATTTTGTAAAATATTGTTAAACAATTGGTACCATGTAAAAGTCCTGCTGAAGAGGTTTCATTTGAATGGTCACACCATAGGATTTCATCCACAGACTCAAAAGTTAGAACAAATGGTACCATGCAAAAGTACTGCTGAAGAGGTTTCATTTGAATGGTCACACCATAGGATTTCATCCACAGACTCAAAAGTTAGAACAAATGGTACCATGCAAAAGTACTGTTGAAGAGGTTTCATTTGAATGGTCACACCATAGGATTTCATCAACAGACTCAAAAGTTAGAACAAATGGTACCATGCAAAAGTACTGTTGAAGAGGTTTCATTTGAATGGTCGCACCATAGGATTTCATCGACAGATTCAAAAGTTACAACAACACTACATGTTACCATAATTGCAGGACTCTGGGAGTGAAAGAGTTAAATAACATGGGGCGTCTGATATAGGGTATTGATTTTGACTATTTTTGTTCTGAAATAGGATATGTTTGTGCACTCTGGTCTGGAAATGGTATGGTTTTTAGAAGAAGCTACGTTTTTATTATAATTCATTACTTGAGAAGTGTGGTTGATTAACATCGGCAATTTGAGGCCCCTCCCACTCCCTGAGCGCTTCTCAAATGATTTAAACAAGCTGCAGCAGTTTCTGGGTCCCGGGTCAGCTGCAATCATGTATCAGAGTGTACGTGCCGGTCTGAAATAGGGTATGGAAAATCACATCAATTATTTTGGTCTGAAATAGGGTAAGGGGTTACAAGAAGCACGCCGCACACCTCCACCCAAACTTTCGAGGAGTACCCCCCCCCCCCCCCCCCCGGAATTGGACACCGTAAACAGATTAAAAGGCTGACGTTTCGAACGCTAACCTTTCGAAAACTTCGAAGGGCTAGCAATTTTGCTCTATCGTTTGCGGTCTTCTGCAGTTTACTTTCATTTGTCATTATATACCTAATTCAATAAAGGTTGCTTTGGTCATTGGACTAATTGGGCATTGGGAAGCTATTGTTTGGCGGTCACTCAAGCAAAGCATTGCATTGTGTTCTGCATGCCCAAATGCCAAATCCCAATTACCAACTGCTAAAGCAACCTTTATTGAATTAGGTGTACAGCTATTTCAATTAACATTGTCGGATGAAAGTTCAAAGCCTACAAGCCAAGACCGCAAGGTAGTGTGGATAGTTGTTAACAGCAATTGTGGTGAATTTATGCATATAAATCCCATACTACCTTGCGGTCTTGGCTTTGAGCTTTTTTCATCCGACAACGTTAATTGAAATAGCTGTATACCGAATTCAATAAAGGTTGCTTTGGTCATTGGTAATTGGGCATTGGGAAGCTATTGTTTGGCGGTCACTCAAGCAAAGCATTGCATTGTGTTCCGTATGCCCAAATGCCAAATCCCAATTACCAATGACCAGCTGCCAAAGCAACCTTTATTGAATTAGGTGTATACCGAATTCAATAAAGGTTGCTTTGGTCATTGGTAATTGGGCATTGGGAAGCTATTGTTTGGCGGTCACTCAAGCAAAGCATTGCATTGTGTTCCGTGTGCCCAAATGCCAATGCCCAATTACCAATGACCAATTGCCAAAGCAACCTTTATTGAATTAGGTATATACTATTCGTCAAAACTGACCGGTGGGAGTGGTCTATTAGTTATTAGTATAAATCTACTAGCGTTCTATCACGAATCCTGTTCTCTTATTGCGGGCTACGCTACTCACTGCTTATTTAACATTTAGATTATGAGCTTGAGATTTCTATCGCGTAATAGTTGATGAGGGCGAAGCCCGAATCAACTATCACGCAATAGTATATATCTACTAGACGTTCAAAACTTAACAACAAATACTCTTCACAGACACTTCGGAAACGCGAAGAAGCGTGATAGTTGATGAGGGCTTCGCCCTTAACAACTATCATGCGATAGAAATCTCGAGCGAATAATTTAATTGTTAAATATTATGCACTATTTTCATGGTAGTTTCTTAGTGTTGCGGATAGTGTGATCACCAAATGACGTAAAACAAAAGATTCGAAAGACACTGAACAATACCCACACCAACAATGGCTTCCGCAACACCAAGAAACACCCATTTTCATGGACTTCTTCAGTTTTTACTAATGGTAAATGACGTAAGCCAAAATTAAATCAATAAAACAAAACTTGGATTGTTTGACTTGTTTGTGTTGCCCAAACTGGACTAATATTCAGTCGAAACTTTGCTTACCAACACCTTCATATAATACGGACACCTCTCTATTACGGGCAGTTATCCTGGTCCCGAAAATACCGTCAAATTCATACAATCCCGCCCTCTATAACAGAGGTTTTGCACGGCAGCCATGTTGCATGACAGGAACAATGAAAATCACGGTTTTGCATTAGAAAGAACATTCTTTCCCATAGGGAAAAGAATGTATTGTTCCTGACATGCAACATGGCTGCCGTGCAAAACCTCTATACGGACGTTTCAGTAATGTGGACCGACTTTTGTGTGTCCCTTCGGTGTCCGTATTACTGGAGGTTCGACTGTAGTTTGGAGAAATAAAAGAAGAAGTATAGTTCGGTCAACTGATAACGGAGTCTGTAAACCTTAAATTCCTCTTTTACGTAGTTGCATTGATGAAAAGCTCAATGAAAAGAAACACCACTCTGCTCATAAAAGGCGTTTATTTTATTTCCACTTATGAGTGACTTGATTCAACGGACTTTTTGAATTTAGAGGAGATAAAAATATTTTCTTTGAATTGCATATGTTTTTTAGTGCGGCCAAACAGGATTTTACAATAACTGTGCGAATTCTCGCGCGCTGATTGGCTAATTTTTATTATCAATAAGAGTACAGACTTTTCAGCGCTGCGTTTTCCGTGGCGAGAATTGTTTCACAAATCCAGAATTATTCAATGAGAAAATCGTTCAAAATAGATGAGATGAACCTTAAGAAGCTAAAACACAAGATGTTTGTTGAGAATCCAGACCTGAAAATTGGCGGTAAGCAGGATTATAGTGCTGTCGCTGAAATAAGCTTTACCGAAGGTGAACTGAACTGTGTTTAATTTCAACGGATTATTCGAGAAAAATTATAACCGGAATAAAGGTTAGTTTCAAAATTCGAATTTTTCTATGTGTTTCTGACTTACTCTACTCGAACTTTAAATTTACGAGCCCGTGTTTCTCCGAATTATGGCGATGAAATTCTGGTTTTGTGGCGATCGCATCTTGCATTTCCTTCCTTCGTTTCAACATCAGTTTTGGCGTTATGTTATTGTAAAATTAACAAATTGACTTCAGTTTTTTATGCGTCTGTCCTCTTATTGATGATAAATTTCGTCATAACGTTAATGTCAAAGTGTTGTGGATCCACAGCAAACTTTGACAATGTTATGACGAGAAATTTATCATAAATAAGAGGACAGACGCATAAAAAACTGTCGTCAATGTAGCTCTTCTTGAATTAGTAAAATGCTGAAAAGATTTCATAACAGTACCAATAGAATACCATAGAATAACTACAACAGCTTCATTTAGGACTTTATACAAGAAAGAAATGCATCATTACACAATCCGTGATCCGACAAATCAAACCAAAAATTACGCTGTAAAAATGTTTTAGCGATTGCGGGGAAAAAGTAAAAAAGGAATCAGTGCTTTTAAGGGACTTAAAGGGACACTGTCCGGCCGAAATATCAAAATTTCGCTTAGCTTATTTCCACGTTATATCGCCAAATGCCACCAAATATACAACTTAGTTGGATAAAAAGATTCTATAGAGCAAAACAGAAGCAGTAGTTTGGAGATAAAGTGCAGGATTGCAAGGATTGAAGTGGATTACACAGCTGATTACAGTTCATGAAATTTGATTTATTGACCGCCTGTCAATAAATCAAACTTGCCATTCTTGTGAAATTGTGACTTTTCTAGCCGTTATGTTGTCTGTTTAGTTCATATTTCTTTGCTTCTATCACTTTTGGCGATGGTTTCTTCCAATTTCAAGATAATAAAGTAAGCTTAAACCAAGCTCCTGGCCATAATCATGAAAACGGCGATATTTCAGCCGGAACACTGTCCCTTTAAATGCATTATGGAAAAATTATTCTGCTCTATTTTCGCATGACAGTGAAATATATGAAAGCCTTGGTTTGTGTTTAACCGCGGTCAAACGAAAGAAATTTGCAAAAGTTAAGCAAAGTACTTAAAAGTTAAGGTATGGTCATTTTCACCGTTTCGTCAATTTACCAAACGTTCATTGAAAGTTTACTAAAAAAAAGTTCTAAGCGTTTAAAAACTGTGACCTGCAGATCACGGTTTCTGACGCCATCTTGGTTGGGGGGCAAACACGGCAAAATTTACAGTAAATGTATGGGAAAAATCGGGAGTTTGATACTCGATAATTTGAGGTAGGTTAACATTCTGCAATGTCTATGAGTTACAAAGTAAAGATACCTAGGAAAAGATGCTGCTGATAAAATTTGAAGGGTACAGGTTAGCTGAGAAGCGAGAAATCGTATTTTTAGTTTTTTATACAAATGCTTTTAAATCTTCCCGCGAACGGTACAGACAAATATATGAAAATTGAAAATCTTAATTTGCGGCTTTCTTAGAGAGACTGCATTTCTCAAATTTGATAAGTAAACTCTTTTAGCTTGTATCTTTAGTTTGTAATTCATAGAAATTGCAGAATGTCAACCTACCTCAAATTATCGAGTATCAAACTCCCGATTTTTCCCATACATTTACTGTAAATTTTTCCGTGTTTGCCCCCCAACCAAGATGGCGTCAGAAACCGTGAAAAGGTCTATTGAGTGTCGTAAAACTAAACTAATTTCTCTGGCCAATCACAACAAAGGCAGACAATCTAACGAACCAATTAGAACGCGAAGCAAATACATTAACTGCTTCTAATTGGTTTAGAAAGTGGCGCGAAAGTTTTTAGCCAATCACAAAGCGTAGCAATGCAAAACCAAAAAAAAAAAACATATTGAAAGCCACTCTGAAGAAAAACGATTTAAACCGCAAATTATCTTCCACGTCGATTGCTACACTGTCCCTCACGGCACGCTTGACATCGACCTGAGTCATGTGGCCGCCTCATGCGGCCGCGCCTCATGCTGGTGTCGATCTCGGCAATGGAAAAGTTATAGAAAGCCTGCATGTAAAAATATAAAAGCAGCAGATGTCAGACATTATATAGTGTTTTCTACTCATTCAACACATTGCAACATCGTACAACATTTGTTGAGCACCATATGTTGAACCATGTTGAACCATTATCATTAGACTCTGCTCAGTATCTGCAGTAAAACTAACCTCTCCTATTTTCTGATGGACGTTCTTCAGGACTTTATTTACCTCCTCTTTATACCATCTCGGGTTCATGAAATCGTCATTGTCACATCTCTCGCACTGCTGACCATACAACTTAAACTTCAAAGAGTCTTAAAATGAGATCAAAATGAAGATTGTTAGTAATGAGATACTCACTTATGTTATAGGCCCTGGATAAGGCTAATCTCTTTGCTTACCGGCACTGAAAGGTTTACTACTGTTTTTTTTAGCCATTTCACCCCTTCTGGTAAAGGCTACTGTGGAGATCTTACCTACGGGAATAGTGTAATGTTCCACCCCGGCTATGCCATACATTACCAGGGTTCTATCTAGGGTATTTGAGGGGTAGAAGCTTTCCTCCCAAAACGCCCAGCTTCCCTCCAAAAAAATATTGTTACAGGCGATATATGCATCAAAATACCAGCAGTTCTTAACTGTTATGTACACTATTTTCATACGTAGTTTCAGTAGCCTGAGTGGCCTCCATTATTTTTACCACATTTCCTAGCCGCTCCGGCATGGAGTGTGATAATTCTTGTAGCGTGGAAAACGGGACGTTTGCCCATGTATGATCCGCCGTTCGCTTTGTTCGAGAAGTTTGGCGATTTGTTGAACAGAAAGACCAGAAGATCGAAGTATAGATGCTTGTGCTCGTAAATAGGGGATTTCTTGGCTTTGAGAGGATTCATTTTATAAGCCGCTAAGTAAAACACTGACAATTAATTCAGAGTAACTCGCGGCTGTGAAATG
>JAJGOT010000123.1:725000-1070000 GCA_022457155.1 Cladopsammia gracilis
TTTATCGAGATCGGTTGTCTAGAAATCTGCCCTATATAGCCTGCAGTGCTTTATGAGATAGACTATTAAAACGTCTTTATTCAAAAGTATTTTCTCGCTGCTTAAAGAAACAAGTGGTGAAAATTTGAGTCACCTCCAAAATATAACTTTTAAAAACTATTTTAACTAAACCATGGAACGACTGAATGAATTGATTGGTTTTGCTATTCTCTGTATTTATTACATTACTGATTAAAGTAGTAAAAGAAAATCAGATTGCTAGAACTATTTACTTTCTTGCGAATAAAATTTGTAAATGTTTTCCACGAAATTTCACGCTTACCTTGTTCAATTCGTCGCCGTCGAGTTTACGTTGCAGCTCCCAAAACTACGGTAATAAATTACCAAGACTACTAAAGCTTTTCAGACTCACTTTTAACTTTCAACAGCAAAAAGCCTTGGACGTCTTCTCTCCAAAAAAAGTTTATCCTGCAGCTAAAATCTAAAAATGGTTTTAGATCTCTGAAGAACCTGCTCAAGCGGACGATTTCCCGGAAGACTTTCGCTTCCGAGAATCAGCATGTTGTTGTCCCCAGTCCTCGCTCGGATGAAATTCCTAAATTTCAATTCCATTCGACCAGAATTTCCGCAAAAGAACAGTAATTTTCGGTTTTACCGGAATCTTCGGGAAAAGAGGAAAACCTCACGAGGTATTCCAATTTTTTTGAAATATTCTTCCTGAAAATTGCCGTTCCATTTGGTTTCGTTCCTGGAATTCCGGTACAGAATAGAAAGAAACGGAAATTTTCCGGGAAAAGTGTTCAGCATTTTCAAAAACTATTACATTTATATATAGGGACGGACCATTAGAAAAGTTATGGGAGGGGGTGGGGATTTTTAAGCTCGCATTTATTTTTTTTCCTTCATTGGCTGTGCTGGATTTTTTTTTCAGTGGGGTGGGGATGGGGAGATGGGGGGGGGTGGGATGGGGGTAAAATCCTCATGCCTTTATTTTTTTCTTTTGATGGTAAGAATATTATTTTTTACAGGGGTAATAAGCTCCAGTTTTTTTATCTATACAGGAATTTTTTGTGTTGGTTGCTGTGCATGAATTTTATTTTGTTAATTTTGTTTGTTATTTTGTTAATTTTATACGGGAATTTTTTGTGTTGGTTGCTGTGCATGAATTTTATTTTGTTAATTTTCCCTTGCACGATTTTTTTTTTTTTGTATTTGGCCCACATACCTCCCCCCCCTCCCCCCATAACTTTTCTTATGGTCCGTCCTTTACCGAACTGCAGACCATTTTACCGAAATTTCCGGGAAAGAAACCAAATGGAATGGAAATTTACGGAAAGAATGTTTTTAAAATTAGGAAATACTTCTTGACGGTTGTCCTCTTTCCCCGAAAATGACTGTTCATTTTGCCGCCGAAATTTTCAGAAATTTTAATCGGAATTTTAAGTCAAATGGATCGCGCCCTATGTTCGAAATTTCTAAACACTCTCCCGGAAAATTTCCATTTCTTTAGAATCTGTATAGGAATCTCTGGAAATTTTGGTCGATTGCGCCCAGCGACTAGCTCCACAGAAAAGTACTGCTGAATTGCTCTTCAACGCAGTCGAAATTTTGAAACAAATTACACTCGCGGTTCATTGACTCTATGAAGAAAATGAATGTGGAAAAGTCTCCATTAAAAAAGTATATAGCAATCATGTTAAGGCACTGTAAACAGAGCTACTACATTCTCGTTTTCAAAAACTTCCATAACACACCCCAATGACAATAGAAACTGAAAGGGTACATGCATAAACTGAAACATCAGATCGGTTAGTGTAACATCTAAATATATCTTTGAATATACAAATTTGTAGCCAGATTTGTTAGTACCTGCCTGCCCTTAGGCTAGACCAGTACCGTTCCTAACCTGTTCCAGACCTTCAGATGGTGGCCGGAACAAGGACATTTTGAGCCACGGACTTTAACTGTAAAGTCGAATGTTTTCCTTTAGGCACATTTATGTGAAATCACTTAATCAGTTAGTTCCAAGGTGCGGAACCTGACATGGTGGACCAGTCATTGTGTAATCTATTCACGCCTGCATTCTTGCAGTCGTCCTTAGTTTGCTACACTGTGCTGATGAGCTCCAATAAGAGCGAAACGGCTGTCCACGGTTGCTACCCTACTTTATCGGTTTCTGTCGTATTGGTGTCTCGCAAAGTCAACTCACTTTTTACGTAGTCAGATCAGCCTTGCAGTTTATTGTTATAATTTTTTGTAGCCGCCGCGCCAAGCGCGGGAAAACGCGTGCGGGCAACTCGCAATTGGTTTTGGTTTTACTTCTGATTGGCTGAGATAGTGGTGATAGATCATGTTTTAAGCCAATCACAAAGCGAAGCAACGCAAAACCAAAGCAATCATGAAATTACTTTCGATTCTCAATTGAAAACCGCTCTGATGGCTTTTGTAGTGCAGTGCGAATTGTGAGCAACAAGCGCGTCTCTCGAGTCACGCGAGGTCTCAAGAGCGAAGACAAAAAGCGACTGAACAAACAAAACATCCATTTCTACTTGTCTAAATTAAAAGATCCTTCTCAGGCGTCGTTCCATTCAGTCCCGTAACTAGAGTTCTCAGGCTTCTTGAATCAGAACTATTTATATCGTTGTAAATTTTTTGTCAAAATAAATACCACCTGTTGTGTGCTGAAAACAAACACAGCATGTTGTCACCGCCAAAGATTTGACTCAACAGGCAATGTTTGCTTCTGTGTTTCGTCGCTCTTCCGACTACTAATCCCTGAGGTAGACTGAGGTAGACAGTGAGCGAAGGAAAAAACAAGCAAGTTCGGCTCGGCCGAGAGTCGCACGAGCGAGCGAGCGAGAGAGCAGAGAGAAGACCGCAGGTCTCCATACGGCTGTAAAGACCATGTGAAAGGCCGCGGATACTAAATAATTATAAAATTTATCAAGGCTTTTAATACCCTTTTGAATATATTATTTTATAGCGACACTTAATATAGAAGATGACCTTGGCACTAGCCACGCCGGTACCACTTTGGTAAGTTTCCGTGAGGCAACTGATTCACTGGAAAGGAATCGATTGAGCAATCGGAATCAGTTCCTATCAAATCCGGTGATAAATGGTAAGTAGTCATTTCCACTTAATGTAAGGCTCATTTTCATATAAACCGACCGCACACTCGCTAAATCCCCAGCCAAAACATTCTGCCATCATATGCAAATACGAATATGTTTGCTGTCCGTGTTCGTTTTTATGCGGCTGGTTTCATATCCACCATTTCATTTCACCACCATTTCATCGCCACCACGATGATCACGCGATAGCAGAGTTTTGGACTAGCGATCGGTAAGCTATCATCTCGATATCATCCCAGGGCCGTAGCTAGCACTGATGAGGCGAACCGAGGCAATTGCCTCTGTAAAAATATAAATTTTGAATACTAGTACAAGCTTTGCATCTCTCTTGTAAGAGGCTATGCATTAAAAGGGAAAGAAGTGTTTTTTTTTCTTCTGATATTGCCTCAGTATGAATTTTCATCTGGCTACGGGCCTACGGTCCTGCATCCACAATCGTAGCTAAGCTTACTCGAATCACGAGTTGTTTAAACGTATGGGTCTGTCTGTAGTCACTCTTTTTATTTCTCCTCTCCCCGCGTGTTTCGTCTCCGCGTGGCACTCCAGGAAGAGTGAAAGAAATTTTGAAAAATAATTACGGTTTCTCCACACGAAACTTTGTGCTAAAGAAAAATGGGTTGCTCTTTTAGCCATAATATGTTGTTCAGTATGATTTAATTAGACCAAAGAAAAAAAGATATTGCGAATGATCAACGTTTTATTTACTTTTATTTATTTATTCATGATGTGAGTTAATCCTTCGAGCAAACAATAAATTCGCCTCAGCGCATAACTGTATACTGATTGCATATTTCACAACTTTCTGTCATTCACTCTTCACTTTTGCTCTTCATGCATGTGTTTTTATAAGGCCTATCCGTAAAGAGTTTCAAATCTCTGCTGCACGCAACATGCAGGGAATAATTTTCACAGCATGTGTTCTGTCACCCTGGATCCAGAGGTCCGTTCTCTGAATATCATGAGCGAAATTAACCGCATAAACGGTTAGAAGAAGCTCGCGAGACGTTGTCGCGGCTTCGCCGCTCAAACTCGCCGTTTTCACTAAAAAAATAAAAACCTCTGGCACCCAGGGTAGTGTTCTGTAAAAGAAAGTCAAATCGGCGTTGAGACTCATGTGCCAACTGCGGAATTTCACATCAAGGAAATAAAATAAAGACAAATTTAGTCGTTTTCAATTAAATATTATCCTAGGTATTTTCTTAGCAATTTTTTTCATTCGCAACGTCCTACACATCATGAAACCTCAGTGAAAAGGCAACTAGAGGTCTTGCCGCCTTCAAGG
The DNA here is from genome assembly GCA_022457155.1 of Cladopsammia gracilis. Taxonomy (NCBI): domain Eukaryota; kingdom Metazoa; phylum Cnidaria; class Anthozoa; order Scleractinia; family Dendrophylliidae; genus Cladopsammia; species Cladopsammia gracilis. Next base: position 729,417 of record JAJGOT010000123.1, read on the forward strand.
TCATTTAATTCAATGCATGCATGCGTTAACCCATTCCTTTCCGGAACGAAATAGGAAACAAACAGTGTTGCATTCGAATTTTCAGATCCGAGGGGGGGACTCCCATATAAAAATGACGGGTGTGCTCGTCGTATCTTTTAGGGGTCAACATTTGTAGATTGGTACCGCTTAGGGTACTTAAATCTAGAATGACTACAGTTAGAAATATCGCGGTACTTTTAGGGTATAAAGCCGAAAAATATGACAGAATATGACATGTGTTGTTTTAGAATTGGTTCCGCTTACGGGTAAAAATTCATTTGAGCCCATCAAACAAAATTCTGGTACCTTTTAATTTAGGGTGTATTTCAAAAATTTCCGACGAGCAACCCCGTCATTTTTATATGGGAGTCCCCCCCCCCCTCCCCGGGTTTTCAGAGTCCAATTCAAACATTTCTGTGCCATGCATCTGCCAATCAAATGTTTGTTTTATTTTATTTTTTTTTTTGGTGGGGGGGGGGGGGGGGGGGGGGGGGGGGGGAGGACGTGTTATGTTTACAGCATTCTGGTGGGGGATCTAATGATTTGGTTTGAATTTGCAGCAACTTAACCATGTGCTCTGTCGAAGATCAAACCCTTGAACCAGTGTATGCAGTTTTGGACGTGGAGACTACTGGACTCGATAGAAAGGAAGACCGCATCATCCAAATTGGCGTTGTTAAAGTTAGAAATGACGTACAAACGCCGTGGATGACATATGTCAACCCTCTTAAGAGCGCTGAATCTCAGATGGCTGCTTTTAGCGTCCATAAGATCTCGCCAGACATTCTGAAAACGAAGCCTACTTTCATGGAAGTGGCTCCGAAGTTGTGCACATTCTTAAAAGACGTTGAGTACGTTGTAGCCTACAATGCTTTGTTTGACTGGAGTGTGTTGGTTGAAGAGTTTGGCAGGCTTCAATCTGACGCTGAAAAAGAGGAAGGCATAAAGCTCCTGGAGAAAATCAAATGGATCGACATGTATCGCCTTTCCATTAAAACTTTGCCGGGTGATAACGATTTGAGAGCTGGTACCTTATTTAAAAAGTTCTCAATTCATATACGTACCAAGAAGATCCAAAGTTTTCATCATATATATTACTTATCATGCGCTAATCCGCATGGTGAAGAGCCAAAAGTGTTTAGTTCATCTGAAACGGAAGAAACAAGCTGGGAGGAGGGACTTCATGATGCATTGTGTGACGCACTAGCCACGAATTCACTCCTAAAGAAACTCCTGCAGTTGAATGGATATTCAAGCATCGTGGATGTAGCGAACAATATGCCTTACTGTCGCCTTGATACCGAGCTGTACCTTACTGCAGACAGGATGTTAAAAGAAGGGAAAACATCCGATGAAGATTTGATGGCCATTGCAGCAAGAGCAGGAGACTACTATGGAACTATGTCTTCACTCAGGGGAAAAACGCTTGCAGAAAGTCCAAAACGTAAAATAAGGGAAGCATACAATGCTCTGTACCTTAGTGAAGAGCGCCATGATGAAAGAATAGGTTTAATCCTCACGGCCCGCTTATTGCTTGAAAACTAGTCGATCCACCAAAATGAGTCATAAAAAGCCCAAACGGCAGAATGATTTCTTGGCTTGCTCATGAGAAGGAGGCTTGTAACCATAGTTTCTTCAAATGCCCGGCTAAGGTATATAACGGGGTTAGTTTCCTGGGGGGGGGGGGGGTACTTTGTATATTTTTGGGTGGGGGTGTGCCGCTGAGACTCTGAAACCATTACCCAGTACCAGACCATGTTCAGCTGATTTTGCAACCATATCCTAGACTAACTACAAAAATCCCTACCATTTACCAGACTTGCTATTTTTAGAACTGTATCACTATTAGTGTTTGTCAGATGGCACACCATCTGTCAACAATACGGCCGCGATGATCTTCTTTCCGTTTAGGGAAAGCTCTCTCTTTCAAGTTTCAATTCCTTTTCTTGACTTAATTCTTCATACCACTAATCAGTTTCTCGGCAAATGATACCCAAAACTCTCTGATTTCTATACCCTATTCCAGACTAAACAGCTTGAAAACCCTACCCTTCACAGCGGCACATGGCCATACTCAATGACTTTCCTTTAGTTAGTTCCAGCAAACGTGTTAACGAAACGTCACTTTGATGTCGATTTCGATTCCCGCCGGATGATGTTAATTTTAATATCTCCTTAGATTTTTTATTCTATTTTTTATCTTAGATTATATAGTATTGTTTTGTACCGTTGGCGTGCGGTCCGCAAGGATTTTTACCAACTTTAATAATAAAATGTAGATGCAGCTGTTAATTTTCCCGATTTGTGCAGTTCAATTTTGATTCTAAATTACCGAGGATTGTAAAAAATAACAAGTGATAAATACAACAAACACTATATTTTTATTTTATTTTTGTACGGTTTACCAGTCTGTCAGTTAAATAAGGTGCAACGCGTATTAAATGCCTCTGCCAGGTTGGTCTGTCAAGCCCCGCGCTTTTGTCACATTGCGCCAAATCCGTGCGTGAGCTGCATGGGCTCCCTATCAGGTTTCGCATTAGATTTAAAGTATTATCATTGGTAGGTCTTGCTCCACCCTACCTTAAGGAGCTAGTTACAATTAAGTCATTTAGCTGCGATCTAAGATCATCTCATGGCATTTTGCTTGCGCCATCTTCTGTTAAAACTATTGAGTGACTTTGGGTGATAGGGCCTTTAAAGTAGCTGCTCCCAAACTGTGGAACTCATTACCCAATGATTTACGCGCAATAAGTAACTTGTACACTTTTAAACGCCATTTGAAGACATATTTTTTAGGCTTGCATACGATTAGATTTTTATTCCCTATTGTATTTTTTTAAAAGAGATAATTTCTTATTTCATAGTTTTTACATTTTAGATTTTTCTTAACCACTCTGTAATTTTATTACAGAGTGATATTACAGAGTATAAGAGCGGTTTTCAATTGAGTGTCGAAAGTAAGTTCGTGATTGCTTTGGTTTTGCACTGCTACGCTTTGTGATTGGCTAAAAAATCTCGCGCCACTTTATCAACCAATCAGAAGTAAAACCAAAACCAATCGTGATTTGCTCGCACGCGTTTTCCCGCGCTTGGCGCCGGCTACATGTATTTGCTTCGAGTTCTGATTGGTTCATTGGATTGTCTATGTCCGTTGTGATTGGTCAGATTAATTACTTTGGTTTTGGTTTTACGGCACTCAATTGAAAACCGCTCTAATTTTATTTTTTAATCACTTTGTAATTTCATTATATTTTATATAATGTATTTCATTTAAAATTATAGTTATTGTAATGCGCATTTGATCATTTATATGGAATATGCGCAATATAAGTATGTAAATTATCAGCAGTAAAAACTATCTGTATGCTATACAGTTAAAAGGAACACAGGGCGCCAAGGCGTGACCTCATTACATAATCCATTTATTTATCAGCCAATTCCAGCAGTTCCCCCCCCCCCCCCCCCCCCCCACCCCGTCTCCGGGCACAAGTGGGGCATTAGCCTACTTTCAGTGCACCACGGGGCATTTGCCACATCCTCGCGTTTTCGACCTCAAAGAATCCGGCTGACTCCATTTCCGAAGAGGAATCTCAGTGTTACGAACTTGCTCTAATCTATCACTAGAAAAAAACTGAGGGAAAACAGTTCTCTGTTGACTAAGTTTGCCTTCAAATAACGTTTGGATGAGTCCAGATACACTAGATACGTCGGGGCATTTGCACAGCTTTTTTGACCCCGCCATTACAAAATGCTAATCTCACAGTTTTCTCGCTCAAGTGTCCCTGAGAAAAAAGAGTGATTTCTTGTGGTCTCGTTGAGGAAATCAGGTGCTTGCAGAATCATTTTATCAAAATTCCCTGTAATTTCGGTTGAAAAGCATATGGGGGAACGGTAGTCCCCCACGCAGCCGTTATTTGTCTCGTCACGCAACGCTCCTCCCCACTATTAAAACGGCCGTTAGTGGGGAGGAGCGTTGCGTGACGAGACAAATAACGGCTGCGTGGGAGACTAGGGGAACGGTTACTTTTCCGGAAATTCCGCTTGAAAATTATCGAGTATGTTCTGAGTCTTCTGAGGTAGTTTTTTAATCCAGGTTGGGTCCCCTACAAGGGTTAGCCAGTTAATGAACCGGTCATCCAAAACAGCTGTATTTATTTGGTTTTTAATATTGCCCAACATTTCGGTTAGACAAAACTAACCTTCATCAGGGGCTAAGATGGAAACAAACGGTTACAATATTTAAAAAGGGCTAGGATAAAATGCTGACACATGATAGGCTAATAATAAACAAGTAACGGTTGAAAACTAGAAATGGCTATTATAATAATAAATATGTGGAAGATTAAATTTCGTCTCGTCTTCGTGCCATTAGGTTCAAGTGTATTGGCTATAGTGAAAATATGATTCTCTCGCTTTATAACCTGCGGTGCATGCGTTTTGTTTGTTTGTTTTTTTTGGTGGGCGAGGCCATTCTCGTCCCCAGAGCCGCTTGGCCCTCTTAACCGCCGTTCCGGCGGTTAAGAGGGCCAAGCGGCTCTGGGGACGAGAATGGGGCGAGGCTTAATTTAGTGTTTGGAACTTTGCTCGCCATTTTGGTTTTGCACAACGTCGGGGGCTGAGAGATTACTCCCACCCCCTTGGTCGCATCTTTTGATTCAACTCATCAGTCTCTGTCTCCATTAGAATTTTGAAATTTTAAAATTTTGACAAAAATTTGGTTTTTAGCTGGGCGCCAGACCCTCACATGTCAAAATTCTCTCGCGATCCGGTGACCTGGACACTAGTCGCGACGCGCGCGCATCACGCTAGTTATTTTACAGAGCACGAGGAGCACGAGTAGCAAACGACAAGAGACCCTTTATTTATTCATCTGTGGACTGAAAACGTGCTGAAAAATCAGAACTCCCGTCAAGTCCATAAAAACTGTAAGTTCATTAACTTGAATTAGTTCTTTCTACTGCGGTTTTCATATCACAAAAGCTAAATATCGCAGACAGCAATGAAAAAGCTGCAAATTATTCGTGAGCCTGAAGCACGAGTCCGACACTCTCAAATTCAAAATAATTCGCAAGTCGGGTTCCAGTCAAGTGTGCTTTTACCACGTGTAATTTCTGAATGACTTCTTAACTTTTTAATGTTTATTAAGATGCCAGTGTTGGTTTGTACAGTTGGATCTGACTTTTATTGGTACATAGTCGAGTTCACGCAACTCCCGTCTCCCCGCTGTAGTGTCAGAAAGAAAACACGTGAAAGTATCTCCTCGCTCCTTGTAAATTATGCTAAGGAGGATTTGGAATTTTCTTTCACATCACTAATGCAGTAGAGGCCAAATTTGTGCACTACGATATCATATTAAAACGAAGAAAAAGTCGATAAACGGACGGTCTTTTCGCTTCGAACGTTTGGAGCGCCATTTTTAAAGTCACAGGGCACCCAATTCAAATCATTTACATAACCGTATTAAATTTACCACTGATAAAACGGGATTAGAAATTACGGTTAAAATGGATACTTTGACAAAAAAAACAAAGCAATTACAACAAGCATAAACAGCATGTTGTTGGCAATTGCAAGGAACTGGGTATATAAAATGGAAGCACTAAGGATGTGTTGCGGGAAATACATGTATCCCCACCCTCACTCTCATTTAGGGGGGGGGGGGGGGGGGTGCTTAAACCACAAACCAAGAATCATTTCAGCATTTGCCTTGTTTTTGTTATGTAATGCCCCACATAAGAACTACAGTAAACTTCATTGCTCTGCGGCATTGGCTCTTTCTCACATAGAATGTCTTTGAATTCAAGAATAGGAAAGCAGCTAATGGTTTTTAATTATATTTCAGTATAAAGTAAAGAATATCCATTTGTGTCAGATAAATTTTAGGAAATGTTCGTGCTTAACCAATCAAAATAGCAGAAGACAATAGCTAATAATTTTGCTTCTTTGTCGAAGTTCCTCAAATACAATTTCTTTAAAAATTTGCATGTTTTGCGATTGGGTCTTGAAACTTAACTTTTTAGTGGTCTTTGAGTCTAGGCCAATGAGATCACTAGTTGTAACAATGGAAAAAGTTGGCATTCCATCGTGCATTGGCATTAGCACTTTCCTTCTTATGTAGATCATTACTTAATGGTGTGTTTACTGTATTCTGGCGAGAAACTAATGAAATTTGCTTGGTTTTAATTTGTAGTCAGTGTCATCAATACTTCACCATGCACTCAGGGATTGAGCCGACATATGCAGTTTTGGACCTGGAAACCACAGGATTTGACAGAAAGGAAGACCGCATCATCCAAATTGGAATCGTTAAAGTGAGAAATGGCATGCAAATACCATGGATGACTTATGTCAACCCTCTCACAAAGAGAGATTCGCAGATGCGTATGTATTCGCGGGTTCATAAGATCCCTCCAGACCTTCTCCTCGAGAAACCTACATTTGCAGATGTTGCCGCAATGTTCCGTACATTCTTGGAAGATGTTGAATTTGTTGTTGCCTACAACGCCATGTTTGACTGGAGTTTGTTGGTTGAAGAGTTCGACAGACTTCACTCAGATGCAGAAAGAGCTGCAGGCAAGAGACTTTTGGAGAGAATCAAGTGGATTGACATGTATCGTCTTTCCATTAAAACTTTCCCTGATGTTAAAGATTTAAAAGCTGGTACGTTATTCAACCAGTTCTCTATACGTACCCAAAAGGCCCAAAGCTTTCATTACCAGTTAACATGCGCTAGTCCGCAAGGGGAACACCAAAAGGAGTTCACTTTGTCTGAAAGGGGCAAAACAAATTGGGAGGAGGGACTCCACGATGCATTGTGCGATGCACTAGCCACTAATTCACTACTGAAAAGACTCCTAGAGTTAAATGGGTATTTTAATGTTGGGGTTCTAGTGAACCATTTCCCACAATGTCGCCTGGATACTCAATTGTTCCTTACTTTAGATAGGATGTTAAGAGAAGGGAGAACATCAAATGATGATTTAAGAGCCATCACAGGGAAAGTAGGGGGCTACTATAGCACAATGATGTCACTAAGAGGGAAAACACTCGGGGAAATTCCGAGAACCAAAATTGAGACAGCTCTGAAATCTGGTTGTGAGAAAGATAGGAGAATATGTTTAATCTACAGGGCTGCCATTTTGAATAAACCAGACGATTCCACTGACAGGGGGGCCATTTTGAATAAACCAGATGATTCCACTGACAGGGCAGCCATTTTGAATAAACCAGATGATTCCACTGGTGAGGCTGCAATTTCCAATAAACCGGATGATCCCACTAATGAGGCTGAAATTTTGAATAAGCCAGAGGATTCCACGTTGAAGCGACAGTCAGATTCAGTTCCTGACGCACCAGACATGAGCCCTAAAAAACCAAAAGAAGACTAAGTTGTTAATCTGAGTTGAAGGGAAGGTACTTTGATTTGGAATTTTAAATCTTTATGTCCCAAGGGTGACCAAAATCAAATGTGTACCAGGAAAAATCCCAAAGTGATGGAAAACTAATGCATTGTAGTACCACGGAAAAGTACTCCTTAATACATGTAGCTTTCATTTTAATAATCACACTGCAGGATTTCATCCAAAGTCTCAAAAGTTATAACCACCTTGTTCAGCAAAATACTCGCTTAATAGCTTTAATTTTAATAATCACACTGCAGGATTTCATCCACAAACTCAAAAGTTAGAACCACCTTGTTCAGCAAAATAGACTACCACAGGAAAGTACTCCTCAGTAGCTTCATTTTAATAATCACACTTTAGGATTTCATCCACAGACTCAAAAGTTAGAACCACCTTGTTCAGCAAAATAGACTACCACAAGAAAAGTACTCCTTGGAGGATTTCATCCACAGGCACAAGTTAGAAACACCTTGTACGGCATAATAAACAGTACCACAGGAAAGTACTGCTCAGTAGCTTTCATTTGAATGGTCACACTTTAGGATTACATTCATCCACAGTCTCAAAAGTTACAACCATGTCACAAGGATATAATAATGTAATGTACATGTAATGTAGTGTATGTCTCACATGAATATTTTATCATATCTTATCAAATTCTTAATAGCCATGAAATCTAATAAGTGTTGCATGGCTAATGTATCTGTATGCCATACACTTAATCTGTATTATAAAAAATACACTGCTTGACCTGTACTTTGAAACAAAGTGATGTTTTATTCCACAATGTAGAACAAATGCCTACCAGACTCTTGACTATCTTGTCAAATGCTGGGGTGGGGGGTGGTTGATGGTTATGCTTGGAATTGACTTAGCTGTGATTGCTTTAGTTAATTCATGTATTTGATAAATATTTTGTTTTGTTTTTTGTTCTAACTGACTATTTTGTGTTTTATAAAAAAAGTATTAGTAAGATTAGTGGACAGAATGAGGAGTTTGTTACACTTTGCCTTTGTTGCAAATAAATGTATGAGTTCATATTTAGGATATGATGCTGTTAGCATGATAAGCTCTATTAAGAAACAGTTCAGAGAATATTTAGTCATACCTTTGGATATTGTTTGCCTTCGTTTGGTAATAGGTCCATGATAACCGTCACGTCACCAAATGAAGAAACCATAACGAGGGAAAATGTTTCTTAGACCTAACGAGGGAAAAACCTCACGATGGAAAAGTTGTTTTAAAACAGGTTTTCCATCATTAGGTTTTCCCTCGTTAAGTCTAAGAAACATTTTCCTTCGTTATGGTTTCTTCATTTGGTGACGTGACGGTTATCATGGACCTATTACCCTTCGTTTATTGTTATTGTTATAAAACCATTATTGGAAGTGATTATAAGTGCACATGGTTAATAAAGTTTGAAGTTAAAGAGGTAATGTCACAGGTATTTTGCTGTTTTTTTGGTCAAAAAAGCACTAAATGTGTGACTAATACCCTTGTGATTACCAAAAATATGCTCTTAAAACACCAAAGGCAAAATGTCAAGTGATTTCTCGAAAGGAGAACAAGCATAACCGGTTTTAGTAATAGGCCTTATCCCTGATGACGTCACCAGCTCAAAATTCACCACCAAGCCTCGTATGTATGCAATTCCTTGCACATCGTTGGCTACTTTTGAACTTTGTTCCTTTGATAATACATTGATGAGATTGTCACAGGTTTACACTTCGAAAGCGAGGCTTGGGGGTGAAATTAGCTAGTCTGACGTAAACATGCATAAGGGCTATTTTACAAAGAGACACTGAAAGAAGTTGAGAAAATTGGTACTGTTTTTAAAGTTGCAATCCATTTCTATCCTAGCCATCCACAGGCAAAGATAACTGATTATAATTTCAGTGTAATGGTATTGTAATATTTAGCGCAAGGGCACCGTTTATTGAAGTTTTTCATTCAGATTGATACAGACAGTCTAGATGTATTTTGGGTTATCACAATACAGCTGTAGGTAGAGTGATTTCACAAAACCCATGAAACAAAATTAAACAGTCATTGTCTTATGGTCAAAAGTAAACAAAAGAAAACAATGGAATTAATGTCTAATAGTGTTTATTTGTCTAATTTCTATTTCATGGGTTATGTGAAACCACTCTAATATTGCCCCTTTAAAACAAAACAGTTTTATATGTAGCAAATAGCTCTTCCTTAAAAGCATTGCATGATGATTAGTTTTACTGGGTAATGTTACTTACCAGACAGTAGGTTTATGCATGCAATAATGCAATGTTGCATGATTAAAATCAGTACTATAAGCTTAGACCAAGGACATCATGTTCAATTGCTTAAACAAAGTAGTTGGAAAGTGTTAAAAGATGTTAGTGTACATGAAGAAGTCTGAGTGTTTAAGATATATTTAAATATTGATTCTTTAATGTTCTTGTTATTGTAATTTGAACAATATTTTGTCAAAATAAAATGCTAATGAATTATGTGAGACAATTTATTGTGTCCCAGGTAAATAATAAGTTGCAACCCTTCACATCTCCTGTTAGGTAATGCCTACAGCTTGCTGTTCAATACAAAATGTCAACACGCGTCTCTACAAGATGAGTCGGACTGATTGACATCGAGGGGCGAGTCCACATTAAAAAACTCTTAGTGAGATGAAGATAGTATTTAAAGAGTTCCTTCTTGAAGTAGTTCTAAATCTAAATCGAATATTTACTGCGCAAAGCTCCCACATGGAATATATGTGCACAGGGAAGGTCAGCGGTCATTCAAATGTAGTATTGGCCTTCACAGATTAAATCGTTGATGTCTTGGTCTCGCATAAGGGAGGAATTAAAGCAGGCAACAGAAGAAACGTTATGAATGTGAGGGGGCAGATGGTTCCACACTGGGACAGTGCGAGCAAAGAATGATGCTCTGTAACAACTCTTGAGCGCCAGGATATTCCTGAATTGATGTTGACCTTGGGATAGTCCAGCAGCAAGCCCACTCATGACCAGAATCTGACTTTAAACGTCGACAAGGCCGTGGACAATCTTGTACATCAGGGATAGGCGGCTGACAGCCCGGCCTGCGCGCTTCGAGGCTCTGCCATCCGAGATGGCATATCATTTGCGTGACACTAGATTCTCTTTTGCAGTCGCCTTTTACAAAACGTGCGGCCCTGTGTAGAACTAGTGCCACTGAGATAGGGTGGTAAGGTATTCCATATTCTTCATCTCCATGTGTATATTGTAGTTCAAATTTATTCTTGGTTCAAATTTTATTTTCCTTTGTTTTTGGCTATGGTAATGTATGATAATGAGTTTTAAACAAAGGAAAATAAAATTTGAACCAAGGATAAATTTGAACTACAACATATACTTGGTAAAGGGCTCACCATTGCTCCAAGATTAAAATAATAAATAAACAGTGCTAGGTGTAAGTGTAGGTCAAAGATAATGTGAAGTACAGTGCATGGTACAACTTCTAAAAAATAAAATAACGTTCAGAAAAAGTGCGCAAAAACAAAATCCAAATTTTTGGTGAACGGATAGTGCTACTATGTTGCATTGCAGTACATAACTCTGTCATGACCTCTACCCAGCCAGCGGACTGAACAGTTTTGGATGGAGAGGCCAAGGGGTCCCAGAATAACTCCTCATTTTGCAAAGAAAATAAGGCTCTAAGAAGCGAAATATGTTTTCCAGTTTGAACCATTTGCCCCCCTCCCCCCCCCCCCTCAACGCCATACTAACTGACACATATAAATAAAGTTGACTACTCTTTGAAGTAACGACTTTATGCACGAGTACGAGTATCGATATTGTTACAGCAGCGCTGAATATCGATGATATTTGATATCGATATCGAAGGTCTTAGCGTTACCTTACTTTGCTATTTTATACAAGGAATATTTGAAGGGTTATTTGCCTGGAAAAGTTAACGGACTTTGCTTCAGGGAAGGGAGGGTGAGGCCCAATATATTTTTGGCGATAACGATAAGATCGCAAGATACGTGTATTTAGGGGCCGATTACATGGCGAATTTCAGCCCGGTTGACCTGGCTGAAATTTCAGCCCGGCTTCCGAAATAAATTCTCTTAAAATGAAGTTAGCGATTACATGAACAAAGTTTCAGCCCGGGCCGAGTTTCAGCCCGGCCAAACGGGCTGAAATTCGATTCGCCATGTAATCGCATCAGAATTTCAGCCATTTGAGACGCCATTTTGATTCTCGTTGTCAATCTTCCCGCGCAATTTCAAACTTGGCGCCCGGGTCAGCCCGGGCTGAAATTTGTCATGTAATCACAACGAAATTTCAACCCGGTTGATCGGGCTGAAATTCGCCATGTAATCGGCCCCTTTGTCACTGAAATGAAAGTCTAAAAAATAACCTTGATATTCTTGACTGATTAGCACGTAAATTTTGGCTCCTTGCAATCAAAAGTCCCGACTGCATACTAGTAAATCACCTTCTCAATATCCTGAACTTGATTTATAAGAAGTAGGCTTCTTCTTACGAAAAACGTCTGAGATTTCGTAGAAAACTTGGCAAATGTCCACCCCAAGGCGTTGATTCTAAGAAAAACCGGAACTTTTTTGATAGGTCAAGTCAACAAATGACGACACAAAGCCGGGTGTACAAAGGGTGTACCTTGCTTTTCGATTTGTCTGGCTTTTAACCGAGTTTCTCACCGTTAAAGATGCCGCTACTAAATTCCTACGTGATCTGGAACAACAAAGGAGGAGTTGGCAAAACGACGCTAACCTTTCACATGGCCACAGAATACGCAATATCTCATCCCAATCAAAAAGTTTTGGTGATAGATCTTTGCCCGCAGGCAAATGTGTCAATGGCGTTGTTGGGATCCGGATCAAACACAGAAAGAATCCAACAGTTGGTTTCACAAAAGAAAACGATTAGCTTCTACCTTCAAGACGTTACTGACGGAAAACCAGTAGCTCCACAATATTTCTTGACCAATGTGAACTATTTTAACAAACAAATACCACCAAATGTCGAACTACTGTGTGGTGACATGCATCTCGAATTGGTCGCTCGTTCTCTGGAGCAAAAGAGGCTAGTCATGAAACCTAATGTCTACGGTAATCCTCCAGATCCTTGGACTTCAATTACATCTTGTGTCCGCCAATTTATCGAGGGATGGGGACCGAATGTGATGGGGGTAACAAGCGACTTCAGTGGTTGGGTGGTTTTTATCGACACTAATCCTTCGTTCTCTGTCTACACCGAAATGGCTCTTCTTGCAGCGAAGTGGTTAATCATCCCAATCAACGGCGATGACTTTTCCCGAGAAGCACTTAAAAATCTGCTTCAGTTGGTGTACGGAATCGCTACAAATGAAGTGCCACCGGAGTTTAAGTTGTACGAAGAAACAATGACTTTCAGTTACAAAGCTAAGCAGTGCAACGTCAGGTTACCCGGAATACATTTACTCATCCACAACCAAGGCACAAGGTATAACTCCCGCTCGGCCCAAGCTTTTAAATTATCGGCTGAAAGTAGTTTTGAAGTTCTTAAGCATGCTTTCCTAAGCGGCGCCGGGTGTTGTTTTGCGCCGAAGTTTCCACCATTTAAACCTATTACCGACTTGGAAATACAGCAGGCATATTTCGAGGACATGTACGATTTTCACACTACTGGAATAGTGTCTCTTCACAATGGATGCCCACTCACAGTACTTGCAAGTTTAAATACCTATCACCTGAAGCATGTAGCATTTCAAAATGGAACAGTTCAGTTAGATAAAACACAGGTAAACTGCCACTTGAGATGCCTTCAAAGTGTTGTTGCTAAACTCTGAGTTCAACTTGAAACGTTTCAAAAACGGTTTGCGATTGTAACTAAGGTCGTTCGTAGGTTTAAGTGACTTTAATTTCTCATTAATGAGACCCTGATGTGTGATACACTTGAGATACTGAGTTGATACTAAATTTAGCATTGATAAAAGGCAATAGAGGCCCCACCCCAAATACGTAGTCATGTAAAAGAAACGACAAGGATACCAGTTTTGTGGCAACTCTAGGGTGGCAGGAAAGGCAGAGCCTATGTCCCCTAGAGTAGCGGTGTCACTAGGGGACCCCTCCCCACTAGAGTAGCGGTGTCTCTAGAGGGGACCCCCCCGAAGTAGCGGTGTCTAGGAGGGGGCCTTATGTTAGAGCGTAACATAGGGGGGACCAGAAGAGGGGTGCCCTTCTGGGAGGAGAATAGGTCAGATGGTACGGTGGTACCATCTTGGAGTGGGAGATCCGGACCTATTTCCAATGATGGCTATAGCACTTACTGTGGGGTAAAGTGCAGCCAAGGGTGCACTTCCCTGCCACCAACGATTTATTAGCTAAGGGCAAACTATTTTAAAATACATGCTAAGGTATTATAAGTAGTGCCCACATGCATTCACACCAGAATTGCATTTACAGTAAATACGGACCGAAGAGATGACAAAGCTACCAATGTTGGGTGGGTGGGTGGGAGGGAGGGAAAATATATGGACACGATACCAGCTAGAAGAGTGAAACTCAAATGTGGGATGGTTCGTGTACAGTAGCTTAACTAGTGTCGGAATGGCATGCTATAATCACATGACCACGCGAGAGGGAAATCACTGGGAGCTTTGTCGGCCAATGCACGCTAGAAATTACCTACAGGACTGTTGCACTATAGACCATAGGCCTAGACTATTGCGCCAGTGACCGAAAACAGCATGGCAGAATCACATGACAGCACAAGTGGGAAATCACTGGAACTTTGACCTACAATTTAACCTAGTAAAAGTACAATTACTTCAGGCAGGCAATGACCTATGGGCTGTTGCAACAGATACTTCAGAGCTCATTAACCTCAGTTTAATAGCTAAAACTTCTAATTAATGAGACCCTGATGTGTGATACACTTGAGATACTGAGTTGATACTAAATTTAGCATTGATAAAAGGCAATAGAGGCCCCACCCCAAATACGTAGTCATGTAAAAGAAACGACAAGGATACCAGTTTTGTGGCAACTCTAGGGTGGCAGGAAAGGCAGAGCCCATGTCCCCTAGAGTAGCGGTGTCACTAGGGGACCCCTCCCCACTAGAGTAGCGGTGTCTCTAGAGGGGACCCCCCGAAGTAGCGGTGTCTAGGAGGGGCCTTATGTTAGAGTGTAACATAGGGGGGACCAGAAGAGGGGTGCCCTTCTGGGAGGAGAATAGGTCAGATGGTACGGTGGTACCATCTTGGAGTGGGAGATCCGGACCTATTTCCAAGGATGGCTATAGCACTTACTGTGGGGTAAAGTGCAGCCAAGGGTGCACTTCCTTGCCACGATTGTGTGAGCCCATTGTTGACATGTAAAAGGGGGGGGGGGAACACAATCAACCCCACAGTAAATTGGGGGGCAGACTTAGATGACATACTGAACGAGGTCTGCCACCCAAAAGCAAAAACTGTAAATGACAGAGCTAAGTAACCAATTTTTTTTTTTTTTTTTGGTATATATGTATACCTATGTATATGTAAATGTATAAAGCAGAAACCTAAAGCCCGGAAGTAATAGGAATCAATATTTTCTTGGATACTTTGGAAGTGAGTTATAAAACTTGTTGTACCGGTCCGCTCGATACATAATCTATAGATGTAGATATTAGGTTGAATTTGTAGTTTGATTCTATATATTAATGTTAAAATATAATTTGTTTGTTCTTAGTTTAATACTTATACGCATTTATTCTATTACTATTATTATTATATTGGTATTTATTTAGTTATTTTTTATTTATGGATCATGTAATTATTATGTAATGTGATTGTTCTGAAGAAATTATGGAGAAAGACACAGGCTGCTAATAAACTAATTAAAAGTCAGTTACTAAGTAGGCTATCAAATACAGTTACCATGGTCCATTGTCAGTTTCTTAGGTACTCCTAGTAGTGTTTCTTGGGGAGTTCGGATGTAGCGTTCATAGCAGTCAGAGCTCCAGCGGCCCAATACCTTGATAAGCCATGCTGGGAGGCCTGCTGCTGCTGCAGTGGTGGCTGCACCAATACGAAAGCTGTGTGAAAAGTAACGTTCAGGTGGTACACCACAAAGTTGCAAAGTAGTACGGAGCTCTTTTGTCAAAGAGGTACGGGATAGCCACCTGCCATTGTTGAAGGTGAACAGCGGGCTTGTAGTAGATGGTTGATGTTGAAGCAGGTAGTCCCTCATGGCCATAACAGAACAGATAGAGGTTGTGGACCTTGCTATGGTTAGGGTATAACCTTTGCGAAAGGGGTCTGTTTTGGACTGTTTAATGGTAACAAGCATGTATTTGGGGGTTTCGATACTTGGGATGAAGGTAATATCCTTAAGGCAAAGATGGACAGCTGGGTCAAAAATGCCATCATTGCAAGTGAATTCACTTGAACGTAGAAAACCAAAAAAGGCTAGGGTGAAGGCAGCCCAGAGCATGATGTGGTCAACATTGAAACTTAGGTGGGGTTTGTAGTAATTAAAAATGGACTGCAGGATTTGGATAGTGATTGGGCACCGGTCCAGTTTGGTAGGGGTTTGGGAACGTTTGATACCATTAAGGACCTTTTGGAGACGGTACATTTTGGGTAATTTGATTGGGAAGTTATGTTGCCTGTGAAGGTCTTGAACTGCAAACAAGTAGAGTTTAATGGTATTATGGGAAACAGTTTTGGCCAAATGCGAAGCAAAATAGATCAAAGTGATTTCAGAGGCTGGGAGAAGGGGGGTAGAGGGACTCACTAGCCCTTGCATAAGGCAGAATGAAATAAAATGGTTGTGGCCCACATTGTAGGAACGTTTGGTATTCGGGGCAAGTGAAGCACCAAAGTAGCGGTAGACAGACGCCGTTAAATTGACGTTGCTGATGGAGGGATGATGCAGGGAGTGGGTGAGGCATTGGGAGCCAGGGAACGAAAGCTGTCCATCTGAAAACGGGACAAAGAATCAGCTATGGAATTGTCCAACCCTGGGATGAGTCTGGCAGTAAAGGTGAAGTTATGTACAAGGGTCTAAATGGTAATAGCACGGACCAAGTCCATGATCCTAGGTGATTTGGAGCGTTTTGAATTAATGATAGTGACAACTGGTAGATTGTCGCACCACATACAAATACGCTTGCCCGACCAAGAGGGCCCCCAGAGATAGCATGCAACATATATGGCATAAAGTTCCTGCCAATCAATGCTAATTCCTGTGGCTGGGTTTATAAGGTGTTGAGGGAGCCAGTGGCCTTGAAACCATTGCCCATTTAGGTAACCCCCAACCATGGGACCCAGAAGCATCGGTAAATAACTGAAGGTCAGGTGAGGTGAGCAGTGTTTTGTTTAGGAAAAAAACTAACCCCATTCCAGTGGTCAAGGAAGGACAACCACATAGAAATATCTTTTCGGAATTCCCCATTAAGCTTAATGTGCCATCGGGAGTTAGTGATACCCTTGGTTAAGCTAATAATTCGCTGCAAGAAAGCTCGCCCGGGCACGACAACCTTGCATGCAAACTGAAGAGTACCGATCAACGACTGAAGTTCTTTGAGGGTAGCAGATTTCCGAGTGGACCACTGCTGCAGGGCCTCTTTGGCCCTGTTTAGCTTGTCCGAGGGGAGACGAGCTTCCATTTTGGCAGAATCAAGAAGAATACCCATGAATTCTAGGGAGGTGGTGGGTGCAAATGTTTTTTCCTGGGGCAATAGGGATATCTAGCTCTGAAAAAAGGCAGAGGATTTTGCAAAGGGCTGTTAAACCAAAGGACCGAGGTGGACTGGTAACAAAGAAGAAATCATCGAGAATATGGATTACATGGGGGATGCCCAACTTAGACTTAACAAGACGCTGTGGGAGCGTATACTTGGGCGTCGTTGTATTAGGCATATTGGAGAATAATTGTCTTGGGAATCTGCATGCACGTTATTTCACGGTTTGATGATAGGGAGTATTCGGATAGTGTGAGCAGTCTAACAAAGAAGCGCGTTAACCGTCTAAAACAAGAAGACGCAGTACACTTAGCGTGCGAGATCGCACGCAAATTATTAAAGTAGCGTGTCCACTGTGTCAAAAGACGAGTACATACTGAAAAATACAAATCGATGCCTACTTTGCACTTACCGTTGAAAAAAAAAAGGCCGTATGTCAGAGTTTCCCGATGGTTGTTATTGGTTTTAGCTAAATCTTGTAACTTCCGACACTTTTGAAGTGAATGCAAATGTAGCCGCAAAGTGGCTTTTCGAAGCCATGATGTAATTGCCTGGTCCGGCCCGAGGTCAAAACAACTTTTCCAATTGAAAGTTTTGCTGGAAGTATTCCCGCCGTTATTGTAATAAAGTTTGAATGAAACATAAATTTAATCAAAGTTAACGACAGAAGTGATAATTTAGGAGGAGAGAAACAAATTTAGCCCTTTGAAATATATTTTTTCAGTTGAGGTAAAAATGTTTCAATTTGCATAATGTGAAAGTAATTTGAAACCTTTCCAGTAACGCATAACGCAGCTGTTTCATAAAACATCTCGCAATCAGACACACGAAAATATATCCAGTTTTTATTCCTCTGTATCCGAAACACAGAAAAGAAAATTAAATGAAAAAGTGATCGCTTTAAGGTTATTTTCGCCCGAGAAACTAACTAGCTAGCGGAAGCAAAACTCGCAAGAAACGTCTCGCAAGACACCGCGTGCATTGTTTACATCTTCTCTCGGCGGTGAATTTTTGCACCCAAAGTTTCAGTTGGCTGTTCTGTTCCTTCAACTTCACGAAATCAAAATTAATGAAAAGCAAACAACCGAAAGAAGTGAAATTAATTGGGATTCCTACCACGCTTATATTTCTTCCTTCGCTGTCCACTGTTCACTTCTTATTAAATAAGCGCTATGTATGTATTCGTCTAAATTATCTTCTTCATGTTCGTTTAAACATGTTTTAGCGGGTTTCCGTCATGAAGGTATCGTAGAATTAAATCGCGAGTGCCAAATACTTTCGCAGTGTCTTCTTGAGTAATTTCCTTACGCATATTGAATATGAAACTGTTAGATGCAACAGAGAAAACACAACTCGCACTTTGTGACGTTCGCCTCGCATCAACAAACAGGTGTACTCCACTGCGGTCAAACGAGAGAAATTTGCAAACGTTAATCAAAGTACTTCAAAGTTAAGGTTGTCATTTTTACTGTTTATTAAAAGTTTCATATATTAACAATACACTGTCAACTCACTAAACGTTTTGAAAGTTTACTAAAAAAGTTCTAAGCGTTTGAAAACTATGAACCGCAGAACTGTCGGCGCCATTTGCCAACACAAATTTGCTCAGGCACGAAGCGTTTTGATCAGTTTTCAACGATCGAAAAAAGCTCGTTATTTTGAGCCGGAAAGATGAAAAGATAGTTACATAAACTAATTATTTTATACATCTTTGCCCACGTTTCCACTTAATACTAAATGAATCCCACCAAATAAAACGAAAAACGCCTCGGACGTGTGATCGCGGTGAACGGTTTGAACAATCCCGCCATCCCCAGAGTTGCGCAATACTGCACATTTGTGGACGACCAAACTGCATTTTAATACTTGGTCGCTACGCCCAAGTAATAATCCATTCAATCATGCAGGATAGTTGGTCAAAAAGATAGGGTGCACTGCCCAGCCTAAACGGAAGGACAGTGTCAAAGTAATACAGTCCTTGCCACTTCATACCCAGGAGCTCCCAGTCCGATGGGTGCACAGGTATGTTGCGGAAGGCAGACTTGATGTCCAACTTGGACAGAAAACACCCTTGACCAAGATCCTGAATAATAGAGATGGCATTGTCTACAGTAATGTAATGTAAAGAGTACGCATTTGGACTGATATGGGCATTGACGCTTGTAGGGTGATATTTGGGGAAGGATAAGTGGAAAATGGTGCACCAGTCGTCGGAGTGCTTCTTTGGGACAACCCCTATAGGATAGACCTGCAAGTTGGGGAAGGGAGGGGAAGTAAAAGGACCAGCTGTATGACCCAGTTGCACTTCCTTTAGGATATTTTTAGTAATGATGGAGGGATGTTCCTTGGCAGAGATGAGGTTGGGATACTCTTTGGCAACCCCCGAGGACCTTGAAAACCAATTTTAAAACCCTGGGAGAGGCCTGTAAGGAGATTGTTGACAGAGACCTGGTCGGGGTGATCATGCAAGTAAGAGGTGAGTTTGGGAATATTAATTGGGGTGGAGGGAGACAATGTGGACAAATAATTAGGTACGGCTTCGGGAGGAATGGCCAGAGCGACTAACTGTCTTAGATTGGGGTTCCAAACTTGAAGTGATGATGTGGTCCTTCCCAGAGTGGGTGGCTGTGCAACCAGGCTTGTTGCATTGGTGCTTGTAGATGCAGGGGGTGCGGTGACATGCCACCCCTTGAAGTTGTAGCAGAGGACTGTGCGGGTAGGGCCCTGAGAGGCCTTTGCCCTGGGAGAAAGGGGGCATGAATCGGTGAGATGGTCGGAACTGCTACAGGACTTACATAAGATGGCCTTGGGAACGCCAGTGAAGGTGTCTAAATAAAGTTGAACGTCCCTTTCCCCCCATTGGATAGAAAGGCTGTGAGAACCCCGGCGGCGAAATTCGACGTCGTACACGTACCATGCCATACCGGGAAACTTTCTCGCTGACTCGCGAATCAAAAATGCTGGTAGGCAAATAAATCTACCCCACGGGATGGGCATGAGGAGAGAATGACCGAGGAGTAGATCGCGAAAGCGTCAAGCCACCGGTCAATGCCGTTGACTTTTGGGGCGTTCTGAGGAGGATGGGAGGAGGATGGTAAGGCCCTCGTGCCCAACTTGCCTAAGGTTGGAATTCGCGTCAAAGTGATCGCGTAAAAAGGACGAAAACGGGAGAAGGTTAGCAAGGTCCACGTACTCACCGTTTGTTATGGCCGCTATGGTGCTGTTGGAAAGATGACTGGCAAGTGAAGGCAGTCTGTAGCTGGAGTGGAGAGTGGCTGCATGGACTGGGAGGCCGAGACTGAGATTGTTGATTTGTCCAGTGATCTGTCCGCCATTTTGTCCGCCGTTGCTTGGTTGTGGCAGGGTGGGAGTGGGGATGACTGGCGGATCGTTGGGAACTGGGACGGAAATCCCGGCGCCTGGCAGTTCTGGTTGGTTCGTGTCTGGCGTGTTTACAATGTGTGCAGTGTTTTGGCTGGAAATTGTAGGATTCAACGCTGCCAATTTGCCGTCTACAATGGAGGCGATCATGGCAGCCAAACGCTCTTCGGGTACCGATGTCATGGACTCAGTTTGAACGTTTCGGTCGCCGGATACTGATGTCGATTGTGCTGCGTCGTGCTCTTAGAGCCGGGCGATCAGGTCACGTCGTGGCCCTGTTTGCACCAGCCGACGTTGAGATAGGATTTGTCGAAGTGCTTCGACAGGCATTGCCGCGTAGTTGATAACCATGGTCGAGCCTCGAGAGTTGGGCCGATTGGTTCTAGCTAAGCTGGCGTTGGTCTCACCTTGTGCCGTCGAGTTTCTCTGGGTGCCGCGGGATTTGCGTTGTTTAGGCATCGTCTTGATGTAAGAAAGTACGCGGACAATGAGAACACTAAGGAAAAATATATGGACACGATACCAGCTAAAAGAGTGAAACTCAAATGTGGGATGGTTCGTGTACAGTAGCTTAACTAGTGTCCGAACGGCATGCTATAATCACATGACCACGTGAGAGGGAAATCACTGGGAACTTTGTCGGCCAATGTTAGACTGTGAAAGTAATATTACTTCACGCTAGAAATTACCTACAGGACTGTTGCACTATAGACCATAGGCCTAGACTATTGCACCAGTGACCGAAAACAGCATGGCAGAATCACAGCATCACATGACAGCACGAGTGGGAAATCACTGGAACTTTGACCTACAATTTAACCTAGTAAAAGTACAATTACTTCAGGCAGGCAATGACCTATGGGCTGTTGCAACAGATACTTCAGAGCTCATTAAATTCAGTTTAATAGCTAAAACTTCTAAGTGTTAGCAAGAGAAAATTACCTTGGTGTTCGTATGTAGCAATACCGATCTTAACCCTATCCCGTATAGAGGCTCCGCAGCTTTACTGGAAACTTAATATGTCAAAAAGAACGACCAGCTAATTAAGCAATTTCTAACTAGAACCTCTTCAAAAAATTCTTGAAATATTTTGTATCATAGCGATACCGATAGCTTCGAAATAGGTGATTGCGCAATTACTTCAATTGTTTCATTTAGATTTTGTTCAAAGTTGCTGTAAATCAGATTTATTTAAACAAAAGCTCAGGGACAGTCTTGCACGCACCGCTCAGCCACTTTATAGACAAAATAGAAGCCATTTTAAGCACTCAGAACCCGGGGAGTACTTGGGTCAACGTATGCTGGGTATGTGCCGCTGGCCTCTCAGAGCCCCTACCCCATTAATTATAGTCTATTCTGTGGCCAATTATAGACCCCATTTTAGTCACTTTGGAGTAAACGTAAATTTCGCAATCCCAACTTAGTCACTTTCTGTTTAGCCATCTACCTTGAGTTCGGAACCCTTTTAACTAGGTCATCCTCAAATGAATTGACACATTTATTAAATGTAGAAGACTTTACTCTTCACCTACAAACCTTTTAACCGAAAATATTTACAAGCTAAAACTACCCCAAAAAATACTTGCCAGAATTTTCTTACCCCAAAAAATCCCGACAATTTGCGACCCCATTCTAGTAACTCTATTGAAAATGCAACCCCATTTATAATATAGTGAATCCAGTCATGAAAATACGACCCCATCCAGCGGCACATCCCCATTAGCCCATTACTAGGAAGTACCCCCCAGGGACTTAGAACTGCCGAGCAACGCAATGTGTTCAGTTCATGCCTTATTGTTCGGTTCGTTGTGTGACGTTGCTGTTTTTGAAAAACTATTAGATTGCGTTGAGCCCGGTTCACATGTGTGAAACGCAAACGCAAATGCAAATGCAAGGAAATGAAAATTTTTCCATTCCTTGCGTTTGCATTTGCACTTGCGTTTGCATTTGCGTCGCACGTGTGAACCAGGCTTAAGAGTAATCAGCATTAAATACAAAATGTTATGAGAATTAAGGACATGATCACACAAGATGAATATTCTCTTGAAATCCAAACAATTTCTCCCCACTACTTCTCTAGGAAATGTATAGGGACAAGAAATGAGAATTTAAATTTTAATATTAGAGCTTAAAGGGTTAACATCAAAGACAAAATGTCAAGATTTCTCGAAAGGAGAAAAAGCATAACCAGTTTTAGTAATTTTTCAAAGAGACACTGAAAGAAGTTGAGAAAATTGGTACGGATTTTTTTAGTTGCAATGCATTTCTATCCTGGCCATCCACAGGCAAAGATAACTGATTATAATTCCAGTGTAATGGTATTGTAATAGTTAGCACAACTGCACCATTTATTGAAGTTTTTTCATTCAGATTGATACAGACAGTCTAGATGTATTTTGGGTTTTCACAATACAGCTGTAGGGGGGAGGGGGACTCACATATAAAAATGACGGGGGGTGCTCGTCGGAAATGTTCGAAAAACACCCCTAAAGGCACCAGAATCTCGTTTCAAATGAATTTTTACCCCTAAGAGGTACCAATTCAAAAACAACACTTATCATATTCTGTCGTATTTTTTCGGCTCAATACCCTAAAAGGAACCGCGATAATCCTAACGGCGGTCATTTTAGATTTAGCACCCTAATCGATACCAATCTACAAATTTTGACCCCTAAAAGGTACGACGAGCACCCCCGTCATTTTTATATCGGAGTCCCCCCCCCCCCCCCACCCGGGATATTGCCCTTTTAAAACAAAACAGTTTTATATGTAGCAGATAGCTCTTCCTCAAAAGCATTGCATGATGATTAGTTTTACTGGGTTAATGTCACTTACCAGACAGTAGGTTTATGCATGCAATGATGCAATGCAATGTTGTTTGATTAAAATCAGTACTATGAGCTTAAACCAAGGACATCATATTCAATTGCTTAAACAAAGTAGTTGGAAAGTGTTAAAAGATGTTCAGTGTATGCGAAGAAGCTTGAGTGTTTAAAATATATTTAAATATTGATTCTTTTGTTCTTGCTGTTGTAATTTGAACAATATTTTGTCAAAATAAAATGCTTATGAATTATATAAACTCTTGGTCTTCGGCCATCGTAGCTTGATTAAAAATATTAAACAAACAGCGAAAATATTAAACAATTCAGCTTATGAATTACATGAGACAATTTATTGTGTCCCGGGTAAATAACAAGTTGCAACCCTTCACATCTCCTGTTAGGTAATGCCTATAGCTTGCTGTTCTATACAAAATGTCAACACGCTTCTCTACAAGATGAGTCGGACTGATTGACATCGAGGGGCGAGTCCACATTAAAAAATCTCTTTGTGAGATGAAGATAGTATTTAAAGAGTTCCTTCTTGAAGTAGTTCTAAATCTAGGAGACTTTGTTGATTCAAGAACTACAGCCTTCCTTAAATGTTAATGTCAGCAGTGAGAAGCTGATGCTTTATTAGTGTTAAGATTGTTTTTCCTAATCTTGGTTCCAGACCCCTACTTTTGATATAGTTTCAAACACTGTAACGGTTACTTTTGAAAATGTTTGTCGCTTAGTATACGGAACGTCAAGTTTTTTATAAAAATGCGTTGGTTTACCACGTTTATCACCGTTGTTTGTGGTTTATTTCTTATCAAGTTACGATGGCCCAAGAACAAGAGTTTATATGATATAGTTCTAAATCTAAATAGAATACTTATACTGCGCAAAGCTATGTGCACATGGAATGGTCAGCGGTCATTCAAATATAGCAATGGACTTAACAGATTAAATCGTTAATGTCTTGGTCTCGCATAAGGGAGGAATTAAAACAGTCAACAGAAGAAACGTTCTGAATGTGAGGGGGCAGATGGTTCCTGAATCCGCACTGACTGGGAGAGTGATGATGCTCTGTAACAACTCTTGGGCGCTAGGATATTCCTGAAGTGATGTTGACCTTGGGATTGTCTAGTAGCATGCCCACTCATGACCGGAATCTGACTTTCAACGTCCACAAGGCCGTGAATAATCTTATACATCAGGGATATAGGCGTCTGACAGCCCTGCGCGCTTCGAGGCTCTGCCATCCGAAATCGCATATCATTTGCGTGACACTAGATTCTCTTTTACAGTTGCCTTTTACAAAACGTGCGGCCCTGTGTAGAACTTGTGTCACTGAGATAGGGTGGTAAGGTATTCCATATTCTTTATCTACATGTATACTTGGTAAGGGGGTCACCATCGCACCAAGATTAAAATAATAAATAAACAGTGCTAAGTGTAAGTGTAGGTCAAAGATAATGAAGTACCTGCAACTTCTAAAAAAGTTAAGAAAAAATAAGGTTCAGGAAAAGTGCATATTCAAGGCCTCCTTATTCCTTGCATTTAACATCGTATGCATGCTACAAATCAATAAATCGTTTCATGATCTGCAAAAAAACATTTCCACATTTTTGGTGAACGGATAGTGCTACTGTGTTGCAGCGCATAACTCTCTCATGATCTCTACCCAGCGGATAACAGTTTCAGATGGAGGGGCTAAGGGGTCCCAGAATGACTCCTCGTTTTACAAAGAAAGTAAGGCTCGAAGAACCGAAACATGTTTCCCAGTTTGAACCATTTGCCCAGCCCCCTCTCTCGCTCTTGGGGAGCGGGAACAGGAGGACCCTGGGAACGAGGTTGCACGAAAATTCTGGGAAACGTTAACGGACTTTGCTTCAGGGAGGGGAGGGTGAGACTGAATATATTTTTGGCGATAACGATAAGATCGTAAGATACGTGTATTTAGTCACTAAAATGAAAGTCTAAAAAATAGCCTCGATATTCTTGACTGATTAACACGTAAATTTAATCAGGCTTCTTGCAATCAAGAGTGTGTTTTAAATCAAGCATTCACTCCCGACTGCATAAATCCCAATCTCAATATCCTGAACATTTCTAAGAAGTAGGCTTATTCTTACGAAAAACGTGTGAGATTACGCAGAAAACTTGGCAAATGTCCACCCCAGGGCTTAGTTGATTCTAAGAAAAACCGGAACTTTTTTGATAGGTCAAGTCAACAAGTGACGACACAACGCGGAGTGTGATCTAAGGGTGTACCTTGCTTTTCGATTTGTCTGGCGTTAAACGAGTTTCTTTCCGTTAAGATGCCGCTATTAAACTCCTACGTGATCTGGAACAACAAAGGCGGAGTTGGCAAAACGACGCTAACCTTCCACATGGCCACAGAATACGCAAGATCTCATTTTCAGCAAAAAGTTTTGGTGATAGATCTTTGCCCGCAGGCAAATGTATCGATGGCGTTGTTGGGATCCGGATCAAACACAGAAAGAATCAAACAGTTGGTTTCGCAAAAGAAAACGATTAGCTTCTACCTTAAAGCCGTTACTGACGGGCTACCATTGGTTCCACAAAATTTCTTGACCCATGTGAGCGATTTTAACAACGCAATACCATTAAATGTCGAACTACTGTGCGGTGACACGCATCTCGAATTGGTCGCTCGTTCTCTGGAGCAAAAGAGGCAAGTGAAACCTGATGTCTTCGGTAATCCTTCAGATCCAGCTTGGGAGTCAATTACATCTTGTGTCCGCTATTTTATCGAGGGAGATGGAAATGTGAAGGGGGTAACAACAACTCCCATTACCGATTGGGTGGTTTTTATCGACACTAACCCTTCGTTCTCTGTTTACACCGAAATGGCTCTTCTTGCAGCGCAGAGGTTAATCATCCCAATCAACGGCGATGACTTTTCCCAAGAAGCACTTAAAACTCTGCTTCATTTGGTGTACGGAATCTCTACAGATGAAGTGCCACAGGATTTTCAGTTGTACGAGGAAAAACTGACTTTCAGTTACAAAGCGAAGCAGTTCAACGTCAGGCTACCCAAAATACATCTGCTCGTCCACAACCGAGGCACAAGGTACAACTTACGCTCCGCCCAAGCGTTTAAATTATCGGCTGAAAGTAGTTTTGGAGTTCTTAAGCATGTTTTCCTAAGCGGCGACGCCAGGTGTTGTTTTGTGCCGAAGTTTCCACCATTTAAACCTATTACCGACTTGGAAATACAGCAGGAATATTTTAAGGACATGTACGATTTTCACACTGTTGGAATAGTGGCTCTTCATAAGGGATTGCTACTTGCAAATTTTAGTTCACTGAATCGTGTATCATTTGAAAATGGAACCGTTAAATTACAACCTGAACAGATAACTGAATACCAAAAATGCCTTCAAGAACTTGTTGCCAAACTTTGATGTTTCACTAAAACATGCACGGTTTGAGATTGCAACGAAGATCGTTCGCAGGTTAAAGTGACTATGTATCTCATTGTCAGCAAGAGAAAATTATCTTGGTGTTAATATGTAGCAACACCTACCTTAAACCTAACTCGTATGGAGGCTCCGCGGCTTTACTGAAAACTCAACACGGTGAGAAGAACGACCTGTTAATAAAGAAATTTCTGACTAGAACCTCTTCAAAAAGGTCTTAAAATATTCTGTATTTTAGCTATACTATAGCTTCAAAGTATTTGATTGAGCAGTTTCTTCAATTATTTCATTTAGGTTTTGTCCAAAGTGCTGTAAATCACATTTATTTAAACAAAGGCTCAGGTACAGTTTTGCACGCACCGCTCAGCCACTTTATGGACAAAATAGCAGCCATTTTAAACACTCACGCAGAACTGAGCAACACAATGTATTCAGTTATGCCAGAAACCCATGGTTATGCCTTATTGTTCGATCGGTTCGTTGCGTGATGTTGCTGTTTTTCTTTTGCATTGAGAAGAAAAACTATTAGAAGCCAGTGATGTTGTTGGTCTGGGGCAGTATAACAGTGATAAGAATTATAATCTCAGGGACTAAGGAAGAAGAATCATGATCGGTTTCAATTTTTCTCCCAGTGTAAAACGTGAGTCGTGTAATCAGATGATGTGGTCCTAACAATTGCTGATGTTCTCAACGGAAAATAAAGTGATAAGATCAGTCTCGTGTATGGTAGATTATACTGATGAAACCATCAATCGCATTTGGGCCGCGTCACGCGAAAAGGGCCCGGACGACATGACACGTGATTTCGAGTAATTTGCATTTGAAATCAGCTGCTCAAAATGGCGGAAGCCTTGCGGTATGTGCATTCATGGCGCGATTTTTACGGTTTTAATTTTTATTTCCGGACTTTTTTCGCTTCCATCAAATTATTTAGGGATTAAAGAAGGAAAACTCAAAATCGAAAAAACATGTCGTCCATGCCTTTTTCGCATAACGCGGCCCATTTGTTATTGTAGGTTAAAAAAAATCCGAAAGATTCACTGAACTGCAAGCGTTAACAGTAATAAGATAGTACGGTTAGCAGTAATCACAGATTATGGAGACGCGTTCGAAGGAATTTCCGGCGGAAATGAGCCCCTGAAAAAAAAACCAATAGAAGCGGCCATTTGGAAGACCGTCTACCAAAAAATCTCAAATTTTACTGCACATAAACCACAGGATAACCAACACGATCTTCGACGCGAATATCGGGTTTTAATATAGGTTTGTAGTTGGTTTGCGGTTGGTTTGCTAACATATGTTGTTCTTTCTTTTGCAACAATGAAAACGACAATCTATACATACAAACTATTGAAAACTGCAAGTAAAAAATATACTGCTTTTAAAATATACCATTATCTCTTGTATATACTTAACAATCTAATAATTTTCTATTCTTTATACTGTATAGTCGTTTTTTAGAAAGACTAATAAAAGACAAAAGTTGAACATTGTAGTGATACACTGGGCAGTGTTACTGTCCACTGGATGACTGTAGTATGGTTGCTCTCTGTTCATTGTCCTTTTGGTTAAAAACCTATAACACGAACTTTAAGCAAAAAAATATATATATTTATTTATTTTGTTTTATTTGCTTCTGTTTCTGTTTTTCTGACGTAAGGATAAGTTTGCCGTTTCTTTTGTTTCACTTTATGTTTCATTTTATGGTCCGGCATTACTCAAGGCTTTTTAAACAAAATTTTGGTTTAAAATACAAACACCTCTCAAGGGCCCGGGGACCAATGCGATGAAAAATTAGAACCGATCAAATAGATTTTTCACAATAAACAGGGGTTAAGTATCAAAATTTAAGGCTACCAAGTTGAAGTTTGCAACCTTTATTAATTCAAGAACTTTATTTCTAAAATTGTGACCCAAACTATTCGACTCTTAAAATCTGTGGTGATATTTTTGTTAATTTAATTTATTTAGCCTGATCTGTTTCTAATAATTCTCTAAAGAATCTGTACAGTTAATATTGTATAAAAATGGTTTAACTTGGAAATTGTTCTTTTAAGAAAGAAAATTTGAGAAAATTGAAAAAACAATTGAAATATGAAATTAAAAGGTTTACAGAAAACGAAGAAAAAGATGTTATTGAAAATTAAGTGGGGTGCTTGTAATAAACATGAGTTCTAGACTTATACAAAGTAAACAAAAAGCAAAACCCCCACAGAATTAGCCTGCGAGCAAGCTCTGCTGGAGAAAGGGGGATTAGGGAGGATCCTCTTACTCCCTCCAATCTAAATTTTACCTCATTGTACCTGAAGAAGGCTGGTTTGGCCAGCCAAAATATAGTACACCTTTAAAAATTGTACCTACATGTTGTATCGGTCTCATGCTTCTACACTATATTTTCACTTGTTAAACCGATCAGATCACTAGTTTGATCCAACGTACACCAGCAGGATTGTCGTCCACGGTTACTTGCTTGAACTTCCTCCTATCCTATCCTACCCCTCTCCTATCTATCCTCCCCCTGTCCTGTCTATCCTGCCCCCATCCTATCTATCCTGCCCCCTATCCTATCTTTAGTCCTATATATCCTGCCCCATATCCCACCCCCTATCCTATCTACCCTGTCCCCCTATACTACACCACCTATCCTATCTATCTAAATGTTTGCCGTGTAGTAGAAGTAGTAGTAGTAGTAGAAGTAGTAGTTATTGTAGTAGTAATAGTAGTAGTAGTAGTAGTAGTAGTAGAAGTAGTAGTAGTAGTAGAAGTAGTAGTAGTAGTAGTAGTAGTAGTAGTAGTAGTAGTAGTAGTAGTAGTAGTAGTAGAAGTAGTAGTAGTAGTAGAAGTAGTAGTAGTAGTAGTAGTAGTAGTAGTAGTAGTAGTAGTAGTAGTAGTAGTAGTAGTAGTAGTAGTAGTAGTAGTAGTAAAAAAGAAATGGACCTGCGATATTCGTCCGTAATCCGCGCCATATACCCACGAACCACGCCATTTACCCGCGTTCAAGAACAGGTACAGAATCGCGCACAAGTGGTACAGGAAGTTACATGAATATCGACTGGACATTGGCTCTTAATTTTTGAAATACTTTGCTAGATCGATTCTCTTATTAACTTCCCCGATTATGGCTCCTGCTATAAGCTCGCTGAGAAAAAGAGCGATCTTGTTTCAGTTCTAACTTAACGGATTTCTAGTGCGTCAGCTCTCTATAAGGCGGACACCAGCTGCAGACGAAGTTTCAAGAAAATATTTAGACGGTTTTCGAGTAAATCAAAGAACATTTTTAAGGCATGATAGGAAAAACAGTAATAAAGCAAATAATTTGCATAAAGTAAAATATTTCTAAAATGCGCTTACATACTTTCAAAACAGCCAGCCGTTAATGATTGTCCTTTACTGTTCAAAATAAAGAGTCTATTCACGTAATTGCGAGAAGCGGGATACACTCGACATTCTACATTTTTGTTATCATTTGTTTTAGCCCTACGTATTTCCGTTGTTACGTATACATGTCAACTATATATAAAAAGCCAATGTAAATTTTACCTCATTGTACCTGAAGAAGGCTGGTTTGGCCAGCCGAAATATAGTACACCTTTTAAATTTGTATCTACGCTGTATCGGTCTTTGCTTCTATAGTTTATTTCACTTGTTAAACCGATCAGATCACTAGTTTGATCCAACGTACACCAACAGGATTGTCGTCCACGGTTACTTGCTTGAACTTCTCGCTTACAATTAAGTTCACAGTTTACCCGGTACAATTTTAAAAACACTCAATTGCTCATTTACAATCACTGCTCACGGCTGTTTTGGAGACCACTTTTCACAGGCGAGAGAAAAAGAAAATCAGTTATCATTTCACACCAAAACATGTGCCAGTTCATAGCTAATTTCCAAACTAGGACATTGTATCGTCCCACGAGAGTTTTGCTTGTAAAAATTGCCATAAAATGAAGAAAAATAATCATTTTTACGGCCAGGTTATTTTAAGAATTCAAACAGGTTAAAGGTCAATTTCTTAGAAAAAACGGGTGGGTAAAGTAAACATTGCAATTTTAATCTTCGATTAGATGTTTTTCTGTAATATGAAAAAAATATATATTTCCCTCTCTTTCGATAAGCGCTAAAGTCGCCCGATCGTGAAAAAAAAATATCCCGGTCTCCAATCAGTAATCTTTCTTTTTTTGTTATGCCGTGATTTCATCCGTAATTGATTATTTCATTGCATTGTTCATAGTTAATAGAATCAAGCTCACACTTCAGAAATAACACAAAAATGGGGAATTTTAGGGGCAAACAGTACCTCACTGAATCGGCAACTCTATTGGTTGAGAAAACAATAGCTGAGAGAGCTAAACAATGTCCCTAATTAAGTCTATTGTTAAAGAGACGCTAACCTTCCACATGGCCACGGAATACGCAAAATCTCATCCTTTTCAAAAAGTTTTGGTGATAGATCCTTGTCCGCAGGCAAATGTGTCAACGGCGTTGTTCGGATGGCCAAACACAGAAAAACTTAAAGTTTTGATTTCACAAAAGAAAACGATTAGTTCTACCTTAAAGACGTTACTGACGGACTACCATTGGCTCCACAAAATTTCTTGACCCATGTGAGCGATTTGAACTACCAGTGAGAACTGCAGTAAGAACTGTTCTGAAAAGTTACAGTATTTGCTTTTCATTACATTAAGCAGTACACCCCTAGAGGGATCTGTGCGCCTGGTTATTCTTCTAGGGACATTGACAGAAATGTTTTGATCACTACTGATTGGGTGTTCAAGACCCATATCAATGAAAAGAGTTGGGGCAGTCTGATATGGAGATCCCGGTGCTCAGTATGGTCGGGTTTATGTATATATTTGCTTCTGAAGGATCCCTCAAAATTCTCCTTTAGGTTGCGTGAAATACATGCGGCAAAACAAAACATTTCCCAATTTCTTGTGAAGGGATAGTGTTACTGTGATGCTGTGCATAACTCTCTCATGCTTATAATCTCTACCCAGTGGATAACAGTTGCGGATGGAGGTACTAAGGGTCCCAGCCTCCCTCCTTATTTTGCATAGAAAATATGGCACGAAGAACCGAAATATATTTATTGCGGATGGAGGTACTAAGGGTCCCAGCCTTCCTCATTATTTTGCATAGAAAATAAGGCTCGAAAAACCGAAATATATTTTTTCCATTTTGAACCATTTGGGTCCCCAACTTCATTCAAACTAACACATCTTATTCGTTGAAATTCGTCGCACCAATTTTTGCCGGGTTTAATTTCGCTTTTTACTCGCAGTAAGGGAAGACCAGCAACCACTTACATAGACACCCTTAGAAGAGATATTGGACTCAGTAACACTGGCGAGATTCGCGCCCTTATGAACAACAGTGACCTGTGGAGAGCAGCCATCAGTGATTCCCGAGTTGGTTTTGGCTAATACCCTCGTCTTTAGTAGTAGTAGTAGTAGTAGTAGTAGTAGTAGTAGTAGTAGTAGTAGTAGTAGTAGTAGTAGTAGTAGTAGTAGTAGTAGTAGTAGTAGTAGTAGTAGTAGTAATTTCGCTTTGTCCCCGGCGCGCCGACTAACTGCCCTGGAAGGTCGCCGAAGATTGTATTTTACTCTGACGGCAAACTAGTTTTTAGCTCGCGGGGTCTTCACTGTAAATATGGTAGATAAAGACCTCCTCGACTATATCTCAGCTAGGTATATTCTTAGCACGTTCTGTTTTTACATTTTGGCCAATCTCAGCCTCAACGTTTATATAATAAAAAGTTCTTATATAAAAAAGAAGTGTACAGTCATCTCTCTTAAAACGGACACATCTCTATAGCAGACACCTCTCTAAGGCGGACATGATTGGCTGGTCCCGGCCAAATTTCACTTGTTTGTCTGTTACACTGAACACTCTTCTAAGGCAGACAGCTCTCTACTGAAGCGGACAGCGAACACTTTTATTGAAAAGTTCTCGTTAAAGATACCTCTCCGAAGGCGGACACTTGAACTGCAAAGTTGTACAAATTTGACCAACCGCAAATGGCAAATGTCCTCTAAGGCGCAATTGATTCTAAGAAAGACCGGAACATTTTCTGATTGGTTCACAGTGATTCAAGATATGACGACGCAAGATTCATGAATATTGCACGCGATATGTGATCAACGTGCAAAGACTATTCGCTATTTCAAGTCTGACTTTAACCGAGTTTCTTACCGTTAAAGATGCCGCTACTGAACTCCTACGTGACCTGGAACAACAAAGGAGGAGTTGGCAAAACGACGCTAACCTTCCACATGGCCACAGAATACGCAAGATCTCATCCCAATCAAAAAGTTTTGGTGATAGATCTTTGCCCGCAGGCAAATGTGTCAATGGCGTTGTTGGGATCCGGATCAAACACAGAAAGAATCAAACAGTTGGTTTCACAAAAGAAAACGATTAGCTTCTACCTTAAAGCCGTTACTGATGGGCTACCTTTGCCTCCACCTTTGCTACCATTGGCTTCACAAAATTTCTTGACCCATGTGAGCTATTTTAACAACGCAATACCATCAAATGTCGAACTACTCTGCGGAGACATGCATCTCGAATTGGTCGCTCGTTCTCTTGAGCAAAAGAGGCAAGTGAAACCTGATGTCTTCGGCAATCCTTCAGATCCTTGGGTTTTAATTACATCTTGTGTCCGCTATTTTATCGAGAGATGGGGACTGCATGTGATAGGGGTAACAACAGACAACAGTTATTGGGTGGTTTTTATCGACACTAACCCTTCGTTCTCTGTCTACACCGAAATGGCTCTTCTTGCAGCGCAGAAGTTAATCATCCCAATCAACGCCGATGACTTTTCCCGAGAAGCACTTAAAACGCTGCTTCAGTTGGTGTACGGAATCGCTACAAATGAAGTGCCATTGGAGTTTAAGTTGTACGAAGAAACAATGACTTTCAGTTACAAAGCTAAGCAGTTCAACGTCAGGTTACCCGGAATACATTTACTCATCCACAATCGAGCCACAAGGTACAACTTACGCTCGGCCCAAGCGTTTGAATTATCGGCTGAAAGTAGTTTTCAAGTTCTTAAGCATGCCTTCCTAAGCGACAACGCCACAAGGTCGTGTTTTGTGCCGAAGTTTCCACAACCTATAACCGACTCGGAAATACAGCAGGCATATTTCGAGGACATGTACGATTTTCACACGGCTGGAATAGTGGCGCTTCACAAGGGATACCCACTTGCAGGACTTGCAAATTTAAGTACGTATGCACTGAAGGATGTACCATTTCAAAATGGAACAGTTCAGTTAGATAAAACACAGATAAACTCCCACTTGGGATGCCTTCAAAGTCTTGTTGCTAAACTTTAAGTTCAACTTAAAATGTTTCAAAAACGGTTTGCGATTGTAACGAAGGTCGTTCATAGGTTTAAGTGACCGTTTCTCAGTGTTATCAAGAGAAATGATCTTGGTGTTAGTATGTAGCAATACCGACCTTAAACCTTGCCCCTATAGAGGCTCCGCGACTTTACTGAAAACTGAATATGGTGAGAGGAACGGCCAGCTAATAAAGCAATTTCTAACTAGAACCTCTTCAAAAAAGTCTTGAAATATTTTGTATTACAACTATACTATAGCTTCGAAATAGGTGATTGAACAGTTCCTTCAATTATTTCATTTAGGTTTTGTTTAAAGTTGCTGTAAATCAGATTTATTTAAACAAAAGCTCAGGAACAGTCCTGTACCCACCGCTCAGCCACTTTATGGACAAAATAGAAGCCATTTTAAGCACTCAGAACTGAGCAACACAATGTATTCAGTTATGCCTTATTGTTCGGTTCGTTGCGTGATGTTGCTGTCTTTCTTTTGCAATGAGAAGAAAAACTATTAGAAGCCAGTGATGTTCTTGGTCTGGGGCAGTATAACAGTGATAAGAATTATAATCTCGGGGACTAAGGAAGAAAAATCATGATCGGTTTTAATTTTTCTCCCAGCGTCAAACGTGAGTCGTGTAATCAGATGATGTGGTTCTAATGATGTTCGCAACGACTTAAGAACGAAAATAAAGTGATAAGATTAGTCGCGTGTTTGGTAGATTACACTGATGAAACCATCAATCCGGTTTGGGCCGCATCACGCGAAAAGGGCCCGGACGACATGACACGTGATTTCGAGTAATTTGCATTTGAAATCAGCTGTTCAAAATGGCGGAAGCCTTGCGGAATGTGCATTCAAGGCGCGATTTTTACGGTTTTAATTTTTATTTCCGGACTTTTATCGCTTCCATCATGTTATTTAGGCATTGAAGAAGGCAAAAAAACTGAAAACTCAAAATCGAGAAAATATGTCGTCCGGGCCCTTTTCGCATAACGCGGCCCATTTGTTATTGTAGGTTAAAAAAAATCAAAGATTCACTGAACTCCAAAGCATTAAGAGTAATAAGATAGTAAATATAGGGTTTTAATATAGGTTTGTAGTTGGTTTGCGGTTGGTTTTCTAACACATGTTGTTCTTTCTTTTGCAACAAAGAACAACAATGCAACAATGAAACAAATAACAAATATAGTGTGTGTAGCGATTTCTATATAAAAATCATGTAATTAATTTCACTGGCCTGCCAAGATTAGCTTTTGCTACCTGCAGGCCAGTATTGTAAATTGTGTAATAACTAACTAATAAGTTGAACATTGTAGTGATACACTGGGCAGTGTTAATGTCCACCGGAAGACTGTAGTATGGTTGCTCTCTGTTCATTGTCCTTTTGGTTAAAAACCTATAATATGAACTTTAATGAAAAAAAGATAAAATATTTATTTATTTATTTATTTTATTTGCTTTTGTTTATGTTTTTCTGCCGCAAGGATCAATTTGCCGTTTCTTTTGTTTCCGGGCTTTATGTTTCATTTTATGGTACGGCATTACTCAAGACTTTTTTAAACAAAATTTTGGTTTAAAATAGAAAATACCTCTCAACAACTCGGGGAGTAAGGCGGAAACTAAAACTGCAATAAATTGGGAGTATCTCATATTCGAGAGTCGCGGGTAAATTACTCCCTCCCTAATCCCCTTCAACCCAGCAGAGCTTGCTCGCAGGCTCGTTCTCTATCCTATCTATCCCAGCACCTGCTTATTGACCAACCGAAGCACTAGAAATTACAAACTGACTTTATCGTTCAAGAACAGGTACAGAATCACGCACACGTGGTACAGGAAGTTACATAAATATCGACTGAACATTGCCTCTTATTTTTTAAATACTTTGCTCGATTCTCTTATTAAGGTGACTCGCTCGAAATGCAAAATGCGCTCATCTGTGACCTGGATGCAATTTCGCGACGGCAAACTTTTGGTTATAACTTCTTTGTTTTTTACTCTATTGCAATAATTCTTTTTGTATCTCCTAGTTAAATGAAGTATGGATTATTAAATATGAACCGATTTTCTTTGAAATAAATAAAGGAGCCAAAATCTGGATTTGCGCAATGGTAATGAAATGTGACAATTCGTCAAGGGGGTAACACCATACCCTGGGGTGTAGTTCTCAGGCATATATGCTCCAATGGAGCCATTGTTTGTGAGCATTCGCCAATTGTATGTCAAGCATACTGTAAAGTCAATTCGGTCCCTCCTGACGAACTGTCAAATTTAATTACCATTCGTAAACAACGAAGCCTAAAATCTGCGTGCAAGACCATAGGGCGAATGCCGCAGTTTCGACAAGGTGTCTATCAACAAGGAAAACACCTAGAGTGACCAAAACCGGTTCGTAAGTTGTACCAATACTACCAGTTTCTTGTCGTTATATGTTTTAGGAGCAAAATAACATATAGTCTCGGTAAAATTAAGAGGAGAGCAATATTACATATTTAGCGCGTTTTCGCCATGTATGTTGGTCTCAAGACTGAGTCAGTAAATTTTAATGGTTTGTAGCATTCGCAATCGAACTTGCTGTAAGGTATAGCGCATGCCTATACAACACATTCTTGATGTTGAGTATCCATGATTATTATTTTTCGAGGCGCAATAAATATTTTTTCACCTCGGGTGGAAATAAGCTTTTAAGTTGACGGCATTTCTGTTGCAGCGTTTCTATTCCGACGAATTTTTTGTAACTTGGCCACATTCTAGACTATATCAAAGGAAGTCGATTCGCAAATTTTGAGCCAAATAAAACGGACCAAATTTTTTCTAGGACGGCGTCAATATGAAATGAGGGGTTTGCGCAAATCCAGATTTTGGCTCCTGTATTTTTTTCATGAAGAAAATCGGTTCATATTTATCAATCCATGCTTCATTCAACTGGAGATACAAAAATAATTATTGCAATAAAGTAAAAATCAAAGAAATTATGACCAAAAGTTTGCCGTTGGGAAATTACATCCAATTCACAGATGAGCGCATTTTGCATTTCGAGCGAGGCACCGTCACTGACAATGAGAACGATCTTGTTTCAGTTCTAACTTAACGGATTTCTAGTGCGTCAGCTTTCCGTATAAGGACTTTGTATAAGGCGAACACTTTCTGCAGGCGAAGTTTCAAGAAAATATTCAGCTTTATTTACCGAGACGCCGTTTTCGAGTAAAATCAAACATCATTTTTAAGCGATGACGAAGTCATCGCGTTATTGCCGTCGTGTCGTGATGTCCGGATGTCTGTCCGGATTACACCCGAGAAACATTGGGAACTAGCCTGGGAGGATAAGGTCACGTGACCATCTCGTCCCAGAGAGTTTGCTTTGTTCCGCCATTTTGTTTTGAGGTGTGTGGAAAATGTTTGTTTGTTTACAAATTTTACACCACCGTGCTTTATTTGTCGTGAATATATTTGCGCTCACTTGCAAACAAACAGACACGAAGTGATATACATACATCGGCAGTGCATACTCGCACTCACGATAGGCAAAAGATCGAGTCCGGGCGCTGTTTCGGAATGGATCTTTGCCTGTCTCAGAAAAAAACTTGTCAGAACTGAAGGCCAGAAATAACACTGAAATAGCATTGATTTACTGACGTTGATTATAACTGAGTATCCTACGAGAGCTGTTACCTGAAAACGAAGTGTGTGGTGGTTCACGATCAGTTGTGTACAGAATATCGAAGCAACTTCATTTTAAAGGTGAGCCATCATTACCAGCATATTGTATACAGTTATGGTATCTTTAATGCGAAATAGAGCCGCTGTGGGGTTGTATAATGCTCATCTCAAAGCCAGAGAATGTTTAAATCATGTCAAAGGAAAATTCTGGTCTATGTTGTTATTTCTGTTTTATCTAGAAGCTATATAACTTACCTTCCAACGTTGAGAAATGTTGTTTATGCGTGGCAAATGAGTTACCACACTAAGCTAAGCTTTGGTTCACACAAATCTGCATGTATCGTTGTTATATTCCACTTTTGATTCGACTTGCTAACGATGCAGAAATGACTCCAGGTCCTTGCTATTTTTTAGATACCTCAAAGATAGTTACAGCTGATTTTCATCAGGACAATGTCTCGCTGTTTGGAAGTAATTCTGGTAAACAGTGTGTGACGGCCGCCGGCCGTTGTTTACAATTTTAGAACGAATGCATCGACTTGGATTAGAGACAATTTCAATGAAATATTGTTGCTTGGTAATTCACTTTATTCCCATTGATGTAAGTTTGGAGGAAAAGAC
Organism: Cladopsammia gracilis; assembly: GCA_022457155.1. Classification (NCBI taxonomy): domain Eukaryota; kingdom Metazoa; phylum Cnidaria; class Anthozoa; order Scleractinia; family Dendrophylliidae; genus Cladopsammia; species Cladopsammia gracilis. The sequence continues at coordinate 767,791 of JAJGOT010000123.1, forward strand.
TATTTGTTGCTGTCCGAGATTCCTTCTGCTTTATCGGTCAACAATGGAACATTTTTTATTAGGTTCAGTGAGAGCAGTACTGGTGACTTACATATATCTCATATAAGAGATTGTCATTTACCATTACAACATACTTTCGATATGTTGATGACACAGTATAATGCTTTTCTGTTGACCATCGAAATAAACACAGTTGCTGTTATTGTTGACAACCATGCTCATTACAAATTATTTGATTCCCATTCACGAGATAGTCGTGGAAATGTTGGCACAAATGGATAAGGGAAGTGTAGTCCCATTTGAAGTATTGGGTGTCAATTTCACTTATTTTCCAGATGACCAGAGTTCCATGCACAACTTATCTCGTGATCTGACATTTACTGAAAAAGAACATACACCCAATAGTACAAAGTCATGTGATAATAATATTACGTATAAAATATGTGACCCTTCGTCAGATGGAAATGAAAATCAGAAAGCTATATTAGACTCAGAAATGGGGCTGGTGGCTGTGCAAGCTCTACCTAGGAAAACAAGAATTTCCTTTCTGTCTAAGTTCACCGGTTATTTCTTTCCTTTGGTTCTTTGTGCATGAATGTTTTTCGCTACTTTTGCTGTGCAGGAATTTTTTTTGTAATTGCCCAACCTCCCCCTCAAAAATAGAATGGTCCATCCCTAAATGTGACTCAGTAGCCACATGTAGTAGTTTATTCAGTACATAAAATGAAATCTCTCAGCTCCCAAATTGAATTCTTCACCATCCATTGTATCTCTGAATGAAGCACTTTAATTCCTCTTTTAAGTCCCTATATAGCCATTATGGTTTTAAACTTTAGTATGACAAAACTAAAAAAAATGAATTTAATCTCAAGGTACTTCATTTATTTTCTTTTTAAAGGTACTCAATCACTTCCAGTCAATGCATCTGCAAACATTTAGCACATCAACTAATGCTGGTAACAATGACGAAAAGTCTCGAGTGCTGAAGAAACTGGTGACCTGCTGTTTGTGCATTAATGAAACCACAAGATGTCAAACTAACAGTTTGACATCTTGTCTGTTCTGTTCAGAGCTGCCGAAGTCTTTTCACTGAATTTGTGAAGCACAAACATGGAAACAATTTCCAGTTGTTGTCATTTAGCAATAATTGTAACAGTTTTAACCATCGACATTGTACAGTTCGAATTGCGAGTTATCTGGACAACAATAGACTGATTATCAATTGTAACTTGCAAAATGTACAAATATTGAATTGCACACAAGTGAAACTAACTCAGATGTAATTTTAATCTGAAATATTTTGAAAATGAAAATGTTACCTGTGTTTAACGGGGTGTGTGACATATATTAAGCCTGATCAGCATAAAATTATACCAATCAAGTATGACGAAATAAATTCCAATCCATATTTGTCACATTTATTTTCAAATATGAAGGAAAAACAATGAATTGTTTTGATTTTGTGCACGACTTTGTTCAACATGGTTTAAATAAAATGTACAATTACCAATGCAGCAACCATCTTCAAATACCTTCAAATATCTTCTCATGCATATCACGCCCAGAAATGACGATTATGCTCCGCGCGCCTCTGTTATTGTTATTTATTTGAACACGGGATCGAGACTTACATTGTTTTTATCATGCAATGCATAATGGTCACTACTGGATCTTCAACAGGAAGTTCTGGTATAAAAAGGGCTTAGCCCGGGGCCTGACCTGGCCATTCTCACCTCCGGTTTTCAATCAAACACAAAAGAATCAACAACTGACAAACATACGTTATTCCTTTGACCATAAGTACAAAAATTGAAAATGTTTGGAAAAAAGTCATTTTACCAATGAAAGTTCTATCACAAGTCCTTGGCTACTTTTAAGCAGGCAAATTTCATTTATAGGACGCACTGTTCAACAGCATACACCGACTGAAAGACGCCGAAATTTGCATTTCACACCGACCCTTTTCTAGTGGAGCTTCGCATTGAAATCGAGTGATTCACTGATTTTATCAGAGCACCCCAGACCTATTGATTTAACGCCAAGTTGAAACTCGTCATCGCTTCTGTACGCATTGCGTACCTATTTTTAGGGCATGATAGGAAAAACAGTAATAAAGCAAATAATTTGCATAAAGCAAAATATTTCTAAAATGCCCTTACATACTTTCAAAACAGCCAGCCGTTAATGATTGTCCTTTACTTTTCAAAATAAAGAGTCTATTCACGTAATTGTGAGGAGCGGCTGCAATTAAATTCACAGTTTACCAGCTACAATTTTTAAAACACTCAATTGCTCATTTACAATCATCGCTCACGGCTGTTTTGAAAGCGCGAGAGAAAAAGCAAACCAGTTATCATTTCACGCCAAAACATGTGCCAGTTCATAACTAATTTCCAAACTAGGACATTGTATCGTCCTACGAGAGTTTTGTTTTAAAAACTGCCATAAAATGAAGAAAAATAACCATTTTTACAGCCAGGTTATTTTAAGAATTCAAACGGGTTAAAGGTCAATTTCTACGAAAAATGGAAGAGTTATTAAACTAGGAACGAGGCTGGTAACGAGCAGAGTAATAAAAGACATAAAACACCGCAATTTTGATCTTCGATTAGATGTTTTTCTTTCTGTAATATGAAAAAATATATATATATTCCTCTCTTGCGATAAACACTACCACTTCGCGTGATCGTGAAAAAAATATATATTCTTTTTTAATCATAAAAATGTGTTTGCTGGAATTATTATTAAACTTAGGTGAATGATAAGACTCGTCTCTTATTAAATACTGCTAGTTCTTAAAGGGACACTGGTTATCGTGTTTTCATGATTATTGCCAGGAGCTTGCTTAAAGTTTGCTTTATCATCTTAAAATAGGAAGAACAAACCGCCAAAAGTGATCAAAGCAAAAAGTATTATCTAACCGACACAAAATAACAGCTTAAAAAAAATCAAAATTCCACAAGAATAATCACTTGATTTCTTGACCGTCTGTCACCGCCAATAACTCAGACGTCCTCTGGGCTCGTCACGCAATCTTTCCTCCCCTCGCGTGGGGAGGAAAGATCGCGTGACGAGCCCTAAGGACGTCTGCGTAGGAGGCAACTTCCGGCTTGTAATTTCTGTTTTGCTGTATAGAATCATTTTATCCAAGTTAGTTGTATGTTTGGTGGTATTTGGCGATATAAGATGGAAATAAGTCACGCGAAATGTTGTTATTTCGGCGGGACAGTGGCGGGACAGTGGCGAGACAGTGGCGGGATAGTATCCATTTGAAAGGTGAATTTCAACTGTATCGAAGTTAGCTTAATTTAGTCTCTTATGTTGCATTTGGGATAGTTTTAAGTTCAGTTTTTATAACGTTTGTCATAGGTAAAACCAGAAACCCACAAGTGGGTTGAAACGTGCAAATGTCTCTCGTATGCTTTAAAACAAGCTTCCGATTATTCAATTTGCTAAGAAGTTGTTACAACCAAATTTGGAAAATCAAGATAAAAATATTAATCAATCAATTCCCTAGAACAACGTGCTTCCAATCTCGAGGAATCGAGGGGTTTCCAAATATCGTACTAAGCAAAAAATGAATATTTGGAAGCTGTGAATGCGCGTTACACGTTTCAACCCACTTATGGGTTTCTGATAAAACTGAATAGTCTGAATACAATTACTACATCTAGCTTATGAATGGAAGACATTGCGTTTTGTTCTATTTAAGGTAGTCAAATACTCAACATAATCATCTTTATTTGTTATTTGGTCGAGATTTCATTCATAAATGATTACTTCATTGCATTGTACAACTTTCCGATCACAGTTCAAGAAGTGCACAAAAATGAGAAATCTAGCGTGACCAAGAACCGCCTTCTCCTTCACGGGTGAGTGGTTGCTAGGGGACTAGTGCCGATAGCCGAGCTCGTTTTCCAAGAAAGCTGCAAACAGTTTCCGTGTAAGCAAAGTTCAATTGTTTTAGCCCTAATTTTCCTACTTGTACTCCATTTAAACTAAAAAAAAGCACATTCTGGTCGATCGACGGATTCAGCAAGCAGGTAAACTATAACTGATATTTTTTGTAACTATTGTAAGGTCAATCCACCAGCGACGCGAGCGTGTTGTAAAATGCAACAAGCATAAGAGGCGAAAACACACATAACTATTATTATTAATTATCCTTGTGCCCTTTGCGTCCAGCCAGACTTAATGTTACCATCAGTGATGTTTATGCTAGCGCTAGTAAAAACTAGGAACACGTTTAAAAAAAATAATCTATATTATGAAGTACACTGATTGAATTTCACCGTGAAAACAGGCTGAGACATATTCAAGACTGTGAAGATCGAGGAATAAAGCTTTTTAATTACTTCATACTTCTAGCTTGTTTTTGCGTCGAGTTCCTGAAGCAAAGATAAATATATGGCAAGATAGATAATAGATAGTTTTATTGCATTACCCCACTTGCAGTACAAACTAAAATACAAAGTTACGTCAGATCGGACATTTTCAACTGAACCGTAATCTCGAACTCGTGTTTAGGGTTATATGGTAATCTAGCACTGTCATTGAACCGTGTCTCGGCTTGGGAATGTTCAACCAGTTTTAATATTTAACTAGCAGTAATCAAGATTATGGAGACGCGTTCGAAGGAATTTCCGGTGGAAATGAGCCCCTGAAAAAAACAATAGGGGCGGCCATTTGGAAGACAGGACACCAAAAGATCTCAAATTTTTCTGCATGTAAGGTACAGGGCAACCAACACGAAATTAGGATTGCGTTCTTCGAACGCGAAAATATTAAAACTGGTTGAATATTCACAAAGAACACGATCTGCTTGCGAGTTTTCTTCATCAATACAATACAATTCAATACATTATCGATAAAATTAAAGCGGGGTCGTGCTGCTATTTACTGTAACATACTATTATTCAAACTAAAATTACTACAATTCAGAAATAAAAAGAGTTTCATTTTCTGACAACGGGCAAACCATGGCGGACACATCATAATTAGTTGATCATGTATGAAAAATGAAACGATACTGTTAAAATGCACTGAGAGTCCTTATGGATTTCATTGTATTTCATTATTTATTCTGTGCACTCAGTTTATGTCGTTTATGTGTGAAATCAGCTGTGACCTTGTGGTAGCACTTGGTTGCTAGGGTGATAAGGGTCTTCTTATGCCGACACAATTAAGACTATAGTTGTAGTAGCATCAGGTATTGTGCTGGTATAAAAGTGATATTTTATATATTGTTTATACAATAGTTGTAGCATCAGATATTGTGCTGGAAAACATACGTAGCAGTAGAGAAAGGACACGATCTATTTTTTCCCGCATAATCATGACTAAGCATTCTAGTTGCAATCAAACATAATTTGGAGACATAAATTGTCAATCGAGGGACCATGCGCTTTGTTAACTATGACGTAGGTTTCAACAGCCTTCAGCACTCCACATTCTAAACCCCATTCACACCAAAGGTTAAACATGTTTAAATGTTGTTTAGTTTAACTACGTTTTTAGCTTCCATCTTGAACGATTTTAAATGTATATGACTCAAACTACCTGGAATTGGAATGGTAATAAGAGTCAATAAAGTTTCTTTTAGTAAAGTTTTCACTCCAAATATTACGGGAGCTTAGGAGGTATTTTTCTAAACCTGTTTTAAACTAAACAACATTTAAACATGTTTATACGTTGTTGTGAACGCATGGATATAAGTCAAGATATCCGTTTTCTCACTTGACTGTTCGCCATTCTCGTTTCCAAAGTCACAGAAAATACTTTGCATCGTATTTCCCAGAAGCCGCCTGAGGAGTGAAGTAAGAGCAGTGAAAAATACGATTGTTTCAACTCCGCTAAACCATCGCCCAGAATGCCATTGTCTTCCGCAACATGTACTTACAGTGGCCAGTTTCTTGATGCGCGACGCGTGTGCCGTTTTGTTCAAGAAGGTGGAGATTAAATTCATTAATATTCTCGCGGGAAATTTAAAGAAAGTTCGTTCTATTGTTATTCAAGTCTCTGAGCATAGCAAAAGCTGGAAAGTTAATAAGAACTTCAGAAAGATGGATTTTACGACCACTTTCAACCGCCATTTTCCGTTGATACTCGATACAAAGCATCTTTAAACAACAAACAATCAAAGCCATATGGTAACTTTCAGAACAAGCGCTTTAGCGGAGAAAAATTCAACCTCGAGATGTCTCCATACAAAAGGAAACCTAAAATAGACCAAATTCAAGTAAAATTTGCGACCGGTTCCACATTAAGTAAAATCTCGGGAAAGGTCTCATTCTTTCCATTGATGTCTTATCTACAAAAGCCATACGGTAACTTTTAGGAAACTTAAGTAACAAACTCGAAAACTCGCCAAACATTTGCACTGTTGGCCATTTTCAGGTCATTTTCCTTATTGTTTAACCGCTTTGCATTCTGATTGTGTTTTGAGCACACATAAAAGTCCCGGATGTGTCGCGGCATTCTGGGCGATGTTTAAACTATTCCGTTTTACAGCTATTCGATTTGCTCTGAAAACTCTAAGCTACACGATCGTTGTTAACAATTTTATTTTAACTCGTTACTACGATAAATCGCTACCGGAAGTAATACTTCGCATGGCTATTTCAAGCCACTCCAGAGCCTTTGTTTGCGTCAAGAGTGTCTGCCAGAGTAATTTGGCTGCCAGCATGCGTTTTGGTCAAAGTTGGAATCCTTTGTACACTGTCGACCACAAAGACTTCGGTTTTTTTGACTGCGCAAGACCGATGCGTATGCCTCTTAGGCATGCGGCCTAAAAGAGAAGAGCGCTGGTATCGAGAATGATAGTTGTGTGTTGTGGTTCTCTAAATTTATGTTATTCCTTTTTTGGATTGAAGCTGATCGTTGCGTTTAAGAAATATAAAATCGTGTGAGTGGTTACATAACCTGAAGCAGCTAGACATGAGGGGCTTGAGTCTTATAACTTGTTTTGGAAGATATTTTTAAGTGCCCATAACCCATTTTATTATTTTCTCATCTGAATCGAAATGTCACCCAAGGACCTTCCGCGAAAAAAATTTACAATTTGGATAAAACGAGTTTGTTTTAAAATTGTTTAATTATCTTCAAAATCCAATATTTTTGCGGCTTACCGATGGTCCCCTATACCCCTTTGCGAAATTCATTCACGTAAAAATAATAACTAAAGTACTTTAACGTTCACGCAAAAATCTTATCGTCCTGATCACAGAGTTTTTTTCTTTTATACTGAAAACGAGTGACGTAATGTAGAAAAAAAGACGCTCATTGATCAAAACACTAAAATGCACAGAAATGAACTCAAGCAAAACAAAATTATTCACGAATCACGTAAATAAAATTCAGCACTTCGTTCACGGGTCACGTTAAAGTAAAAAAGTGAATTCACAATCACGTTACAGAGGGTTTCACAAAACGTTCGACAAGCGGATTCCGAAGTTTGTTCGGAAGTTCTGCAGTTGGCAAAAAACTTGGCAATTTGATTACGTAGTTGCTAATCAAACTGCGAACTTGAAACGAAGTTGCGAACTTAATTCGGAACTTAGTTGCGAACTTGTAAACTTCGTAATTGGTGCGTTTTCCTCTTGTACTCTTCACTTGTGTTTAATGGCAGATTTGGAAAAGCTTGACCAAAAAAACTCACCAACTGATTTATGAAACTCACGCCGCAAACCAATTTACTTTCGGACTTCAATTGAAATTGCTCATGGCAGAGAAAATTGTTGCTGGGCTACATTTTTTTTTTTTTTTTGCAGTATTAAACGTGGTAGTGGTGCTGAGCGTGTTTTGTTTCCTCCTTTGCATGCCTCAACATGCCCTTTCCGAACAAAGTTGTCAACAATATTTGAAACAGTCTGTTTGCTGAGTCTCAGCTTCTTTTCCAATATCTGTCGGTGTTTTACCTTCAAGCCAGTGGGCTACAATTCTCTCCCTAACAGTACTTAGGATAGATTTTCCTTGCTGGGTAAAAGTATACGTGTATATAATATTCACGTCGTCAATTTATAAACTGCGTTCGCAAACTTAAAACTTCCAAGTGGGAGCAAGTCTGAAGTCACGTGTTCCTTGATGTGCGTCACAGCTCCTTTGCGGACCGAGAGAGGACTAAAACGAATGGTGAGCCAAAATGGCGGCAAATTTGAAAGTTTTTTAACATTATTTAACAAATCGCATTTTGTGCAAGTCGCAAACTTTATTCGTGAAAGTCCTTGGGTGAAATTTCGATTCAGGTGAGAAAATATAAAAATTTGGGTTATGGGCACTTTAAAGGAATAGTGTTAAGGCCCCGCGAATGTATTGTGCTTTCATGAGTATAGGTAGGGGACGGCTTTAAGCTTGCTTTATGATTATCTTGAAATAGAAAGAAAAAGTCGCCAAATGTGACAGAAGCAAAGAAATATAAACTAAAGAGACAATAACGGCTAAAGAGCTCAAAGTTGTACCAGAATGGCAAGTTTGATATCTTAACCGCCTGTCACGAAATCAAATTTGATGAGCAGTGATTCACTTTAATCCTATTTATTGAACTGTTGAGTGGTCCTTTGCATTTAAACATTTCATATATTTGTTCTGTTTTGCTGTATAGATGGTTTTCACTCACGTGACCTTCAGTCCTGTGGTACTCAAATGACAAAGGCCATGGCGGCCATGTTGGTGCACATGACAAAAGAAGTTCATTAAAATTCTTTTGTAGGTGTGCACCAAAATGGCCGCCATGACGTAACGTGAAAACCACATATGAAATCTTTTTTGATATTTGGCAGTTCGGTGGGACAGTAGACAACAAGTTGCACTGGAATTGTAACGTGTTACATTCAAACATGCATGCGTGCGGTTTGTTTATGGCTCTCACGTGTAATACAGATGAGCTGGCGTACTCTGAACGAGGAAAATTCCAAAACAGCGTGCACAAAAATGCAAATACGTTATCCTTGACAAAAAATAAAGGATGAGAACAGAGAAAATGAAGAACTGTTAGCTGCAAGCGTCACCCAAACCTAATGATAAAAGACATAACAGACGCCGTCGGTGAGTTGGAAACGTACGTTGTTAGAAACAAACCGGCACTCAAACGCTTTGTGCAATTCTGTTAAATTTAGTCCTACGAATGGCTTGTGTTTGTCGTGTCACTGCAAGGTAGTAATTCCAAATGATTCGAAGATGCCGTTTTGTATTTCTTCGCATGCTCTTAAGTACACCGTCAAAAACGCAGCTTGCGTGGCTGGCAATATTGGTTATTCGCGGCAAGGTATTAAAAAGCTGCAGAAACAAACGAAAAAGCCACAAAGCTTGAAAGAAATGGCGCAAGTTGGCTGGAATGGAGGTGACTCTATTAGCGAATTCGATTTTCAAACTTTGTCTTGACGCGAACAAAAACGCAGGCTATCAAAAACACTGCATTTTAATATAAAGTCGAACAATCCATGAACTTGGGGTTAAGCCAGCGCGGAACAAATGAATCATCAAAATCGGCCTAGAGTTTCATGTGTGGTACAAGATATCTTGTTCTCTGCCTCTCTAGCACCACGCTGAATTAATTTTGCGGACGCGTCGCATTTGAATAAGGTTTTTCGACGCTTTTAATATCTTTTCGTTCTTGGCATACAACAGTCTAGAAACAGTCCTATTACTCTTTCGTGCATGAACGGCACGCATGATCGTCACACAGAAAAGAAACAGTCTGAGCCGCTTCACTTCGTTTATAACACGGGAATACGCGAAGGGTGGAACGATTTATAGAATTTGGGAAGACATTTCACTCGGATCACTCGATCGGCTGTAAACATGCAGCCCGCAATATGTAATGGTCACCTGCTTTACCCATGGGGACGGCGTTGGAGGGAGGGGAGGGTGGGGAGTTGGACGCAGGGTGGGGGGGGGGGGGCAGTGAAGCAAAACCCCTTAGGTGAGGGGAGGGTCCGAAGGTATGCAGAATCTTGTATAGAAGCCTTCAATTCTTTTTGTGGTGTATGTGCATAGTCCCATACACAGCTTCTCAGGGTAAACTAAAATAGATAATGATCATGCATAGGAGGGAAGTCAACGCTCGGCCTAATCCGTGCAGATACCACGCAGCTCTTAACAACCTCTGATTTCATTGGACCTGGGTATCACGCTTTTCAGGGCTTGGGTCCATTGTTTGTTCTATTGTTTTCTAAGCAAATCAGAGGAGACCTTGTAAGAGCTGCGTACTGCCCCAATCAATCTTCATTGTAACTTTATTATTTGTTGATTTTTGTTCTTAACTGATTATAGAACTTTGTGTGTTACATTATGTGTTACGTTATGTGTTACATCGTGAAGGAATTTTATCGTGTTCTCTTTTGTCATCGTCCGTTGATACGTTGGTGGTTTATAGAATGTTCTATATGCTCATGCACATATTGTGTGCCTATGTTTTCATTCCATAGCTCATTTAATATGTCAGGCATCGTTGAGTCTCCCGTGTCCAAATATGGCAGAAGCAGTGAGTTTGGAGTCGTGTTGGATTTTATTCAAACGATGATAAGCAACGACACCCTTCGACAAGCCTTCAACATCCCGCATTTAGTTATGGTCGGTCGGCAAAACATGGCAAAAACAACCCTTATAAACCGTCTGATCGGTCGATATCTTCTCCCCATGCGACGCAACGAATCAGCCAACACCCTTCAGGCACGCACCACATATCCCATAATACTGAATCTTCGTAACGGCGAGAAGACGATCGTGGAAGTGAAGTGTGACAAATACACGGATATCGGTGGAGAGGTAGAAAACCCCACGGATGATATGGTGGAGGAATTCCTCAAGAAAGTAGCTAGTCATCTTCCCAAGGAACAGGGAACTCCAATATCCAAGACTCCAGTTAATGTGACTCTCCAAGGTAAGATGTTGTCCAGTGATTACCCTTTTACCCGCCGAGAGCGTCCTAAATTAAAATTCAAGAAAACTACCAAATTTCACTCCGTAGAATACAGAGAACTCTGTTTAAGCCGGACATACCTTCGAGACTACAATGTCGAAGACACTTCTTTCGGTCCTTCTCCCCAATGTTGACAGTAATGACCCGCTGTGTTAAAGTGCGTATGAAGTGAAATTTCACTACCATTTTGTTTTTCGATTATCTGAAAATAGGTGTTTTAAGAATTATTTTGATGGGTAAATAAGTCGAAATGGCGGGAACATATTTTAACAAGCGACGCAAGTTGGAACCTGGAACCTGGGTTCTAGTGACGTCATTGGTGTGCCAGGTTTACAACTGAGCGTGTCACTTGTTTTACAGTGAAGTTTCGGCAACTTGTAGAAGGATTCATTCGATTAAATATGTTTGAAAGCGACGCGTATTTTAGCTCCCGGTTCGTCCCTTCTCCGCCAGGTTTTGTTGTGCCGAACACAAGAATGACGTCACCAATATCTTTTTGGCCGCGCTCAAAATGTCGCAAATTTCAGGCCCTGGCCCTCTTCGCGCAAAAGAAGAAAACGACTAAAAATTAAGTAAAGGTGATATAAACAACATAAAACCCTAAAACAAAACGGTGGTGAAATTTCACTTCATGTGCACTTTAAATGCAGTATGACTCAACATTGAGGACTGGAAAGCCACACACATTGGATTGCGAATTCTCACCTAAAGTTAAGTGTTTTAAGTACAGTGAAACCTCTATTAAGCGGACGCCTTCGTGACCCTCGCTAGTGTCCACTTAATAGAGGGGTCCGCTGAATACAGGTTTCACCGTAATTATGTCTGATATTGTAGCTCTAGCTACCTGCCTTAGAGAGGTGTCCGCCCTATAGAGAGTTAGTTACAGACGAAAGAGTCAAAATAGGCCAGAACCAGCCAATAATTCAGTGATGTCCGCCTTAGAGGGGCGCACCTGTTAATTTACAAATTCAGTAATCCATGAATTGTAGGCAGATCATAAAACCGTTCCATACAGTGCCATTTTTTATTATTATTGTAAATGGTCACACACAGACTAAAAGTTAAGACTCCTGTTAAAAGGTTAAATGGTAGTCACATTTACTGTAAGTAGTGAAGGTGCGGTGGTTAAGAGGTTAACGAGTCAGCCCTTAGATCTGAATGTTGATAGATCTAGGGGGCCGCCCCTCCCCCCCTCCCCCCTCCCCCCCACTCCCCCCCCCCCCCCCCGCCTCCTATCTTGCAGTCTCTAACATTTTCACTCCCCACCCTTAATAACTCCGGAGGAAGGCCTAACGATGGAGTCTGGCTCTGCTACTGCTGCCGTTGTATTGTACCCTTGGACAAGACACATTGCCCCATATTGTTTCTTTTCATCCTGGTATAAATAAAACCTTCAAGTTCATATTTTTTCATAACTCATACTTTGCATCTGTTCGCCCCAGGCCCCGATCTCACGACCTTGACCTTGGTTGACCTTCCCGGCGCCCACTTCGCCAACGATGACCCTCGAATGAACCACGTGACACAATCCCTTGTGCTAGACTACATCAAGAAGAACACCAAGAGTATTATCGTCATTGTGTCCGAAGTAGGGGACCCTACGGGTGACAGTGCTATAAACCTGGTCATGCAAAAGGCCGCAGATTTTAGGAGCCGTACTATTTGTGTGCTGACCAAACCAGACAGGCTGAGAGAATCGGATGACATGGGAAGGAAAGTGGCTTTGAACCAGTCAAGTTTTACCCTAGAGGACGGTCGCTTTATTTTGTTGAGAGGTAAAGAAAAAAACATCAGCTTCATTTTGGTTCGTCACTGCAGTGCATGCGCGACTGTCTAGAATAAATGAGATTATTCAGCATGAAGTTGTGTAATACGGCTGAGTATTTTTACGAGTCAGTTTATTTTTTCGAGCCTTTTTTACGAGAAAAAATACGGGGGTTGACAACACTAAGAAGGCCTGTTTCGGGAGAAAAACAAAATTCTTCCGGGAATCTGAAGATTTTGCCGGGAATCGGGAGACTCGAAAAAATTTCGGGGAAACATGAGATAATGTTGTTAAAATTACGGGAATTTGAAATTTTTGCGTGAATGTCTCCGAAAAAATCGGGAAGATATTCCAAATTTTCGGGACAACTTTCAGTTCCACACAGTTTTGCTCAAACAGCGTTTATTAGAGTTGTCACCCCCCGTAAAAAATGCCCAGCCGTATTACACAACTTTTCGCTGAATACATTGTTTGTTGTACATATTGTTTTTTAATTTGTAATACATGTTTCGATGTGACTCACATCTTTGTCAGTTACAAAGAGTGTTTGAAAAACGAGCGTTGTAGATGTTTAAAGATGTGAGAGGACTTATCTTTCTTTCGCGTGACTCTAACGAAAAACGGTCGACGATTATCATATGTCAGTATTCGTCTCATGGGAATCCCCAGGGGGATTGGATAGGCCACCACTCCCTTAAAATTCTAAATTCTAAATCGAGTCGGAGGGCGCTAAAACGAATCCAGGCTCGATTTTAACAAACAGGCAAAGATGGCACGGATGCGAACGAGAAGGACTGGGACGCAGAAATGACCCGTTTGAAGGAGAAGGAATGGTTCGAGCGTCATCCCCAGTATAAAGGCATTCAACATCTGTGCGGCATCGACCGACTCATGGACACTATGATCTCTCTACTGGCGCAGAAAATGATCACGGAGATTCCTATTTTAGTGCGACAAATGAGAGAACGGAAGACAGAGGTAAGTTAAAGGAGAATACCAAGACAATCATTTTTAACTCATGAACACGCGAAGCGTTTAAACAGTTGTAGCATTTGGGCAGAAATTTCGAAAATTGAGAGAACGGTGGGCGGCACGGTGGTCTAGTGGTTAGCGCGTCGGACTTCCAACCTGAGGGTTGGTGGTTCGAAGCCTGGTCTCTGCCGTCGTGTTGTTTACTTAGACAAGAAACTTTACTCCACACTGTCTCTCTCCACCCAGGTGTATAAATGGGTACCGGCGATAAAATGCTGGGGGTAACCCTGCGATGGACTAGCATCCCATCCAGGGGGGAGTAGCAATATTCCTAGTTGCTTCATGCTAACAGAAACAGGGTTAAGCTCCGGCCGTGTGGGTCAATCTTGGCTCGAGTGCGACTTTACCTACCTTACCAAATGAGAGAACGGAAGACAGAGGTAAGTTAAAGGAGAATACCAAGACAATCATTTTTAACTCATGAACACGCGAAGCGTTTAAACAGTTGTAGCATTTGGGCAGAAATTTCACTCGATCGCTCGCGCGGCTTCAAATATTGAGCCCGCGATATGAAATGGTCACCTGCCTTAACCATGGGATTGTCGTTGGAGGGAGGAGAGGATGGGGAGTCGGTGGAGCAAAACGCCTAGGAGAGGGGAGGGTCCGAAGGTGTGCAGAATATTTTATTAAGAGCGTTTCGTATTCACGAGTTGGCTCATAGAAGCCTTCGATTTACTTTATTGTGGAGGCGTATGGCGTTATATCCCCGCCAAAATTCAAGCTCGTGTTTGCAACATTGTTGCTTTGGATTAACTATCAGTTGTATCTTTGAGATACGACTTTTGTTGTTGGCTGGAGTAGTTTATCAACGAAAGCTGATATTTTCTCTGTTGGGCCTGAAACTCACGAAATTATTGGTCTGCCGACCGGGGTCGGTTTGTGAATTTTCGTAAGGGTATAAAATACCGGAATTCGAGGTGGTTTTGGTGTTCGACAAAGCCATCTTTTAGTCATTTCGTGGCGCTTATCGTGAAGTAGGTTCTGCAAGAGGCCTGTAGTTTTCTCTGTTCTCTAATTGAATTAGCCCTTCATTTTTCTTGTCAGCTAGGCTCATGAACACAGTTGTGGTTCCTTTGTCAGCTTTCCTGTTGTTAATGTCTGTGTTGTTTTTTAAGAGCCCTAGCGTTTTACGTTCAGCTGAAGGCAGATTATTATTTAGCTTTGTGATATGTACTCAGTCTGCGAGTTCGAATTTGACCCTTTCTAGATAGCTCTCTAAAGCAACTGATGCCTGCACTGATGCCGTACGCTCTGCTGAACGCCGCCATCTTGACACGCAAACCCCGACCACCCTTGAGCCCACATGTTTTGTACAGCGGCTTACCATCTGAAGGTCAGCTCACTCAAGTGTGAAGTTCAATTTCTAACAAGAATGTTGCATTGTGCTGCAAGCATATCGCACTCTGCACCACAACACACACACCCGACACACTGAGCATCAACATAGCAATGAAAGCCATGAATGTTGCACTTAAAGGAACGGAAGGTGAATTTAAAATATGGATGTTGGTGTGTGAATACGGAAAACAAGAATGTTGCATTGCGATGCAAGCATATCGCACTATACCTCGCAACACACACAGACGAATGTCGCATGTAAACGAAGCACACTGAATTTGAAATATGGATGTTGATTCGTGAATGAGCAATGTTGAATTATAGACGTTGAATATTGGATCGTAAAAACGAGCATTAATCCAAAGCAACAATGTTACAAACACAAGCTTGAATTTTGGCGGGGATATAACGCCATAGAGGCGCGGTAGTCTTATAACGGGTTAGCGCTTTGGACTTCAGATTTAAAGGTTAGTGGTTCAAGGCCTGATCATGATCTCTGCAGCCGTGTTGTTTCCAAATACAAGAAACTTTGTTCCAACCAGGTAAATGGGTACCGGCGACATAGCCTGCTCCAGGCGTTCAGATAGTGGGTAGCGAAAGATAAACGGCGCGCGCTTTCTCCGCTCGTAAATTTTGTTTCGCATCGCTCCCCGCTATCTGAACACCTGGAACAGGCCACCAGCGATACAATGCCGGGAGTAACCTTGCGATGGACTAACTTACCCACCCCCTCAAAAATTCCCCGGGTAGCCCCTCCCTTCTCCCCAACCCTAGGGCTTAACATTGATAGGTGCATTACGCTATCGCTAAATTCTGTTTTTAGGTAGAAGAGGAGCTCAAAACTCTGGCCGATAGCGAAGTACCGGAGTCGAGTGAAGGAAAGGGAGCACTTGTGATGAAAGTCAAGCAAAATCTCATCACTCAGTTGAAGACTTTGCTCTTTAACAACACGTCCAACATCGCAGGAGGCGAACAAGTGAGGGAATTGTTCAACAAATTCCAGAAAGCTATTTACAAGGTGGGCCAATGGTGCATCTACTGTTGATATGCCTTATTCTTTCATTTTTGTTGGAGTCGCACATACCTTTACAGCTGATACAAGGAATTGCTCCTCTACCTGCATCATTTGAACACCTGTGTGTATAGACGTGTTGTCCAAGAAGCAAATGCATCGAAGAAGTAGTCTTATTCCTGTCCCTCATAGTGCAAGAAGAAATATGGACAATTTCCTTGTCACATTCTCCATTAAAAAAAGCAGAATGTGGTTATGAGTAAAGCTGATTTTATATGTCTGTCGTATCTAGGTAGACCCACTGGCCCTGCGTAGCGATCAAGAAATACGTAGACAGCAAAGGAAACTTGAGGGTGTGGCAGCCCCTCTCGGAGACAGCAGTGAAAACAGCCAGCTGCTTCAGAAGCTTCTGTACGAGAAATACCAAGGGAGGCGCACTGGTAACCCTGGTGTAACCACCGCAGGGTTCGCAAGTGTGACCGCCACAGGGATACTAGGAGTGAACAGTACAGCATTCCAAGGTATAAGCACTTCGTTTACACTGTATCAGTAAAAAACGTGCATGGATCCAAACTGAAGCGGTAGAGGTTAGATGTGTGTAAGTTTTGTTTTACCGGTACAGTTTGGATCCGTACCAAATATTCAAGGTTATATCATAAATTCCACTCAAAAAGATGTTCACACCATACATGTATGGATTTAAGACTGGTATGGATTAAAACTCAGTTTGTGTTTCTGGAGCAGGTACAAACCGTACACGGATCGGTGCAAAATTTGTTGCTTTGCCAGTGTAAACATAACCTTAGCCTGTTCTGTATATTAAACTTTCTGCAGGAACAGTGCCAGCAGCTGTGCAAATAATTGAAGTTGAGAGTCCAGTTGATCAACTGATTCCCATAACAGAAGGTCTTGTCGATAGTGTGGAGAAAACTCTGCGGGAAATAGTCCAGGGTGCGATCGATCAAAGCTTGGACAAGTTTCCCAGTCTCAAGCAAGCCGTCGAAGCGAAAGTGGTGAGCAAAATTTTCGACACCAAGCGAGAAGAGACGATTAAGTTCATCCGGCAGTTTCTTGAGATGCAAAAGAAGAACATTGATGACGTGTTTGCGCCTGTCCCGTTTCCGGATGAATTGAGCACGTGGGAAGCCACGCCCATACAGCATAACAAGGTCCACGCTTGTATGATGTCTGGGACGGTGCGTCACTTGAAGGACCTTGCCAAAAAGCTTTATCCAAAAGAACTGATGGATGAGATTGAAGGTCGAGATAAGCTGGGAAACTACAAGGTTGGTTCACTTGAGCTAGTAGAGATGTAAGACAATAGTGCGAGACAAAAGGCAAGCTGGTGACGTGGGCCGCTTTCTCCTGTTCCTTTTCTTTTCGACTCCTCTTTTATTCCAAAGCAGGGCCAATCATTTCGCTTGTAGACTGAATTGACCGCTTAATAGTAAATAGGATCGCCAGTTATTTTATATCTTTCCTTTTTATGATGATAAAATTTAGAAATGAGGGTCCTGGTAGCGTATGAGCAGTGTTTCCTTATTCGAAAAAGTATACGGTATAACTATTTTCAATGTCCCTCTAAGATGGACGCGCTTGGAATCAGCTATGATTGTATGTTCAGACGGGGGTCAACTTTAGAGGTAACTGAATAAAGTACTGAAGTATAACGAGCCAACGAAACGTGTGTCGTTTTAGGTGCATATTTTAGAGGTGTCCGAATTAGAGGTGTCCCATCTAGCCAAATGATCTTTTTTTAAGGTGCCCATATTAAAAATGTGGTCCTTTCAGGGTTGTCCACATCAGGGAGGTGTCCTCTTTGAGAGAATTTGGTAGAGTGGTATCCATCTAAGAGAAGTGTGCGTCTCAAAGAAAAGTCCACGTAAGAGAAGTGTTCATCATAGAGAGGTGTCGACCTTGGAAAGTGGTTTTTCTTAGAGAGGTGTCCGCTTAGGTGTCCATCTTTGACAAATGTCCTTCGTAGAGATGTGTCCGTCTTAGAGAAGTGTATGCCCTTGATAGGTTTATGCCTTAGAGAGATGTATGCCTTAGAAGAGTCCGTTAAGACGAATTTGACAGATGTTTTTCCTCTTAGGAACTTGAGGATATGAGGAAGGTAAAAAAGAATGTAGTGCGTTGCTTCAACGTGCTGAAAATGAATGTATGCGACACAGTCCCTCGCTGCATTTTACATTTCTTCATCACCCAGCTTGTGGATGATCTTGAAGGCGCCTTGGAACAGGAGGATTTGGTCGAGTTTTTAAAAGAGAAGACGGAGATCCGGGACAAGCGCATCCTGTGTCGGGCCCAGTTCTCCGCTCTGAAGCAGGCGCTCCCTCACACTGATGAGGTGTTGCAGAAACTACTGCGCATGCGGGACAGGTCTTCTGCGCGTGAGAATTTGCAATTTTGAATGCTCAATTTGGTAGTCATGGCAACTAAGGCACTTAATAGAGAGTGCCAGTTTCTTCGTCTTTTCTTCATTGTTGTCAATTTTAAAACAAATTTCGCAGAAGTAGAGTAGCATAAAGGACGATATTAGGTGGGAAATAAACTGGAAGGAAAGCACAAATAAAGCGAACACAAAGAGAATTAGTGAGCACTGAAGAAAGGTTCCAAAAGAGAAATTAAATAAAGAATGCAAAATTCAAAATGGAATTAACTACAGTAATATGTTTCTTACTTTTAGAACTGTAAATGAAATCCCAAATTAAAACGAAATAAAAATATAAGGAACAATACAATTATGTGGTGTTCATTGCTTGTCATTGCAGTCAACTGTCTTTTGAAAGGACATCGTCGGAGCCAGAAACACCTGTCCGTCTTGTAGAGTTCAGTTGCAGTAACACGAGCGACTGAAGTGCGATAGAGAGCAAATTTAGGCATACGTCGATCGTAAACAAGTGTCCATCTTAGAAAGAGTTGATTGTATTTCCAAAAGGGATTTGGTATTTTAACTTGAGCTCTGTTTGGAGAGACAAAGTTGCAACCTCATTCCCAGGGTTCCCTTTCCCTGGGAACGAGGTTGACAGAGAAGTAATAATCAACGGCTATGCAAGCTTTCAGTCTCGACACCATTTCAGTATGGCACAAAGCAGGCACGGGAGATGGGCTACAACCTCCTCGATAAAATGCTTTTGTTGTGGTCCCCTCCCTCTAATCCCCCACTCCCTCGTAGAGGGTTATCGGCTCCTCGGACTCTCGTCAAAGTCCGTCTACTCGCTGGACACTCGTAAATCATCGGCTTCTCGGACGATCTTCGGAATTCATTGCCTCGTCTGATTTTATCCGCTTTCTATAATCAATTCGAGTGAAAAAGGGATTACAACCCGTGTAATATAAAAAGTTTAAAAAACAAAACGCATGACAACGCGATCAACTTCTCATCGATGTTTATTTCTTAAATAAAATTTAAGTTTTCAACGATCTTTTAATCTTCATTTTGTTCCATTTGCAGCAAGACCGCCATAAATTCAGGTAAAATACTGAGTGTCCAAAAAGACATATTATAATAACATCTTGATAAGAAGCCGTTTTTAAAGTAGTTTAGCCCAACTGTTATATACAAAACACGTGCGATGAAAAAGCAGAAATCGCAGTTATGATTTCGACAGATCATAGAAATAATTTCTTGATAAATTTTCCACGTTATTTTTAGAACTTAAATTGTTTCCATCTGCAAGAGTGAACTGCATCTTTTTTCATGGAAGAAATGCCGAAGTGCGAACATTTAAATGAAAGCTATTGACCAGTACTTTCGTGTACTGCTGTTCGCTTATAAGTCAGTTCCAAGTAGGAGTTTGAAAAAAACGTTGTCAGATTTGGATTTTAGGACCCAAAAGAGGTGATGTATTTTATGTTACCATAACTTTCCAGATTGTGACGAGGTTAACAAAGTGAACAATCAAAAGAGTAGACGCCATCATAAAAAAAAACCAGCCAGTGATCACAAGATTTTCTCAATTCAACGTCTTCCCCTTGGGAAAGAGGGCGGAAAATTGGAAGTGATCACATTATTTTCTCAACACAACTTCTTCCCCTGGAGAGAGGGGATGGGAAATTGGAAGGCATGAGTGTCCGCTCGTATCCAACGTGGGGATAACCAACATCGCACAAATTGCAATCTTCTTTTTCGCTTATGATATTGTGCACCAAGATCGTGACGCACTTCCGGTATTGCTGACGTCATCCGAGTCATCCGAGTCATCGCCTTCCGGTTGGTCGTCGTCATCTTTACTACTCTCCGTGTCGCTAATGTCAGGCATACTGTAGCGACGAAGATGTTTGGCCGAGACGTAGACATCATCCGTTTCCGGTCTGCAAGAAGAAACGGAATGGAATGAGTATGGAGATGTTGGGGATGACTGACAAACTTTCAGCCCACGTCCCAAGGATGCCCATTTTTGGCAGAAATTCATCAAATGCACAGGATACCCACTTTTCAATTACTTTTGCCTAGTCACAACCGTGTGATTACTTTTTTAATAACTGAGTGTAAATTGAGCAAAGTTTGCATTTTTTATTTTGGCGGCCACAGAAGAAGTCTTTTCGTTCGTGTCTTATTATATCGTTTCCCGACAAACCATTTTATGAACAATGTTACTCATCTAGGACGCTTCCTAACCTTTGAACTCGGTAGCTGATCCCACAGTTTCAACTCCAGTCCTCCCGTGCACATTCTGTGGAGTGTCACCTTGTCACGTGTTGTCTGCGTGAATGTTAGGCACGTGATTCGTCATCGACGGTTGCTAGATATTCCTCAGAGGGAACGTTGCGAACTAAACCGACAAAACACAGATGTTAAACCTTGAGTAATTAGTTACGAGCTCATCTGTTCTTGTTTCTAATGGTTATCCTTTTTCTTTCTTGCAGAAACTTACCAAGACCAGAAAACCCAACACCAGTGCTGAGCCCACGACCGAGTTCAAATCTACTGCGGTTTTACCTTATGTCAAAGGTCTGTCCGAACAACTTCGCCGCTGCCTATAACAACAAGGCGTACGCGCTGTTTTCAAGTCGGAGACTACACTTAGATCACACCTAGTACGGCCTAAAGACGCTGTTGACCCGACTAAACAAGATGGCGTGGTTTACAGAATTCCCTGTGAATGCGGTAAAGTTAATATCGGCGAGACTGGAAAACCTATGCAAGACAGAATAAAAGAGCATGACCGAGACATCCGATTCGCCCGTACCCAGACCTCCGCCGTTTCAGAGCACGCCAACAACACCGGACACCACCCGCTTTGGAATGAAGTAAAGTTTATTGATCGTGATCCTCATTGGTACACACGCAGGGTCAAAGAGGCGATCCACATAAGACTTAACCCTAACAACATCAACAGGGACAGTGGAATAGAATTGTTCTGTTTGTTCTATGGATGGTTTTCACTCACGTGACCTTCAGTCCTGTGGGACTCAAATAACAAAGGCCATGGCGGCCATGTTGGTGCACATAATAAAAGAAGTTCATTAAAATTATTTTGTAGGTGTGCACCAACATGGCCGCCATGATGTTACGTGAAAACCACCTATAGAATCCTTTAAGATATTTAGCAGTTCGGTGGGATATTGGCCGTGTTTTCACGAGCGATTTTTCAAGTCGTTGAGCGAGTGACAGTCAGAAATCTCGTGAAAACAGTTGCTTATCCAACTCGCTTAAAGTTAAGCGAGTCGGCGAACTACAATAGAATTCTCATTAAATTTAAGCCACCAAACCAGGTCGCTTAAGCTTGTCCGCAATTAATTTCGGCCAATCACATTTCGCCAGCGTTCAAGCAACAAAGAAGGGCATTGTATTGTTCTTTTGTGTTCTAATTTTCTATTGTTTTAACAAAAGAAAATATATCGCGCATGGTATAAGAAAAATGAATAAAGTTCTGTCCGTGAAAACGCATAAATTTTTTAAGCTGCTTAACGCGGTCAGTAAACAAATCACCTACAGGAATGTTAAGTGAGAAAAACCGCCTCGTGAAAACACAGCCATTGTCCCTTTAATCAGTAGACAACAAGTTGCACTGGAATTGTAACGTGTTACATTCAAACATGCATGCGTGCGGCTTGTTTATGGCTCTCACTTGTTGGCTGGCGTACTTTGAACGAGGAAAATTCCAAAACAGCGTGCACTTAAATGCAAATTTTATCCTTGACAAAAAATAAAGGATGAGAACAGAGAATATGAAGAACTGTTAGCTGCAAGCGTCACCCAAACCTAATGATAAAAGACATAACAGACGCAACGTCGGTGAGTTGGTTACGTACGTTGTTAGAAACAAACACTCAAACGCTTTGTGCAATTCTGTTAAATCTAGTCCTACGAATGGCTTGTGTTTGTCGTGTCACTGCAAGGTAGTAATTCCCAATGATTCGAAGATGTCGTTTTGTATTTCTTCGTATGCTCTTAAGTACACCGTCAAAAACGCAACTTGCGTAGCTGGCGATATTGGTTATTCGCGGCAAGGTATTAAAAAGCTGCAGAAACGAACGAAAAAGCCACAAAGCTTGAAAGAAATGGCGCAAGTTGGCTGGAATGGAGGTGACTGTATTAGCGAATGCGATTTTCAAACTTTGTCTTGACGCGAACAAAAACGCAGGCTATCAAAAACACTGCATTTTAATATAAAGTCGAACAATCCATGAACTTAGGGTTAAGCCAGCGCGCACCAATTGATTCGGCCTAGAGTTTCATGTGTAGTACAAGACATCTTGTTGTTCTCTGCCTCTCTAGCACGACACTAAATTAATTTTGCGGACGCGTCGCATTTGAATAAGGTTTTTCGACGCTTTTAATATCTTTTCGTTCTTGGCATACAACAGTCTAGAAACAGTCCTTCTTCTTCATGCATGATCGTCACACAGATTATGACACAGAAAAGAAATAGTCTGAGCCGCTTCACCTCGTTTATAACTCGGGAATACACGAAGGGTGGAACGATTTATAGAATTTGGGAAGACATTTCACTCGTTCACTCGATCGGTTGTTAACACTGAGCCCGCAATTCGTAATGGTCACCTGCCTTACCCATGGGGACGGCGTTGGAGGGAGGGGAGGGTGGGGAGTTGGACGCAGGGGAGGGGCGTCGTTGGAGCAAAACCCCTAGGTGAGGGGAGGGTCCGAAGGTGTGCAGAATCTTGTATAGAAGCCTTCGATTCTTTTTGTGGTGTATGTACATGGTCCCATACATAGCTTCTCAGAGTAAACTAAAAACTAATAATCATGCAGAGGAGGGAAGTTCAACGCTCGGCCTAATCCGTGCAGATACCACGCAGCTCTAACAACCTCTAATTTCATTGGACCTGGGTATCACGCTTTTCAGGCTAGGGTCCATTGTTGTGTTGTTTGTCTATTGTTTCTCAGCAAATCAGAGAAGACCTTGTAAGAGCTGCGTATTGCTCTAATCCGTTAATATTTTCCTTTCTCTGTTACTTCATTGTTGTAAATGTTTTTTTTTTCGGTCACAGAATGTTCTATATGTTCATGCACATATTGCGTGCCTATGTTTTCATTCCATAGCTCATTTAATATGTCAGGCATCGTTGAGTCTCCCGTGTCCAAATATGGCAGAAGCAGCGAGTTTGGAGTCGTGTTGGATTTCATTCAAACGATGATAAGCAACGACACCCTTCGACAAGCCTTCAACATCCCGCATTTAGTTATGGTCGGTCGGCAAAACATGGCAAAAACAACTCTTATAAATCGTCTGATCGGTCGATATCTTCTCCCCATGCGACGCAACGAAACAGCCAACACCCTTCAGGCACGCACCACATATCCCATAATACTGAATCTGCGTAACGGCGAGAACACGATCGTGGAAGTGAAGTGTGACAAAAACCCAGATATCGGGGGAGTGGTAGAAGATCCCACAGATGATGTGGTGGAGGACTTCCTCAAGCAAGTAGCTAGTCACCTTCCTAAGGAACAGGGAACTCCGATATCCAAGACTCCAGTTAATGTGACTCTCCAAGGTAAGATGATGTCCAGTGATTAGCCCTTTAGCCGCCCAGAGTGTCCTAAATTAAAATTCAAGAAATATAGTAAATTTCACTCTGTAGAATACAAAGAACTATGTATAAGCTGGACACCTTCGGGACTACAATGTCGGACACACTTCTTTCGGTCCTTCTCCCCTTAATTGTTGATAGTACTGACCTGCAATATTAAACGCAGATTGTCTGAACAATAAGGAGGGGGATCCACGCACATTGCATAGCGAATTCTCACTTTAAACCAAGTGTTTCAATTAATTGTCTGATATTGTATCTCTATCTGTCTGCCTTAGAGAGGCGTCCACCATATAGAGAGTTTAGTTACAGACGAAAATGTCAAATCGGCCAGAATCAGCCAATAATTTAGAGAGGTGTGATAATTTACAAATTCAGTGATCCATGAATTGTAGGCAGATCATAAAACCGTTACATACCGCGCCATTTATTTATTATTGTAAATGGTCACACACAGGCTAAAAGGTTAAAAGGTGAAATGGTGGTCACATTTACTGAAAGTAGTGGAGGTGCGGTGGTTAAGAGGTTAACGAGTCAGCCCTTAGATCTGAATGTTAATAGACCTAGGAGGCCGTCCCTCCCCCCCCCCCCCTCCCCTCCCGTGCAGTCTCTAACATTTTCACTCGCCCCCCCCCCTCAATAACTCCGGGGGGAGACCTAACTATTGATTCTGGGTCTGCTACTGCTGTCGTTGTGTTGTTCCCTTAGATAAGACACATTGCTCCATATTGTTTCTCTCCATCCTGGGGTAAAAATAAAATCTTCAAGTTCACAAAGCACTTCTTTTATTCATAATTCATACTTTGCATCTGTTCGCCCCAGGCCCCGATCTCACGACCCTGACCTTGGTTGACCTTCCCGGCGCCCACTTCGCCAACGATGACCCTCGAATGAACCACGTGACACAATCCCTTGTGCTAGACTACATCAAGAAGAACACCAAGAGCATTATCGTCATTGTTTCCGAAGTAGGGGACCCCACGGGTGACAGTGCTATAAACCTGGTCATGCAAAAGGCCACAGATTTTAGGAGCCGTACTATCTGTGTGCTGACCAAACCAGACAGGCTGAGAGAATCGGATGACATGGGAAGGAAAGTGGCTTTGAACCAGTCAAGTTTTACCCTAGAGGACGGTCGCTTTATTTTGTTGAGAGGTAAAGAAAACATCAGCTTTCCATGCATTACTTTGGTTCGTCATTGCAGTGCATGCGCGACGAGCTAAATGAATGTCTAGAAATAAATAGAGGTTATTCAGCGTGAAGTTGTGTAATACGGCTAAATATTTTTACGAATAAAGACTCGAAAAAATAAAAACTGACGAGTAAAATGCCCAGCCGTATTACACAACTTTTCGCTGAATAAATTGTTTATTATTGTTTATTATACGACAGTAATCTTCTCCTAAAACTAAGTTTTTGAAACTGTTTTTCCTTGCGCGCGGTCAGAAGAGTGTAATAACGTGTCATATTTTCACTCGTTTTGATGCGTATTTGCACTCTAGAATGCTTTGTCGAATAATAAAAAGAAATACTTGTTGTCCATGCTGCGGAATGAAATTTCTTTTTTGGACACTTCTGGTAAGTGATCACCTTTTCTCGCATTTTGGATGGTCGATAACAAGAGCTAGTGCCATTACATAGCGCAATTATTATAGTTTTAAATATTTATGTAATTTTTGTAAAAGTCTTAATTTTTTACGGCTCACTGGAAGACCACTTATAGTGAATGTGACACCGTGATGAAATAAAGATTGTAGTAGTAGTAGTAGTAGTAGCAGCAGCAGCAGCAGCAGCAGCAGCAGCAGCAGCAGCAGCAGCAGCAGCAGTAGTAGTAGTAGTAGTAGTAGTAGTAGTAGTAGTAGTAGTAGTATATATGTGAATATATTTTTTCTGTTAATTAAAGTTATGGAAGTAATGGGGCTGGTTGTAAACTTATGCCATCTTTTAAGTAGGGGTGCGATGAATAATGTTTGCCCATCTTTGAGGGCTAGCTACTTTTCACATCATTCGAGGGTCTCTAACAGACTGTCGCAGACCCTGGTTTTACCTCCAAATAAAATGACGAGGATGATCGATGGATAGTTTGAAAGGAACTTCTAAAAGAAATCAAAATCTAATTTTGTTGACGTGGGTTGGGGGCCGAGTATCATTCTTTTTCTGTTAATTACTTCATTCGTATATTTTTTAAAAAGATCACGATGTTTTTTTAATTTGTAATACATGTTTCGATGTGACTCACATCTTCGTCAGTTACAAAAAGTGTTTGACAAACTGTTTAAACTAACAACCTAAAAAAGCATGCATAATTAACTATTGAATACATAAATTAATAACAAAGAAAGAAGGCGTAAATAATAAAAACAATGAACTGCAAGGCTGATCTGACCACGTAAAAAAGTAAAATTTGCGAGACACCATCACGACAGAAACCGATAAAGTAGGATCGTAACCGTGGACAATTACGTCCACGGTTACGATCCTACTTTATCGGTGGTTACTTTTTTACGTGGTCAGATCAACCTTGCAGTTCATTGTTTTTGTTCATTAATTTTTTGGCTGGTTAGGTCTCTCGTAGATCCTACGTATCATTAGCAGCATTATCGTTTGCGGTCTCCTGCAGTTTACTTTTATTTCGTAAATAATAACAACGCCTAAAGCGTAAGTGTTAGATTGACGTGTTTGACTTGTTGATTGAAATTGGGCTTTTCCCAGTTGATGTGCATAGCCTCCTTGAGTTTGAGTTGAAATTTCGTGGAGGCAGAATCGAGGATTTCAAAGCAATCTGTGGAACAAGATTTACGGCAAGGTTACAAGCTTTGTAGATGTTTGAAGATGTGATAGGACTAATCTTTTTTTCGCATGACTCAAACGAAAAACGTTCGACGATTATGTCTGTCAGTATTCGTCTGACGGAAGTTCCCCAGGGGGATGGAATAGGCTACCACTCTTTTAAAATTCTAAATTCTAAATCGAGTCCGAGAGCGCTAAAACGAATCCAGGCTCGATTTTAACAAACAGGCAAAGATGGCACGGATGCGAACGAGAAGGACTGGGACACAGAAAAGACCCGTTTGAAGGAGAAGGAATGGTTCGAGCGTCATCCTCAGTATAAAGGCATTCAACATCTGTGCGGCATCGACCGACTCATGGACACTATGATCTCACTACTGGGGCAGAAAATGATCACGGAGATTCCTATTTTAGTGCGACAAATGAGAGAACGGAAGACAGAGGTAGGTTAACCCTTTCACTCCCAGAGTCAATTTAATACCGAGACATGAAGTGTAGTTCTAACTGTTGAGTCCGTAGACGAAATCCTATGGTGCGACCATTCAACTGAAACCTCTTCAGCAGTACTTTTGCATGGTACCATTTGTTCTAACTTTTGAGTCTCTTGATGAAATCCTATGGTGTTACCATTCAAATGAAACCTCTTTAGCAGTACTTTTACACGGTACCATTAGTTTTTCACTATTCTGCAATATGAAATTTGGAATTTTTCTTGAAGTTTGCCCTTTGGCACTCTTGGAAGTTAAAGGGTTAAAGGGGATTACCAAGACAATCATTTTCGACTCGTGAACGCGCGAAGCGTTTAACGAGTTGTAGCATTTGGGTAGAAATTTCACTTGATCGCTCGCTTGGCTTCAAAAATTGAGCCCGCGATATGTAATGGTCACCTACCTCACCCATGGGATTGGCGTTGGAGGGAGGAGAGGGTGGGGAAGTCGGTGGAGCAAAACGCCTAGGAGAGGGGAGGTGTGCAGAATCGTTTATTTAGAGCGTTTCGTATTCACGAGTTGGGTTATAGGAACCTTTGATTTAATTTATTGTGGAGGCGCGGTAGTCTTATAGCGGTTAGCGCTTTCAAGGCCTGATCTCTGCCGACGTGTTGTTTCCTTATACAAGAAACTTTGTTCGATTCCACATTGTCTCTCTCCATCCAGGTGTGTAAATGGGTACCGGCGACGCAATTTTCCCTTTCGTAAACAAGCGATGCCATTTTAGCGACACTCAGACAAATTTTCACCAATTTTAAAATTGTTTTTCCTATCAGAAAAAGAAAAATGCAATTAATTGCCTAGAATCGAACCCGGAACCTCTACATTCTAGCATCTCTTCTTTAGCATTAGACCACTGGGTTGATCCGGCAAATCCAAGAAAATTTTAATTATGAAACGTGCGATGTATATCAATAACGGCTCACCCTAACCCTAAATCTTACCTAACCGCGAATCCAGCTTAGATTCAATAATCGCTTTACCTAAACCCAGTTTTATCTAATAATGATAGCCTACTTTCATCCCAATCCAGGCATAAACAAGAGAGAAATGGCATCGACCATTACAAAAGGCCTAGTTACCAATGAATGCTAATGATGGCATCGACCGTTAAAAATGGCATCGCTTGTTTACGAAACGGAAATCGGCACCGGCGACATAGTCTGTTCCAGGCGTTCAGATAGTGGGTAGCGAAAGATAGGCGGCGCGCGCTTTCTCCGCTCGCAAATTTTGTTTCGCATCGCTCCTCGCTATCTGAACACCTGGAACAGGCCCCCGGCGATATAGTGCCGGGAGTAACCTTGAGATGGACTAGCATGCCCACCCCCTCAAAAATCCACTGGGTAGGCCCTCCCTTTTCCCCAACCCTAGGGCTTAACATTGATAGGTGCATTACGTTATCGCTAAATTCTGTTTTTAGGTAGAAGAGGAGCTCAAAACTCTGGCCGATAGCGAAGTACCGGAGTCGAGTGAAGGAAAGGGAGCACTTGTGATGAAAGTGAAACAAAATCTCATCACTCAGTTGAAGACGTTACTTTTTAACAACACGTCCAACATTGCAGGAGGCGAACAAGTGAGGGAGTTGTTCAACAAATTCCAGAAAGCTATTTACAAGGTGGGTCAATGGTGCATCTACTGTTGATATGCCTTATTCTTCATACCTTTACAACTGATACGAGGAATTGCTCCTCTCCCTGCATCATTTGCGATTCAGCCGAACTGAACACATGTGTGTATAGACGTGTAGTCCAAGAAGCAAATGCATCGAAGAAGTACTGTCTCATTCCTGTCCCTCATAGTGCAAGAAGAAACGTGGACAATTTCGTTGTCACATTCTCCATAAAAAAAAGCAGAATTTGGTTATGAGAAAAGCTGATTTTGTATGTCTGTCGTATCTAGGTAGACCCACTGGCCCTGCGTAGCGATCAAGAAATACGTAGACAGCAAAGGAAACTCGAGGGAGTGGCAGCCCCTCTCGGAGACAGCAGTGAAAACAGCCAACTGCTTCAGAAGCTTCTGTACGAGAAATACCAAGGGAGGCGCACTGGTAACCCTGGTGTGACCGCCACAGGGTTCTCAAGTGTGACCGCCACAGGGATACTAGGAGTGAACAGCACAACAATCCAAGGTATAAGCACTTAGTTTACACTGTATCAGTAAAAAACGTGCATGGATCCAAACTGAAGCGGTAGAGGTTGGATGTGTGTTAGACTTGTTTTACCGGTACAGTTTGGATCCGTACCAAATATTCAAGGTTACATCAAAAATTTCACTTCAAAAAGGTGTTCACACCATACATGTGTGGATTTAAGACCGGTACGGATTAAAACTCAGTTGTTGGTGTTTCTGGAGCAGGTACAAACCGTATACGGATCGGTGCAAAATTTGTTGCTTTGCCAGTGTGAACATAACCTCAGCCTGTTCTGTATACTAAACTTTCTACAGGAACAGTGCCAGCATCTGCTCAAATAATTGAAGTCGAGAGTCCAGTTGATCAACTGATTCCCATAACAGAAGGTCTTGTCGACAGCGTGGAGAAAGCTCTGCGGGAAATAGTTCAGGGTGCGATCGATCAAAGCTTGCACAAGTTTCCCAGTCTGAAGCAAGCCGTCGAAGCGAAAGTGGTAAGCAGAATTTTCGACACCAAGCGAGAGCAGACGATTCGGTTTATCCGGCAGTTTCTTGAGATGCAAAAAAAAAGCATTGACGACGTATTTACTCCTATCCCGTTTCCGGATGAGGTAAGCGCGTGGGAAGCCACGACCACACTTCATAACAAGACCCACCCTTGTATGGTCTCTCCAACGATGCGTCACTTGAGGGACCTTGGCAAAAAGCTGTATCCTGAACAACTGATTGATGAGATTGAAGGTCGAGATAAGCATGGAAACTACAAGGTTAGCTTACCAGCAAGCAGAGATGTAAGAGAATAATGTTCAGGGCCCGGAGGGGAGGGGGGTACTTCCCCAAAGTACCTATACGGGTACGTGCCGTCCAACGGGGTCGTGATTTTGGACTCCTGATCTATATAGATCGGGGTATCCATTTCAGAGACGTTTCCTTGGACGGGGTTAATATTTCGAACCCACGGAAGCTTCAAATTATCTGCAGCCATTTGAAATTAGAACCGAAGTAGGTCAATTTTTAATACCCGGCGGGGGTATTAAAAATTGACCTATTTCTAGAATGGGGTATCATTTTGAGCGCAAATTCTTTCTAAAACGGGTGCAGATTTAGAGACCCGGGCGGCAAATACCCACCCAAAATATATCCGAGTACCCCCTGGGTTCTAGGGGTTTCTCCGCCCGCCATATGAATGCGGATAAGACCCTGGGGAGGAGGTTGAAAGACGGTCTGTCTTTGGGTTGTGCCTAAATCATACCGTCCAGAAGGACGTCGGACACCTTATTGAGACTTATATAACGTAATGTCGATACTTAGAATTTTATTTTCAATAAATGTTTAAGGGTAAAAAAGAAAATTTAAAATCCCCACTCAGGATTGAACCTGTGACCTCAGCTAGGCTTACAAGCCTACCGTACCACTGTACCACCTAGCTTCTCGGGATGCTTAGTCCTAAATTTAACTATATAAACTGCTATCCCCAACCTCAACTGAACGCTAACCAGTTACTCCGTTATAAGGTTATAAGGTTATAAGGTGTCCGACGTCCTTCTGGACGGTATGATTTGGGCTTGACCCTGTCTTTGAGGAAGGAGTCTTTCTTAATCTGTGTTCACGTCAGCACCGAAACATGTTTCAATGGAACACGTTTTCCTTAAACTTGTTTGCAGCAATATTTCAAAACAAGTTTCACGCCTGTTTTTCAAACCAGGCATAAACTCGCATAAAATATTTGTAATTACATGAACCAAAACAAATAGAGCTCGAACTTACTGTTGCATGATTTTGTGGTGTTATCTCGCTTGTCACGCTACTCGGGAATGAAGGGTGATACGGTGTTTAACAAAGAGACGACACTTGTTCTAACGTGTTTCGTCTGGCTTAGATCGAAACTACCATGTGAGGTAGTTTCAGTCATGCTCAGAATAAACATGTTTCTATCATGATTCGTGCAATGCGCCGCCTGATGTGAACACGTTTTACAGTGAAACGTGTTTCATTCGCAATCAGACTAAACATGTTTCGCCCTTGTGTGAACACAGCATAAGAGAAGTGTATGCCCAAGGTAACAGACGTTTGCCTAAGAAGAGTCCGTTAAGACGAATTTGACAGATGTTTTTCCTCTTAGGAACTCGAGGATATGAGAAAGGTAAAAAAGAATGTGGTGCGTTGCTTTAACGTGCTGAAAATGAACGTATGCGACACAGTCCCTCGCTGCATTTTACATTTCTTCATTACCCAGCTTGTGGATGATCTTGAGAGCGCCTTGGAACAGGAGGATTTGGTCGAGTTTTTAAAAGAGAAGACGGAGATCCGGGACAGGCGCATCCTGTGTCGCGCCCAGTTCCTCGCTCTGAAGCAGGCGCTCCCTCACACTGATGACGTGCTGCGGAAACTACTGCGCATGCGAGACAGGTCATCCGCGCGTGAGAATTTGCAATTTTGAATGTTCAATCTGGTAACCATGGCATAAAAGGCACTTAATAAAGAGTGCCAGTTTCTTTGTCTTTTTTTCATTGTTGTCAATTTTAAAACAAATTTCGCAGAAGTAGAGTAGTAATATAAAAGACGATATTAGGTAGGAAATAAACTGGAAAGGAAAGCACAAATAAAGCGAACAGAAAGAGAATTAGTGAGCACTGAAGAAAGGTTCCAAAAGTGAAATAATATAAAGAATGAAAAAAAAGAGAATCAACTCTTTCACTTCCTGTCAGACATGGAACTGTAAATGAAATCCCAAATTAAAACGAAATGAAAATGTGGGTTTTTTTTTGCTTGTCATTGCAGTCAACTTTCTTTTAAAAGGACATGGTCAACAACAACAACAACAACATTTATTTAAACACGATAAAAATTACAGCGGAGCTGATGTGGTCGTGTATTAAAAAGTTAAACAGTTTACAAATGGATAAAAAGATTAAAAACTAATTAAAATTTAAAATCTAACCTATAGAAAAATTAATCTATAAATTAAGCAATTGATATGAAGTTCAGCGTTTAAAAGAGTTTTTAAACTCTTGCTTGAGATTGCACGCGTATGATTGTCAAGAGAATTCCATAGAGATGCAGCTTTGTAACAAGTGGACTTGCGAAGAACTTCAGTGTTTGGTTTTGGTAACAAAAAAGTAAATTTCCTACGCAAGTTATAGCTACACTCGTATTTCGTAAACAGCTTCATAATAGGAACGGGTAAAAAGTTATAAAAACAGTCATGTGCTAACTTAAGTAATCTATATTCGTATAAATCTTGAACAGTGGGCCACTTGCTTTGGGCTAAGAGTTAGAGATTCGAGTTAGAAACAGCTGTACGTCATGTAGAGTTTAGTTACAGTAACACGAGCGACTGAAGTGCGGTAGAGAGCAAAGTTAGGCATCCGTCGTAGACAAGTGTCCATCTTAGAGAGAGTTGATTGTATTCCCGAAAGGGATTTGGTATTTTAACTTGAGCTCTGTAGCAAGAGAGAAGTAATAACCAACGACTTTTGTTGTGGTCCCCTCCCTAGCCCTCTACTCTACCCCGTACCCTCCCCAAGGGTTATCGGCTCCTCGGGCCCTCGTCAAAGTCCGTTTACTCGCTGCATGCTCGTCGGAAGTCATCGGCTTCTCGGACGATCTTCGTTATTCATTCCCTCGTATGATTTCATCCGCGTTTTAGAATCAATTCGAGTGAAAAAGGGATTACAACCCGTGTAATATAAAAAGTTTAAAAAACAAAACGCATGATCAACTTTTCATCGATGTTTATTTCTTAAATAAAATTTAAGTTTTCAACGATCTTTTAATTTTCATTTGCTTCCATTTGCAGCAAGACCGCCATAAATTCAGGTAAAATACTGAGTGTAAACTGTCCAAAAAGACATATTATAATAACATCTTGATAAGAAGCCGTTTTTAAAGTAGTTCAGCCCAACTGTTATATACAAAACACGTGCGATGAAAAAGCAGAAATCGCAGTTATGATTTCGACAGATCATAGAAATAAGATCCTCGTTAAGTAATCGGCATTATTTCTTGATAAATTTTCCACGTTATTTTTAGAACTTTAATTGTTTCCATCTGCAAGAGTGAGCTGCATCTTTTTCATGGAAGAAATGCCGACGTGCGAACATTTAAATGAAAGCTGCTGACCAGTACTTTCGTGTACTGCTGTTCGCTTATAAGTCAGTTCCAAGTAGGAGTTTGAAAAAAAAGTTGTCAGATTTGGATTTTAGGACCCAAAAGAGGTGATGTATTTTATGTTACCATTTTATGTTTGTGACTAGGTTAACAAAGTGAACAATCAAAAGAGTAGACGCCATCATAAAAAAACCCAGCCAGTGATCACAAGATTTTCTCTATTCAACGTCTTCCCCTGGGGAAAGAGGGCGGAAAATTGGAAGTGATCACATTATTTTCTCAACACAACTTCTTCCCCTGGAGAGAGGGGATGGGAAATTGGAAGGCATGAGTGTCCGCTCGTATCCAACGTGGGGATAACCAACATCGCACAAATTGCAATCTTCTTTTTCGCTTATGATATTGTGCACCAAGATCGTGACGCACTTCCGGTATTGCTGACGTCATCCGAGTCATCCGAGTCATCGCCTTCCGGTTGGTCGTCGTCATCTTCACTATAAATCTCCGTGTCGCTAATGTCAGGCAGACTGTAGCGACGAAGATGTTTGGCCGAGACGTAGACATCATCCGTTTCCGGTCTGCAAGAAGAAACGGAAGTAACATGGAATGAGTTTGGAGATGTTGGGGATGACTGACAAACTTTCAACCTACGTCCCAAGGATGCCCATTTTTGGCAGAAATTCATCAAATGCACAGGATACCCACTTTTCAATTTCTTTTGCCTAGTCACAACCGTGTGATTACTTTTTTAATAACTGAGTGTAAATTGAGCAAAGTTTGCATTTTTTATTTTGGCGGCCACAGAAGAATCTTTTCGTTCGTGTCTTATTATATCGTTTCCCGACAAACCATTTTATGAACAATGTTACTCACCTAGGACGCTTCCTAACCTTTGAACTCGGTAGCTGACCCACAGTTTCAACTCCAGTCCTCCCGTGCACATTCTGTGGAGTGTCACCTTGTCACGTGTTGTCTGCGTGAATGCTAGGCACGTGATTCGTCATCGACGGTTGCTAGATATTCCTCAGAGGGAACGTTGCGAACTAAACCGACAAAACACAGATGTTAAACCTTGAGTAATTAGTTACGAGCTGTAAACTAAATTTGAACCTAAGTATGAATTTAATTACGGGTAGCCCATGGTGAGTGGAAAAAAATAGAATGCTAATTAATAAATTCAACCTACATATTTTGCGTACTTTTCATTAAGGCGGGGATACACGTGAATTTGAATAAAATTTTAAGAGGTTTAAAGAAGGGATAGAAGAAAGAAAATGATTTTTGGAACACCAACAGACAGTCGATACCCACGCAAGAGCACCCCAGGTTGCTCGTGGACTAACTTGGTCCGTCTATTAATTATTAACTACAAGTTTTAATTTTAAAACTTCAATAAATCTTCAATATTTCTTATTTCTCTTTATTTTACCAATCCTTTGAGAAAAACTATTTCCTCCCAAACATATCCAAAAATCACCCAAAAATTTACAAAACACTCCATAACATAGATTCATGAGATGAGCATAGAGGTTTTGGATTGCTTGCCTTGAACGGGATATTTTCGTGAAAGCCATGTCAAATGGCGGGAAAATGGCTTTTGAGTTTGTGGTTGAAATCCTAAAGTGTAACCATTTAACCGAATCGTCCCGTGTAACATCATCTTAAAACATTTATTCTAAATAAAACTAAAAATTAAACTCTAGTTAAAAACATACAATCACATATTACAGTGAACAGTGTACTCGCGAAATGGACCCGCGATATTTATATTCGTCCATAATCCGCGCCATATTCCTACGAAATACGCCATTTACCCGCGACCCGCTTATTGACCAATCGAAGCACTAGAAATTACAAACTGACTTCATCGTTCAAGAACAGGTACAGAATCATACGGTGCCTACAGAGGACATCGCAACATTTGTTTTCGAATTGTTATCGCGCGATAAAGTTAGATTTACCGCGCGATAATTAAATGCAATAATTATCGCGCGATAAATCTACATTATCTATCGCGCGATAAATGAGATAATTATCGCGCGATAATTTTAAAATGTATCGAAGATGTATCGAGATATATTGACAGTTCTTCAAAGATGGCGCACATAGGTTTTGCTTTGCTACAAGTGTCTTTGCTTTTGGCGTTTATTCGTTTATCAAGCGCCGTCTTGCCGCCTTATATTGGTGGCGATGTTCATCATGGAATAGCGGGGAGGGACGACCTAATCAGGCATTACTGAGTCAGTCTTGGTCTGAGCTATTCTTTAACCTGACCTTTCTGCTCTTTTCCCATGCAATTCAAATAAGTTCACGCCAACTCAGACGTGTCCTTAGATGACTGGGTCTACGTAGAAGAAAGGACCACAGTGACGTCGAGGAAATTTTAAACGCGATAGAGACCGAGCTGGAGGGAAGCGGAAATCGAATTGGGTATAGTCAGATACACCAGCGATTAAGAAATGACTACAGTCTTGTCATGATCGTTTGGAATGACTTGAAGGCACGGTTCACCGACCCCATCTCGATGTGACGCAGACTACCGTAAGCGGGTCATTTATACCCGGTTCTTCTAGAACCCTTGCTAATCGAGCGGCGTGAATTTCCTCGGCCTCTTTAGCCTTTTCCAATTTTTCCATCAACGCTTCTTTTCTACGTGCTTTTTTCACCATGTCGGCATGTAGACTCTCCGCGTACTCTTTGTCTTGTGCCTCTCTCAGTGCAACTCTGTCTTGTGAACTTCCCATAAGATCAGTGGATTCCAACTCTTTCTTTTTCTTTTTTTGTCCTTTTTTTCTTGTCTAACTGAGGTGATTCTTCGTTCCTTCTTGTCCGAAGATATAGTCGCACCTGCGTGAGCTTGTGGAAATCAAAGTAAGCCTTCAAAGAAAAGGTGATTTCCTGACCTTCGTGAGCGATGAATTCACGGTTTAAAGTTTGCCAAACTCGCACTCATTTCGTGCCATTTTCCATATGGCGATCCTCCGTGAGGGAAGAAAAGGTTTCTTGCCTCAAGGAGAATATCAGACATGGTGCTGTCACCAAGCATGGAGACTGACCTCGTCCCTCCTCCGGTGATCTATCGAAATATATACCTGAATTTTTGAAAACGATATCCACTCTAAGTAAGCGTTTGTGAGTGTGCTTGCCTTGTTTTTTTGTCGTTCAAAAACTATCTCCCAAACCCCCAATAAAAAACTGTAGCTTATATATATATATATATATATATATATATATATATATATATATATATATATATATATATATATCGCTCGAATTCGCGTGGCTTAGTTCTCAAGGCACGACAAATTTATTAACCTCGCTTCGCGAGGAATTATCCGAATGGCTAAAAAAGTCAAAATTCCACAGGAATGGCAGTTTTGATATCTTGATCGTCTGTCACGGCCACTTCCATCCTTGTTATCCTGCACTTTATCTCCAAACTGCTGCCTCTGTTTTGCTCTATAGAATCTTTTTATCCAACTATAAGTTGTATATTTTGTGGTATTTGGTGATGTACAGTGTCATTTTAAAGGTGAATTTCAATTGTATCGAAGTTAGCTTAATTTAATAGTCTGTTATGTTGCATTTGGGATAGTTTTAAGTTCAGTTTTTATAGCGTTTGTCATAAATTAATAAAACTGAATACACAGGGACGGCGGAGGGGGGAGGGGGAGGGTTTTAGGTCCCCCCCCCCAAAAAAAAAATTCAAGCATAAAGATATCAATCGAACAGAAATAAAATATATCGCAATTACACAATGATACTACATCTAGCTTACGAATGATGTAGAACACATTGCGTTCTATTTCTATGGTAGTCAAACACTGATCAGAAATTAAAAAAAAATCATCTTTATTTGTTATTTGGCCGAGATTTCATCCGTAAATGATTACTTCATTGCATTGTACACTGACTTGGCCGCTCATAGTTCAATGAGTACACAAAACTATAGAGTGACCGAGAACCGAGAGGTTGCTAGGGGACTGGTGCCGATTGGCCGAGCCCGTTTTCCAAGAAATAAAAGCGGCAGCTGCAAACAGTTTCCGTGTAAGCAAAGTACAATTGTTTTAGCTCTAATTTTCCTTCTTGTACTCCATTTAACCTAAAGAAACGCACATTCTGGTTGATCGAAGGATTTAGCAAACAGGTAAACTATAACTGGTATTTTTTGTAACTATTTTAAGGTCAACCTACCAGTGACGCGAGCGCGTTGTAAAATGCAACAAGCATAAGGGGGCGAAAACACACATAACAATGATAACTATAATTTCCAAACGCCCTTTCATACAATAATAACTGGTTAGGTTCTATTTTGTCCGGAATGAGGCACACATGACAAAAATGTAACAATTTTTTGTCGCAGTCTCGCTCGAAAACTGAAACAGTTAACTTGCTATTAGATGATAGGAAGAAACCGTAGTCCTTTTAGCCTGAATTATTCTCAAAATTAATAATTTATGTTGTGTCTTCTGCGAAAAAACACTACAAATATCAAACGATGTACTTCGATGCGCGCTAAAAACGCAATTTTACGAAGAAGAAAGATTGACCTGCCTTGGGAAGATCTTGAATTTCCTTCCTTAGACTACGCCAGGAAAGTCATAAAAGCAGTTCGCGATACAAAAGTAATCAATAAATCATCGGAAAGTATTGTTCGTATTTTATTTATAATTTACGGAGAATAACGAAGCTCTAATCCGAAAGTGTCCGGAATAAGGGCTGTCCGGAATTAGGGCAACGTACTGTACTGGCACGGGAATGCTCAGAGCATTTCAATTGCATCGAAGTTAGCTTAATTTAATAGTCTCTTATGTTGCATTTGGGATAGTTTTAAGTTCAGTTTTTATAGCGTTTGTCATAAATTAATAAAACTGAATACACAGGGACGGCGTAGCCGGGGGGGGGGGGGGGGGGGGGACTTTAGCCCGCCCAATTTCAAGCATAAAGATATGAATTGAAAAGAAAGAAATAAAATATCGCGTCTCTGGCGCTCTCTTTCAAGCCCACCCACCCCCCTACACACCCCCCACCCCCCCCCCCCCCCCATTTGAAAATACGTTCCGCTGTCCTTGATACAATTACTACATCTTGCTTACGAATGTAGAACACATTGCGTTCTATTTCCTTCCATGGTAGTCAAATACTGATCAGAAATCATCTTTATTTGTTATTTGGCCGAGATTTCATCCGTAAATGATTACTTCATTGCATTGTACACTGAGTTCAATGAGTACACAAAACTATAGAGTGACCGAGAACCGAGAGGTTGCTAGGGGACTGGTGCCTATTGGCCGAGCCCGTTTTCCAAGAAATAAAAGCGACAGCTGCAAACAGTTTCCGTGTCAGCAAAGTACAATTGTTTTAGCTCTAATTTTCCTACTTGTACTCCATTTAACCTAAAGAAACGCACATTCTGGTTGATCGAAGGATTTAGCAAGCAGGTAAACTATAACTGGTATTTTTTGTAACTATTTTAAGGTCAACCTACCAGTGACGCGAGCGCGTTGTAAAATGCAACAAGCATAAAGGGGCGAAAACACACATAACAATGATAACTATAATTTCCAAACGCCCTTTCATACAATAATAACTGGTTAAGTTCTATTTTGTCCGGAATGAGGCACACATGACAAAAATGTAACAATTTTTTGTCGCAGTCTCGCTCGAAAATATGAAACGGTTAACTTGCTATTACATGATAGGAAGAAACCGTAGTCCTTTTAGCTTGAATTATTCCCAAAATTAATAACTTATGTTGTGTCTTCTGCAAAAAACACTAAAAATATCAAACGATGTATTTCGATGGCGCGCTAAAAACGCAATTTTACGAAGAAGAAAGATTGACCTGCCTTGAGAAGATCTTGAATTTTCTGCCTTATAAGGCCCGGTTCAGACGCCGAACTTTTCATGAGCCGAACTTAATTCGAATTTGGACCGACCCAAATTAACAAAAGTACGCCGGTTGATTCAGACGCCGAACTTAATTAGCCGAACTTAATTCAGTTTGAAGAGAAACAAATCGAAAGGTCAGCGATTTTCAGGCAAAGATGTCAGAACACGCACCTGTCGTTATAATAATTTATGCATTAGGTTCGGCTCATGAAAAGTTCGGCGTCTGAATCAAAGCCGTTCCAAAGCCGAAATTCCGGCTAAGCCAGGCGGAAAGAACGGCTGAGCCGTTCCAAATTCAAATAGCCGTTCTTAACTGATTCACACGCCAAACTTTTCATGTACTTAATTCAAGGTATTAGGTTCGGCTCATGAAAAGTTCGGCGTCTGAACCGGACTACGCTAGGAAAGCCATAAAAGCAGTTCGCGATAGAAAAGTAATCAATAAATCATCGGAAAGTATTGTTCGAATTTTATTTATGATTTACGGAGAATAACGAAGCTCTAATTCGAAAGTGTCCGAATAAGGGCTGTCCGTAATTAGGGCAACATACTGTACCGGCACGGGAATGCTCAGAGCAACCCGCTGCGTGAAGGAACCGCCAGAACCTGGGATATTTTTACTCGGAAACAACAGTCGTTTTGTTCTCGCCACAATCTCTGTTTATTTCAGTTTCAATATTATCCTGCTTTATGGACTCTAGTCCAGAAAATTACCTAATACAATTACGCATAGTTTACATCAGTTTAAACTCACAAGTTATGGTGAGAATTATATGCAACAAAACCAATGGCGAGCGCAGTATGTGACTCGGCAAGACTTAAGTAATAATTTTTAGGAAGCGTTAGTTAGCTCTATTGGTTAACAGAAAGAATAGTTAATTAGTTAGGAATAGCGGCAGATTTGGGAGCCGTGAAAATTAAGTTAAGCCAATCTAATAACGTTAGTAGCCTTTAATTTAGGAGGCGACTAAAAGAGCAGGTGCACCCAGATGGAACTGTTTCCGGCGTAACCAAAGAGTGAACGGAAAGGCAAGACAGAATTTAATAAATATCTGCAACTGGTTATATCTCGACTACCATTAACCTAGACTATAATTTAATTAAAATACACATCATCACACCATTAAACCTAGAATATATAATTTAACTAAAATACACATCGTCACAATAAATACATGGCAAGATAGATAGTTTGGATAGATAATTTTATTGCATTACCCCACTTGCACTGGCAGTACAAACTGAAATATAAAGTTAAGTCAAGTCGGACATATTGAACTGGTTTCGTTTTCACTTGACTCGTAATCTCTGGGTGCTTACCATTTGTAGGAAAAAACCGGTTGGGGCGACCGTTACATAATGGTAAGCGATTTTCCAAATTTACCGACCAACCGACGAGATTGCTCTTACCATTTAAATATTCCATTTCCCCATCGTGGTACCCAGACCGTTAACTCGATTTAGTGGTTTGAATTTTTCTAAATTCAAATGGTAAGGTAATTTTCAACGTTCTATTCCGAAACGGAAAAATAGGACTACCTCTGGAGGTATTCCACAATTTCCGAACGGATTTTCCGGAAATTGTCTGATCCATTTGACTTTCAACCGAAGGACTAAAAAAAGTTAAAAAAAAAACTTTTAAGTCTACATTTCAACCGAAGGCCCGAGCGTAGCGAGGTTTATAAATGTGTCGCGCGGATTCGCGTGGGGATCGCGCGTGAATCGCTGTAGGATGGATTCTCGCGTCGCCTTTTACGGTGTTGGCCGCAGTCCTGCAGTTGCCAAGCAACAAAACCGCGACAAAGCTCCAATAGCGTACCGCCCAGGTGACGTCATATTTGGCAGCATTGCATTGTGGGATCGAAATGCGGACAAATATTTCAAAAGACTGCCTCGGAAACACCAGTTTTTGCGATTCCTGTACATGTTGTGGATAATTGTCGAGTTGTACCCAAGAACAGTGCTTCGTAGCACCTGCTTTTTTCGTAGCTACCTGCATAGTTCTTGAATGTTTATACGCATTTCAATCCCACGATGCTGCGCGCCAATTCTATTTTTAGAATCTGGGCGGAATGTTATTGACGTCATCCAGTGACGGACGAGCGAACCCAACCTCTCCAGTTAAACCAGAATGCCTAAAATGCAAGATAAATATAAAGTAATACAAAAAAATTACTTCCTCCGGTTGAGAATCTTCTATAGCGGCAAGAAAAATGCCAGAAAGAAAGTTGTGGTCGACCGTAGTAAGCCGCGCCACGATGGGAACGCCTGTTCAGTACTTTTTTTTTTAAAGTGCTACTACTTTATGTAAGCCTATAGGAACATGGTAAACAAAGATAGCGGACGGTAAACGGCACGCGAACAATCGAAAGGACCTTCTACAAACGTTGTCTACTTGACTGTTCGCCATTCTCGTTTCCAAAGTCACAGAAAATACTTTGCATCGTATTTCCCAGAAGCCGACTGTGGAGTGAAGTAAGAGCCCAATCAAAAATACGATTGTTTTAACTCCGCTAAAATTAAACTATTCCGTTTTACATCTATTCGGTTTACTTAGATTTTCCGCTAACCCTGAAAACTCTGATCTTCACGATTGTTGTTAACAATTTTATTTGAAGTCGTTACTACGATAAATCGCTTCCCGAAGCCGTGATACTTCACATGTAACATGTTAGACCCTACACGCCTGGCTATTCTAAGTACCGGAAACAATAAATGCATATTATCATGACAATAGATATCCTACAATTCTCTGCGCCGTATATAGTAGCGACACTCCTTCCTTTGTGCACAGTTTTCCTTCGACATCATTTGCCTTGTGCGCGATCCCCACCCTCCCCACGGCATGACGCGGTGTAGTACCTACACCCCGTTTTCACCTCCATATCTCATTGCATTATATATTCATGTGTATTCAGGTACTTAGAATATGTTATTCAGTAGGTATGCCTAAAAGAGAAGAGCGCTGGTATCGAGATTGAGGTTGTGTGTTGTGGTTCTCAAAATTTATTATATTCTTTTTTTATTTCATTTACCATTTACTTTTTGAAGCTACGAGAAGAACAAGACATCACCTCTTTTATACACACTCGACGCACTT
Organism: Cladopsammia gracilis; assembly: GCA_022457155.1. NCBI lineage: Eukaryota > Metazoa > Cnidaria > Anthozoa > Scleractinia > Dendrophylliidae > Cladopsammia > Cladopsammia gracilis. The sequence goes on from JAJGOT010000123.1 coordinate 810,370, forward strand.
AAAATAACTATAAAACAATCACAGGTAAACACTGTTAAAATGCGGTAGTTTGATATATATTTCGCTCTTCGAGCCTCTTCAGTCGTCCGCCGAGTTATAGTTAGTTTAAGTGCGTTGAATGTGTATAAAAGACGTGATGTCTTGTTCTTCTCGTTATTCTAACACGTTCCTAGTCTCGGCGCATGAAATTTCTCAGATGTTTTTGAAGCTGATTGTCGAGTTTAAGAAATAGAAAATCGCACGCGTGGTTACATAACATGAATCGCGCTTTACGGTAGTGCTGTAATGTACGTAAGTTAAATTTTGTAATATATATAGATAGGCTGAGCCTAACAGGGTAGCTCTCTGAACAGAAAGCCGATGATAAGCTTAACTAAGGTGAAAGGTCGGAAGCACAAGACTTAAGATTGACGACCGGGGTATTTTTCAATTTTTGCAACTCTCACAACAGTATCACGCGACCGTCTGCACAGTACATTTAGACCGTGCAAAAGTTCAGAAAAACAACTTTTTCTCGGTCTAGAATAACGAGTTTGACTTATTTTCGAATTTATTACATCCTTTTTAAAATCACTGGTGATCCTTGCAATCCGATTGCCTCTCAGCTGCGCGATTTATTCCCCAATTGCACTATTTTTTGCTCCAAATCACATATTTTTCTCAGCAGTGCGATTTATTCCCGAATCGCACTATTTTTTGCTCTAAGTCGCATTAATATTGGTACTGACTAAAAACCAGTATTTGGGCAATTAAATTGTGCGATTTCAAAATGGATGTAATAAAGTGGTAATTGAACTTCGTGTCGTGCAATTTTGGTCTGAAATTATACTTGTGATTTCAAATCAAATCACGCGTATGATTTCAGACCAAATTGCACTCCACTCAGTTCAATAGGCCATTTCCGAGTTACGTTATGCCTCGTTGTCAAAGCGAGGCTAGGTGCACAACCTTTCATATGAAAATGAGTTTTTATTCAAATACAAATAAAACTCATTTTCATATGAAAGGTTGTGCACCTAGCCTCGCTTTGACAACGAGGCATAACGTAACTCGGAAATGGCCTATTGCCATTATAAACTACACCTGTTGCGTATCAAAAATTGCCCGAGAAACTGATTTGAAAATCAAAATTGCAAAAAATACAAACATATGGCATAAGGCGACGCGAGTGAAGATAGAACTAGAAAATCCAAGTTTCGTTTTGTTTACATAAAATCGCTTTTCAACCTATTAATTAATTAACAGACACATAAAAATGGACAACACGATCTTCTTTCGAAAAATTTTATTAAAATCTCCATAAGTTTATGTTTAAAAGCAAAACGCGTACCATTTATTGCGCATCGAGGCCGAGCTGTCTTCGATGAAATTCAAGAAATCGATACGACTGAATTTAAGCACGTTTTATAAACAATTCTCCAAAAGTAACGAGAACACAAAGAAATAGTCAATCACAGATTGATATCAACATAAATTCCCATCGAAAAATGTAATTTGTTTTACCTTCAAGTCCCTCGACTCCTTTGAAATTCTTTAAATCTCCGCTTCTTCGGTTCTGAAATCCCAAAAAACAAACATCTCCCGCATTGCTCTCGCATTGATAAAAACGTATGAAGTTCCTCGAAGCAAGATTTTATCCCTAACACCTCTTCTTTTTCCACTATAGCGGCTTCTGAGTATCCCTTAATTAGTATCCCTGTCTTGAGTAGCAAACCGCGAAGAAATGCAGGGAAATAACGACTTTAATTTGCAAACAGTTTTCTCCGCTAAACACAGCAAAAGATTTAACCAAAGTGTTTACTACAGCAGTGACGTGACATCGGCCATGTAGGCGCGCGAAAAACAAAGCCTCGCCACAGGGAGCCCAAACGCTTTATCGGCTGTAACATAATCATTTAATAAAATATTGTTATTTACTTGTTTTCCTGTGTCTTTTTGAGTCGTTTTGGAAAGGATTTGAATCAGAGCGAAGACGGTTGACCTTGCACGTTACAAATATTATCTTGTCTGCCGACGACGCGCCTATTACGTCTCAAGTTGCCATTATTATTAACTCGAGCTCCCATTATTATTAACTATTAACTCTCCTCGGGAGAGAATCTCGGGTTTCAATTTAATGGCCGCGAGAAGAGAGAAGAGAACAAGGGATGAAACTTACTGAGAGCGTTCGTACAATCAGTGACTACAGTTGAGGTGACCAGTCTCGCGCGTGGATATGCGCGAGGAAACACGAGCCAACGGCCGGCAGCCTTTGACTACAATTTTTAGGACAAGCGAATTTCCGCTCAAATCAAGGTCCAGTGCCGGGCAATTTTAATGTTGTTTACTGGTGAGTCAAATAATATTTCCATTTTGTTTTGCTCGGTTCTTTGCCAGTTAAGAACACAAATTCATGTGGACAACCAGAACATATTTTAGCCAAGGGATCGCTCAGCTTTTGGTCCCGGCCGCGATTATGGAAAATAAATCAGTGAATAAATATTTCTCCATTTGCCGTGTATGCCGTATATTTATAACGAGCAATCTAGATCAAACACTGATACACGAGCGGTAGATTTATCTCGCGTGAAGACCGTGCATTCCGCGTGGAATGTTCTGTTCTATATTTCCGACATATGCGGCTGTCAAATGAAAACAAAAGCGTCTGTCACGAGAACAATAAAACCTCTTTGATGAAGGACATGCTCACAAGTATAAAATCACTTCCGGTCAAGTCAAGTGTAGTCACAGATCGGACGAAAAGCCGCATCTAAAAACAACCCAAAACTAAGCAGGAAAACGGGCGTCCCAACAAACAAATCATGCCTAACATGATTATTCACCCTTTAATTAATCGAGGTGTGAAGTTCTAGCCGAAATTGATCAGTAACAAGAGAATTATGCTTAAAAATAAAACTGCCCTCATTTTAGTTTCATCCCTTGCTCTCTTTCTTTCTTTCTGGAGAGTTAATAGTTAATAATAATGGGAACTTGAGTTAATAATAATGGCAACTTGAGACGTAATAGGCGCGTCGTATTTACGAAGCGGCAGACAAGATAATATTTGAAACGTGCAAGGTCAACCGTCTTCGCTCTGATTCAAATCATTTCCAAAACGACTCAAAAAGACACAGGAAAACAGGTAAATAACAATATTTTATTAAATGATTTTGTTACAGCCGATAAAGCGTTTGGGCTCCCTGTGTCAATACTGCATTATATTGACGGCTAGTTGGGAGAAAATATATTCGCGACGGAGCCCAATACGGAGAATATATTTTCTTCCAACGCCGTCAATATAATGCAGTATAGACGCCTCAAAATCGAAATTAGTTTTGTATCACGATTCAACTGTTTTTCGGGCAAAAACAAAGCAAAACTGAATATAACTTGTGCTGATCAAAGCTGAAATTCTTACTAGTAACGAGTTAACGTACACGACGTTTTGTACGCGTTATCAAATTTTTGTTTTGCAAAAATACTTTCAAAAACACGGACTTTTCACGCTGTAAATTGCTCATTGAAATAGAACAAATTTGATAGAACGTCTTTTTGAAGTTGTTCAAAGTTACAAACTTCGAAAAAATGAGTGAATAACGCAAACTTGTCGAGGTTTTAGCCCAAAACTTTTTTTTCAAATTACGATGGCGTGATAGCGCGCGCACAGCACAGCTCAATGTAAACAAACCTTTCAAACGAACAAAAGTAGCTTTTAAACTCATGTTATCGTTAACTTTCGATAGAAAGGGTCGTTGCATTGAATACAGCGTTGTTTATCTGCCAAACTCGACAAAGTAATCAACATTTTTGCCTCTCCTTTGAAGATAATTTTAAATTTTGGTTTTCTACGCAAGGAACCCATTAAATTGCCGCGGGAAATTTTCAACCAATCACAGGCTGGTTTTTGAGACGACAATACGACTTTATATTGACGTCTCGAAAGCAGACAAAAGTGTCTGAGAATCGTGATACTAAACATATAGCCCGGAATATGTATGTATGTCACCTGCCTTACCCATGGGGACGGCGTTGGAGGGAGGGGAGGGTGAGGAAATGGACGCAGGGGTGGGGTCGGTGGAGCAAAAACCCTGGGAGAGGGAAGGTCCGAAGGTGTGCAGAATCTTGAATAGAAGCCTTCGATTCTTTTTGTGGTCACACACAGGTTATCAGAGTAAACTGAAATACATACTAATCACACATTATTAATCATAATGTTATGTGTAACATGACGGAAATTAATCGTGTTCTCCACTGCCATCGTCCGTTGATACGTTGGTGGTTCATAGAATGTTCTATATGCTCATGCAGACATTGCGTGCCCATGTTTTTATTCCGCAGCTCATTTAATATGTCAGGCATCGTTGAGTCTCCCGTGTCCAAATATGGCAGAAGCAGCGAGTTTGGAGCCGTGTTGGATTTCATTCAAACGATGATAAGCAACGATACCCTTCGACAAGCCTTCAACATCCCGCACTTAGTTATGGTCGGTCGGCAAAACATGGCAAAAACAACTCTTATAAACCGTCTGATCGGTCGATATCTTCTCCCCATGCGACGCAACGAAACAGCCAACACCCTTCAGGCACGCACCACATATCCCATAATACTGAATCTGCGTAACGGCGAGAAGACGATCGTGGAGGTGAAGTGTGACAAATACCCGGCTATCGGTGGAAAGGTAGAAAACCCCACGGATGATATGGTGGAGGAATTCCTCAAGGAAGTAGCCAGTCATCTTCCCAAGGAACAGGGAACTCTGATATCCAAGACTCCAGTTAATGTGACTCTCCAAGGTAAGATGTTGTCCAGTGATTACCTCTTTACCCGCCGAGAGCGTCCAAAATTAAAATTCAAGAAAAATACCAAAAAACAATCTTTCTTCCAAAATGTTAATTCATATTCTTCAAAATATGGAAATAAAGACAATACATTCCTTTGCCCTGACGAAGTCTTTTACAATAAAGACGAAATATCGGCAAGGAATTTATTGTCTTTATTTCCATATTTTGAAGAATATATATATATATATATATATAGAGAGAGAGAGAGAGAGAGAGAGAGAGAGAGAGAGAGAGAGAGAGAGAGAGAGAGGAGAGAGAGAGAGAGAGAGAGAGAGAGAGAGAGAGAGAGAGAGAGAGAGAGAGAGAGAGAGAGAGAGAGAGAGAGAGAGGTCCTACAGTTGCCTGGCAACAGCGCAACCTGAGACAGCGGTACTACTTCATGTAAGCCTATAGAGGAGCATGGTAAACAAAGATGGCGGACGACAGACGATAAACGGTATGCGAACCATCGAAAGGACCTTCTTACCAATCTATTTGATTTAAAAGAAGACGAAGTGAAATGGCGAAAAGCCTCATACGCAAATCGAGACGCCACCAATGTTTCGACCCGCGGTGTACCCTCCCCCGAGCTTCGCGAGCTTCTGCGAGACAAGTATTTCTAGTAAAAAGTAAAAGACACGAACAGCTCAACTCAAAACGGCAAACCGAGAATGAACGAAGGGAAGGGCAGCCAAAATGACGCAATCAGAGCACAATTGAAAGGACAAATGAACCCATGAATGACTGAACAACAAGGTGACCGACAACCGAACGTAAAAACCAGCAAGCAAAAGAGAGAAGGACTGAGCGAATCCTTTGTGCTAGAAGAAAAGAATTGTAGCAAAGAAAAAAACCTTAATAAAAAAAACTTAACACCTTCGGGACTACAATGTCGGACACACTTCTTTCGGTCCTTCTACCCCAATGTTGATAGTACGTAATGACCTGCAATGTTAAACGCAGTTTGACTCAACATTGAGGAGGAGGGGGAGCCACGCACATTGGATGGCGAATTCTCGCGTTAAACCAAGCATTTCAAGTAATTGTGTCTGATATTGTAGCTCTATCTGTCTTCCCAAGAAAGGTGTCCGCCTTACAGAGAGTTCAGTTACAGACGAAAATGTCAAAATCAACCAGAATCAGCCAATAATTCAGAGAGGTGTCTAAGAGAGATGTGTGATAATTTACATATTCAGTGATCCATGAATTGGAGGCAGATCATGAAATCGTTACATACCGCGCAAATGTTTATGATTGTGAATGTTCACACACAGATTGTGGGAGATGTGCGCTTTATAAGCACTTGCTTATTATTATTATTATTATTATTATTATTATTATTATTATTATTATTGTTATTATTACTAGTGATCTCATTGGTCAAGACTCAAAAATCGCTAAGAAGTTAAGGTTCAAAGTGCATTTTGTCTAATTTTTTTAAGGTTTCAAGTAATTTGAGACCCAATCACACAACATGCAAGTTTTAAAAGATATTGTATTTGGGGAACGTCATCAAAGAAGCAAACTTATTAGCTATTGTCTTCTGCTATTATGAATGGTTAAGCAAGATCATTTCCTAAAATTTATTTGACGCAAATGGATTTTCTTAATTTTTGAACTGAAATATAATTATGAACCATCAGCCCCTCCTCTATTCTTGAAATCAAAGATATTCTATGTGGAAAAGAGCCAATGCCGCAGAACAATGAAGTTTACGGTAGTTCTTATGTGGAGCATTACTTAAACTTACTAAATAACGAGAAATGAATGTAAAAAATGGCCCTGTGTTCTGTAGTTTAGCCCTTACTAATTAAAACTCAAGTCATCTACCCTTTCTTGTCTTTTTGCGCTATATTGAAGTTAGCCACGAAAAGAACAGTTTGCAAAGCAATATAATTTCACCAGCCTTTTTTCGCTAAACACGACTCTGAATCGACGAAACAAAATAAATTTTCTGTGCTGACGCATTGTCGTGAAAACTCGAACCAGTCCTCCCGCTGACCATGTCCTGCAAACCCGAGCGGGGAAGAGCGGGGAAGGGGAAGTGGACCGAGGGAAGTGGGTGGGGAATATTCTCCTGAAAAAATCTAACCCCGGTATGAAAGAAAAATGCTACAGGAAAACTGCCAACACCATTTGTAAGAGGTAAGATAAAAACCACTTATGCAGATTTGTTTATAGTTTTTAACTGAAAAGTCGCTGAACAGGATCAGGGAAAGGATGGATTTCCAACGTGTAAAACTTTTTCTCGTCACCTTCAATTTTACTGGAGGAGTAATAATCGCCTTTTTATACACAAAAATATCATAAATTTCAACTGGGTGAATTTAAGTTAATAAAATGGAGAAACGGTTCCAAAAAGTTCAAAAAATCAGTCACCTTCCGTGCGTTTTGGTCACGTGATTCATGACGTCATAGTAATGACGTTGATAAAGAACTTATTTTTAAACTTATATCTACCAAAGAACGAAATATTTTAAAGACTTTTGTTCTTGGGCCATCGTAGCTTGATGAGAAATAGAACACCAACTGCGGTGATAAACATATTAAACTTATTCATTTTTGATAAAACTTGACGTTTCGTATGCTACTTTTGAAAATGCTAATACTTTTGAAAATACTTTTCAAAAAATACTTATTTTGGAAATGTATGTAGTAGCATACGAAACGTCAAGTTTTATCAAAAATGAATAAGTTTAATGTGTTTATCACCGCGGTTTGTGTTCTATTTCTCATCGAAATATTTTAACTTTGCATTTCACCTTTACAAAGATACATGTATACAAAGATACTAGTCCCCAGACCCCTATTTGCTCATGTGTATAATTAATTACAAAAAATCCAGAGTAATATGGGCATGTGGAAATGTTGCAAGCGAATGCCTCCTTGCCAAGTTGACTGTATTTGCATTCATCAAAGCATGTTCATAAAAAACGTTAAAAGGCAATTGGGGGCATAGTCACGTGATTGATGACGTCATCGGGCTTAGTCGATTAAAATAGGTATGTTATGGTATGTGTAAATAGCATGTGTTGTAGTATCCTCATACACTCACAATTGACAGTTATTTGGCATCGAAAATTTTTCTGGTGCAAAGGGTGCTGGGAAGGTTCTTATTATAATTGAAATATATTATTTTAATTACTATAATTATTATTATTATTATTATTATTATTATTATTATTATTATTGTTAAGACTCCTGTTAAATGGTTAAACGCTGGTCGCATTTGCTATAAGTAGTGGGGGTGCGGTGGTTTAGAGGTTAAAGGCCCACCTTCACCCAAAAGACGTCGCGGTCGTTTGTTATTGTTTTGAAATGCTCCATTGTTCGTATTCATGATCTGATTAGTTGCACGCATTCATGCGTGAATTTCGTGTTACATGAAATTCAGCACAGAAAGATATCACGGCGCGCACAGCATTTTGGGTGAAGGTGGGCCTCTAACAAGTCAGCCATTAGATCTGAGGTTAATAGATCTAGGGGGCCCGCCCCCTCCCCCTATCTTGCAGTCTCTAACATTTTCACTCCCCTCCCATTAATAACTCGGGGGGGGGGGGGGGGAGACCTAACGATGGAGTCTGGGTCAGCTAATGCTGCCGTTGTGTTGTTCCCTTAGACAAGACACATTGCCCCATATTGTTTCTCTCCATGCTGGAGTATAGATACAATCTTCAAGTTCACAAAGCATCTCTTTTTTCCATAACTCGTACTTTACATCTGTTCGCCCCAGGCCCCGATCTCACGACCCTGACCTTGGTTGACCTTCCCGGCGCCCACTTCGCCAACGACGACCCTCGAATGAACCAGGTGACACAATCCCTTGTGCTGGACTACATCAAGAAGAACACCAAGAGCATTATCGTCATTGTGTCCGAAGTAGGGGACCCCACGGGGGACAGTGCTATAAACCTGGTTATGCAACAGGCCGCAGATTTTAGGAGCCGTACTATCTGTGTGCTGACCAAACCAGACAGGCTGAGAGAATCGGATGACATGGGAAGGAAAGTGGCTTTGAACCAGTCAAGTTTTACCCTAGAGGACGGTCGCTTTATTTTGTTGAGAGGTAAAGAAAACATCAGCTTTCCATGCATTATTTTGTTTCACACCATTCGAGGATCTATCACATCCTGGGATTCCTTCCATATAAAAATGAAGGGGATAATTGATGGAAACTTTAAAAGGAATTTCTAAAAGAAACTAGAATCAAATGTTGTGGACATTGCTCGAGGGTATTATTCCTTTTCTGGTAAATACTTCCTTCGTAGATTTTTTCTGATGCGTCTAACGCAAAAACGTTCAACGATTATTCCCGTCAGTTTTCGTCTGATGGGAATCCCTAGGTGGATGGGATAGGCTAAAACTCCCTTAAAATTCTAAATTCGAAATCGAGTCCGAGGGCGCTAAAACGAATCCAGGCTCGATTTTACAGGCAAAGATGGCACGGATGCGAACGAGAAGGACTGGGACGCAGAAATGACCCGTTCGAAGGAAAAGGAATGGTTCGAGCGTCATCCTCAGTATAAAGGCATTCAACATCTGTGCGGCATCGACCGACTTATGGACACTCTGATCTCACTACTGGCGCAGAAAATGATCACGGAGATTCCTATTTTAGTGCGACAAATGAGAAAACGGAAGACAGAGGTAGGTTAAAGGAGAATACCAAGACAACCATTTTTAGCTCGTAAACACGCGAAGCGTTCAACGAGTTGTAGCATTTGGGTAGAAATTTCACCCGATCGCTCGTGCGGCTTCAAAAATGGAGCCCGCGATATGTAATGGTCACCTGCCTTACCCATGGGGCTGGCGTTGGGTGGAGGAGAGGGTGGGGAGTTGGACGCAAGGGGGTGGAAAGTCTGTGGAGCAAAACGACTAGGAAAGGAGAGGATCCGAAGGTGTACAGAATCTTTATTTAGAGCATTTCGTAATCACGAGTAGGCTTATAACAACCTTTGATTTAGTTTATTGTGGAGGCGCGGTAATCTTATAGCGGTTAGCGCTTTGGACTTCAGATTAAAAGGTTGGTGGTTCAAGGTCTGATCTCTGCCGACGTGTTGTTTCCTTATACAAGAAACTTTGTTCAATTCCACATTGTCTCTTTCCATCCAGGTGTGCAAATGGGTACCGGCGACCTAGCCTGCTCCAGGCGTTCAGATAGTGGGGAGCGAAAGATATGCGGCGCGCGCTTTCGCCGCTCGCAAATTTTGTTTCGCATCGATTCCCGCTATCTGAACACCTGGAACAGGCCACCGGCGATACAATGCCGGGAGTAACCTTGCGATAGACTAACTTACCCACCCCCTCAAAAATATCCTAGGTAGCCCCTCCCTTCTCCCCAACCCTAGGGCTTAACATTGATAGGTGTATTACGTTATCGCTAAATTCTGTTTTTAGGTAGAAGAGAAGCTCAAAACTCTGGCCGATAGCGAAGTACCGGAGTCGAGTGAAGGAAAGGGAGCACTTGTGATGAAAGTCAAGAAAAATCTCATCGCCCAGTTGAAAACGTTGCTTTTTAACAACACGACAAGCATTACAGGAGGCGAACAAGTGAGGGAATTGTTTAACAAATTCCAGAAAGATATTTACAAGGTGGGTCAATGGTGCATCTACTGTTAATATGCCTTTTTCTTTTATTTTTGTTGGAGTGGCACATACCTTTACAGCTGCTGATACAAGGAATTGCTCCTCTTCCTGCATTATCTACGATTCAGCTGAATACATGTGTGTAGGCCTATATTACGCCCTGCCATTTTGTATAAAAACAAAAGATTTACGCCGCCCAGCCTCGCAGTGAAAAAGTTGAAAACGATGTTGGGCTGGCAGAAACAAAGCATTTTATTCTCCGAGAAGTCAACATGGCCGCCGCTTGATAAAGGCCTGTGGACGTGTAGTCCAAGAAGCAAATGCATCGAAGAATTACTGTCTCATTCGTCTCCCTTATAGTGCAAGAAGAAACATGGACAATTTCCTTGTCACATGGACAATTTCCTTGTGGGAGGCAGCGTGGTCGAGTGGTTAGGGCGTCGGACTTGTAATCCGGAGGTCTCTGACCACTTGCTGGAGTTGTTTCACGGCAGACCCGAGTTCAACTTCTCGACCACGCTTGTAAAATAGCCAACTGGTTTGCCTCCTGCCAGTTGGGATTTTTAAAATGTTATGTCCTATTTGAATATTTGTTTCTTTATTTAGTGTCCCCAATTAGTGCTCGCGCGTTAAATACCTTGACACTTAAATAAAGTGATTATTATTATTATTATTATTATTATTATTATTATTATTAGTAGTAGTAGTAGTAGTAGTAGTAGTAGTAGTAGTAGTAGTAGTACATTCTCCGTAGAAAAACAGAATGTGGTTATGAGGAAAGCTGATTTTATATGTCTGTCGCATCTAGGTAGATCCGCTGGCCCTGCGTAGCGATCAAGAAATACGTAAACAGCAAAAGAAACTCGAGGGTGTGGCAGCCCCGCTCGGAGACAGCAGTGAAAACAGCCAGCTGCTTCAGACGTTACTGTACGAGAAATACCAAGGGAGGCGCACTGGTAAGTGTAACCACCTCAGGGTTTCCAAGTGTGAGCGCCACTGGGAAAGTAGGAGTGAACAGCCCCCGGGGGGAGACTCCCATATGAAAGGGGCGGGGATGCTCGTCGGAAATTTTTAATTAAACCCCTAAAGGAGACCAATCTGAACGTGGCTCAAGCTTTTTTTGACCCCCAAAAAAGACCATTTTAAAACACAAACAAATATATTATATTTATATTTCTTCGCGTGCAACTTTAAACGAGACTTTGACGGCTAAATCATGTTATAATTCAACACATTGATACACTGCCCAAATATGGTCAGAAAGTTATTGATATACGTTATGTCTACATGACGTATAACCAGCGATGGCGGTAAATTTCGCATTTTGAAGGAAAGTGAAAATGACTGCTGCCTGCAATTTCGTGTTTTTATGCGAAAACTACTGGCGCTCAAGCTTGCGTGATGTCGCCTAAATTTAGCCGACTCGGCCTACGGCCTCGTCGGCTAAGTATTAGGCGAAATCACGCGCGCTTTCGCGCTATAATAGTTAAATGGCGTTTTACTCAGAACACCCTAAGTGAGACCAAAATCCGAAATTTACTCCTCTAAGCGAGACGACGAGCATCCTTGCCCCTATCATATAGGAGTCCCCCTCCCCAGATGAACAGCACAGCATTGCAAGGTATAAGCACTTTGTTTACACTGTTTCAGTAAAAAAACTGGCCCCGGTTGTTCAAAAGGTGTATAGCGCTATCCACCGGATAAATCACTTTTTAGTGGATGCGTGTTAACAAAATCCATTATGTTATCCACTGGATAGTGATTTATCCGGTGGATAGCGCTATCAACCGGGGCCTGCATGGATCCAAACTGAAGCGGTAGAGGTTGGATGTGTGTAAGTTTTGTTTTACTGGTACAGTTTGGATCCGTACCAAATATTCAAGGTTACGTCATAAATTCCATTTCAAAAAGGTGTTCATACCATACATGTATGATTTGATTTAAGACCGGTACGGATTAAAACTCAGTTGTTCGTGTTTCTGGAGCAGGTACAAACCGCACACGGCGGATCGGCGCAAAATTTATTGCTTTGCCAGTGTGAACATAACCTCAGCCTGTTCTGTATATTAAACTTTCTACAGGAACAGTGCCAGCAGCTGGTCAACTTACTGAAGTTGAAAGTCCAGTTGATCAACTGATTCCCATAACAGAAGATCTTGTCGACAACGTGGAGAACGCTCTGCGCGAAATAGTCCAGGGTGCGATCAATCAAAGCTTGTCAGTCAAGTTTCCCAGTCTGAAGCAAGCCGTCGAAGCGAAAGTGGTGAGCGGAATTTTCGACACCAAGCGGGAGCAGACGATTCAGTTCATCAAGCAGTTTCTTGAAATGCAGAAGAAGAGCATTGACGACGTGTTTACTCCTATCCCGTTTCCGGATGAGCTAAGCACGTGGGAAGCCACGACCACACTTAATAACAAGACCCACCCTTGTATGGTCTCTCCAACGATGCGTCACTTGAAGGACCTTGGCAAAAAGCTGTATCCTAAAGAACTGATTGATCAGATTGAAGGTCGAGATAAGCATGAAAACTACAAGGTTAGCTCACTTGCAAGTAGAGATTTAAGAGAATAGTGTAGAGAATAGGACCCGGAGGGGGGGGGGGGGGGGGGGTAGGTACTCCACCAAAATACCTATACGGGTATGTGCCGCCCAACGGGGTTGCGATTTTAGAACTTCTGATCTATAGAACGGGGTATTCATTTCAGAGACGTTTCCTAGAACGGAGTATAATATTTCGAATCCACGAAAGCTTTAAATTATCAGCAGCCATTTGAAATTAGAACGGGTTATTAAAAATTGACCTATTTCTAGAACGGGGTATTATTTTGAGTGCAAATTCTTTCTAAAACGGGGACTAGATTTAGAGACCCAGGCGGCACATACCTACCCAAAATATACCCGAGTACCCCCGGGGTTCTAGGGGTTTCTCCCCCGCCATTTGAACGCGGATAAGGCCTGGGGACGAGGTTGAAAGAAGGTCTGTCTTTGGGGGTGCCACGAAGCTCTCAGAACGGCTCACAGGATTGGCTGAGAAAACAACAGAGCTTCGTGATACCCAGGGCCAATGAAATTAGAGGTTCTAAAGAGCTTTGTGGTTCCTGTGTCTTTGAGGAGTCTTTCTTATGCTCTGTTCACATCAGCACCGAAACATGTTTAGAGGAAACATGTTTCAATGAAACACGTTTTTCGTAAACACGTTTGCAACAATATTTCAAAATACGTTTCACGCCTGTTTTACGAAGCAGGCATCAGCTCACAAAATATTTGTAATGACATGAACCGAAACAAATACAGCTCGAACTTGCTGTTGCATGATTTTGTGGTTTACTCTCACTTGTCAAGCTCTTTTCGGGAATAAAGGGTGATACGGTGATTAACAAGGAGACCACATTTGCGCATATGTGTTTTATCTGGCTTAGATCGAAACTACCATGTGGGTTAGTCTCAGCATTCTCAGAATAAACGTTTCTATCAAGATTCGCGCAATGCGCCGCCTGATGTGAACACGTTTTACAGTGAAACGTGTTTCATTCGCAATCAGACTAAACATGTTTCGCCCTAGTGTGAACACAGCATAAGAGAAGTGTATGCCCAAGGTAAGAGACGTTTGCCTTAGAAGAGTCCATTAAGGCGAATTTGACAGATGTGTTTTCGTCCTTAGGAACTCGAGGATATGAGAAAGGTAAAAAAGAATGTGGTGCGTTGCTTCAACGTGGTGAAAATGAATGTATGCGACACAGTCCCTCGCTGCATTTTACATTTCTTCATCGCCCAGCTTGTGGATGATCTTGAAGGCGCCTTGGAAAAGGAGGATTTGGTCGAGTTTTTAAAAGAGAAGACGGAGATCCGGGACAAGCGCATCCTGTATCGCGCCCAGTTCCTCGCTTTGGAGCAGGCGCTCCCTCACACTGATGACGTGCTGCGGAAACTACTGCGCATGGGGGACAGGTCATCCGCGCGTGAGAATGCTCCATCTGGTAACCATGGCATAAAAGGCACTTAAAAGAGAGTGCCAGTTTCTTTGTCTTTTCTTCATTGTTGTCAATTTTAAAACAAATTTCGCAGATGTAGAGTAGTAATATAAAAGACGATATTAGGTAGGAAATAAACTGGAAAAGAAAGTACAAATAAAGCGAACAGAAAGAGAATTAGTGAACATTGTAGAAAGGTTCCAAAAGAGAAATTAAATAAAGAATGAAAAAAAAAAAAAACGAGAATAAACTCTTTCACTTCCTGTCAGACATGTAACTGTAAATGAAATCCCAAATTAAAACGAAATCAAAATACAATGCGTTTTTTTTCTTGTCATTGCAGTCAACTTTCTTTTAAAAGGACATCGTCGGAGTCAGAAACAGCTGTACGTCATGTAGAGTTTAGTTACAGTAACACGAGCGACTGAAGTGCGGTAGAGAGCAAATTTAGGCATTCGTCGTAGACAAGTGTCCATCTTAGAGAGAGTTGATTGTATTTCCGAAAGGGATTTGGTATTTTAACTTGAGCTCTGTAGCAAGAGAGAAGTAATAACCAACGACTTTTGTTGTGGTCCCCTCCCTAGCCCTCTACTCTACCCCGTACCCTTCCCAAGGGTTATCGGCTCCTCGGACCCTCGTCAAAGTTCGTTTACCTCGCTGCATGCTCGTCGGAAGTCATCGGCTTCTCGGACGATCTTCGTTATTCATTCCCTCGTATGATTTCATCCGCTTTTTAGAATCAATTCGAGTGAAAAAGGGATTGCAACCCGTGTAATATAAAAAGTATTAAAAACAAAACGCATGACAACGCGATCAACTTTTCATCGATGTTTATTTCTGAAATACAATTTAAGTTTTCAACGATCTTTTAATCTTCATTTTGTTCCATTTGCAGCAAGACCGCCATAAATTCAGGTAAAATACTGAGTGTAAACTGTCCAAAAAGACATATTATAATAACATCTTGATAAGAAGCCGTTTTTAAAGTAGTTCAGCACAACTGTTATATACAAAACACGTGCGATAACAAAGCAGAAATCGCAGTTTTGATTTCGACAGATAATAGAAATAAGAACCTCGTTAAGTAATCGGCGTTATTTCTTGAGAAATTTCCCACGTTATTTTTAGAACTTTAATTGTTTCCATCTGCAAGAGTGAACTGCATCTTTTTCATGGAAGAAATGCCGAAGTGCGAACATTTAAATGAAAGCTATTGACCAGTACTTTCGTGTACTGCTGTTCGCTTATAAGTCAATTCCAAGTAGGAGTTTGAAAAAAAGTTGTCAGATTTGGATTTTAGGACTCGAAAGAGGTGAGGTATTTTATGTTACCATAACTTTCCTGATTGTCACTAGGTTAACAAAGTGAACAATCAAAAGAGCAGACGCCATCATAAAAAAAAACCCTGCCAGTGATCACAAGATTTTCTCAATTCAACGTCTTCCCCTGGGGAAAGAGGGCGGAAAATTGGAAGTGATCACATTATTTTCTCAATACAACGTCTTCCCCTGGAGAGAGGGGATGGGAAATTGGAAGGCGTGAGTGTCCGCTCGTATCCAACGTGGGGATAACCAACATCGCACAAATTGCAATCTTCTTTTTCGCTTATGATATTGTGCACCAAGATCGTGAGGCACTTCCGGTATTGCTGACGTCATCATCGTCATCCGAGTCGTCGCCTTCCGGTTGGTCGTTGTCATCTTCGCTACTCTCCGTGTCGCTAATGTCAGGCAGACTGTAGCGACGAAGATGTTTGGCCGAGACGTAGACATCATCCGTTTCCGGTCTGTAAGAGGAAACGGAAGTAACATGGAATGAGTATGGAGATGTTGGAGATGACTGGCAAACTTTCAACCTACGTCCCAAGGCCGAAATTCATCAAATGCACAGGACACCCACTTTTCAATTTCTGCCACTATGCAGGCGTAGTATAGTAGTGTGTTTACTCTTAATAACTGGGTGAAAATTGTATAAATCGAGCAAAGTTTGCATTTTTTTTTTATTTTGGCGGGCACAGAAGAAGTCTTTTAGTTCGTGTCTTGTCGTTTCCCGACAAACCATTTTATGAACAGTATTACTCACCTAGGACGCTTCTTGACCTTTGAACTCGGTAGCTGATCCCACAGTTTCAGTTCCAGTCCTCCCGTGCACATTCTGTGGAGGGTCACCTTGTCACGTGTTGTTTGCGTGCATGCCAGACACGTGATGCTCCCCGTACATTCGTCATCGACGGTTGCTAGATATTCCTCAGAGGGAACGGTGCGAACTAAACCGACAAAACACAGATTTTAAACCTTGAGGGATTAGTTACGAACTGTAAACTATAATTTAAACCTAAGTTTGAATTTAATTACAGATAACCCATGGTGAGTGGAAATAAATACAAGGTTAATTAAGAACTTCAACCTGCATATTTCGTGTACTTTTAAGTGATATTGTAAATTGCGCTGTTTAATGTGTTATAACTTTTGAGTCTGTGGATGAAATCCTAAAGTGTGACCATTCAAATGAAAGCTATTGAGCAGTACTTTCCTGTGGTACTGTTTATTATGCTGTACAAGGTGGTTCTAACTTTTGAGTCTGTGCGTGAAATCCTATAGTGTGGCCAATCAAATGAAAGCTATTGAACAGTACTTTTCTGTGATACTGTTTATTATGCTGTACAAGGTGGTTCTAACTTTGAGTCTGTGGATGAAATCCTAGTGTGACCATTCAAATGGAAGTTAAGTTACTAAGCAGCACATTCCTGTGGTGCTGTTTATTATGCTGTACAAGGTGTTTCTAACTTTTGAGTCTGTGCATGAAATCCTATAGTGTGGCCAATCAAATGAAAGCTATTGAACAGTACTTTTCTGTGATACTGTTTATTATGCTGTACAAGGTGGTTCTAACTTTTGAGTCCGTGGATGAAATCCTAAAGTGTGGCCATTCAAATGAAAGCTATTGAGCAGTACTTTCCTGTGGTACTATTTATTATGCTGTACAAACTGGTTCTAACTTTTGAGTCCGTGGATGAAATCCTAAAGTGTGACCATTCAAATGAAAGCTACTGAACAGTACTTTCCTGTGACACTGTTTATCATGCTAAAGTATAGCATTAGTGGTTCTAACTTTGGAATCTGTGGATGGGAAGTGACATTCGAGTAGCATTCTTTCTACGGCGGTTCTTGTTTGATATCTTGCAAAATACAGTTTAGGAATGTTTTAATCTTACCATTTAAGTATCCATTACCACGGTCAAGATCGTAACCCGCGCTCACAAGGCACGAGCCGGTAGTTGCCATGGCTCCGGTGGTTCCAAAGTCTGTTATGTGATTACGAATCTTACGAAGTTTACCTGTACAGGACAAACAAACGAAGTGGTCATTAAAACACTGCGTTTTCTGGCTATTTTCTATTCTGCGATTAGACGTGTCCTATTTAGGAATCAGGAAGCAAATGTACACAGGCAGGAACCCAGGCTATCCGTTTCTTGCGTAAGATAGTTCAGTGAAGAAACATTTACAACGGAAGACCTGGAATAGGTGTGAACACAAAAAGTATGCCTTAGTTAACTCGCGACGCCTACACGCGAGATGCCCTCGGTAGGAGAGCGCGTGCAACCCTTGCGACCATCGACATTTAGCGTGCGACCAACGTTCCTGTTACGATTTTTCGAGAAAAAAACCCGCAGTTTCCCGAGTTTTTTAAAATTCTTCTAAGGATTTTCTGATGCCTATTCACAATCAGGTCCCGGTTGTTCAAAAGGTGGATAAATCACTATTCAGTGGATAACACAATTGGTTTTGTTAATACTTATCCACTGGGCAGTGATTCATCCGGTGGATAGCGCTGTCCACCTATTGAACAACCGGAGCCAGGTGGATAGAGATAACGTGGAGCTAAGTTTTTTGTACAAACACACAATACAAGGACAATGAACCGACCATGTACTCGGGTAGAAAGAGACAGTGTGCAGTGCCTTGTGCAGTTACTTGTCAAAGGACACAACACGATGGCAAGCAACAATAAGCCACTGTTAATTATAACTTAGGGAGACTTCATGAATCCACCTTCAGGAGTCGAACAATCAATCTTACCTGACTTCAAATCCATCGCTTTTATATTCACCCCGTCATCTCCCCAGTAAGCAGTGTCCTGTGTTGTTGCTAGGCAACGCACGCGTCGTGGTTTGACAGACACGTTCCCGACAGTGGCTTGGTCCGAGCTCATTACAGGTTTAAGAGAATTGTCTCGGATGTCCCAGACCTTCACCACCCCGGTGGCCGAGCCACTGATTACACGGTCGTCCTGGAACTAGACAATAAATACGAGAAATGAGCTGAAATGAGACAATCAAGCGGTTTAATTGGCTTCTCTCTGTACAAATGAAAATTATTTGTTGCTGGAACAGGCTAACCACTATCTGTTCCAGGCGTTCAGATAGTGGGGAGTGAAGGCAGG
Organism: Cladopsammia gracilis; assembly: GCA_022457155.1. Lineage (NCBI taxonomy): Eukaryota > Metazoa > Cnidaria > Anthozoa > Scleractinia > Dendrophylliidae > Cladopsammia > Cladopsammia gracilis. The sequence continues at coordinate 829,170 of JAJGOT010000123.1, forward strand.
CGACACGCGAAGAAAAGATATTGCGAGTGCTGACGGGTAAGGGGGATAGCTCGTTCGCGTGCCGTTTTTTGCTGTTCCCCTGCCCCACAGAATTGAAACAAAATAGACACATACAGCGAAAACAACAATCATTGGCGTCAAAATTGTTTCCTGTGAGAGAAAACAGGATTTATGGGCAACTAACAAGTTTACAAAGCGCGTGACTCCAACCTTGTTACCAAAGGGTCGCTCCAAGGGGTGGAAAGCAAAAAGACCCTGTGGCAATGCTGGCGTGTTTCTTGCGCGCATGAACTTCCGTAAGAAATTTGATGTTGCCATAGTTACCTTGATAGCCGTGATAGCATCCTCGTCATGTCCTCGCACGGATTTGACAGTTGTTCCTGTTTCCAGATCCCATAGCTCCACCTTTCCACCATCTGAGGAAAAGAGTAAAGCTTTGTATTTAAAAACCACGGCATATAATGAACAGTACTACTGGAAAGTACGTATTACGACCATTTAGCCCCCTAATACCACGAACCCGCCACTTACACCCTTTAAAATCCACCCCCGTCCAGTGAGTAGTCAGCAGTGAATGCCCGCCTGCTTGTTTGAAATTTTATTTTATTCTATCTTTTATTGCCAGCACTGCACATGCCCCTGTTTTATCGCACTCCTTATCGCACTTGCGAACTGTCCTGACAAGGATTTTGTAAGTTATATATGCAGATGTAAATGTAGCCATTTAGACCCAGTCATTTAGTCCCGCAAATTAGCCTTTAGAACGAGGAATATACATATGCTCCAGTTTACCTTCGCGTGACACGCTTTTAGAACGAAGAACATTCATATGACCCAGTTTCCTTTTTTCGCTATTTGGGGGCTAAATGACCGGGGCTATAAAAATGACCGGGGCTATTAAAATGACTGGGGCTATTAAAATGAGCGGGGCTATTAACCGGGGCTATTAAAATGACTGGGGCTATTAAAATGACCGGGGCTATAAAAATGACTGGAGCTATAAAAATGACCGGGGCTATTAAAATGACCAGGACTATTGAAATGACCGGGGCTAATAAAATGACCGGGGATATTAAAATGACCAATTACCAAAAGTACTGCTCAGTAGCTCGGATTGAAATGAAACACCCTGTGCAGCACAGTAAACAGCACCACTGAAATGTACTGCTCAAGGTAGCATGCAAAACAGGCGTATTGGGGCACGTGAGCTCGCAGGCTAGGGGAAGCTAAGGAAAGGAGGAAACCAACACAAACAAAGAGCGTTTTGCTTCACATGTCAGTCACTCGGTTGTGCGGTTGTGGGGTACAAAGTTCACGTAGTAAACAAGTCGCAACACGACCATATCACACGCTTAACACCCAGGTAAACAGAGAACTTTGACCAACCTAAGCCAGCTGCGACTAGATTGTTACTATTGCAGTCCAGGCACTCCACTGGCGAGAACGCGTACATCGATCTCTTGATTTGACCTGGAAAAAGAGGAGAGAAAAATCCACAATTTTAGAGAGAACCATTTACTGCGCAGGAATATGAATATGCACGAATATGCATGAATATGCACGTGTAAATGTAAACAAGGATGAGTTATGAATTATTGGAGAAGAGATGAAAACATTTTAAAACGCTGAAACTTACGGAATAGCTACACACTGGCTACACTTTTACGGGTTAACTATATATAAATCGTGCTGCACGTATAGCTGTCAGGAAAATGTTGCCCTGTATTAAATGTTGATGCGATATTGTTTATGGCTACTTCTCGTTATTTGGAAAGGCGAATTCTTTTATTTGTTTACCAGTGGATACCGGTAATACCAAATGCAAATTTATCACGGGATCGAGTAATGTCAACAACCACACCCCGGAGGGACTGGGGAAGTATTCAATTCGTCAATTGTTTCATGACGTGACTCGATGGTATCCAAGCGTGACTTCCGGATACGAGAGTAAGGAGTCACGTTGGAAAGACCACGTTTCTTTGAGGGAGCGTGGCCGTGGGGGGGGGGGGGGGGGGGGGGGGGGAGGGGGGAGGAGGTAATTTGTCAGGCGCAGAGAAAAAAATGGGGATTTCATGCTATCCCGGGTTGGGGGGTGGGGGAGTACTCGCGTTAATTTAGGATAGGTGTGTGCCACGAAGGTTTTTTTTCTTATTGAAAATTGATACCCTTTTAAGGCCCAAAACAAACTAACGTCTTTTTAAAATCGCTTCGTTAATACTTAGACTGGTAGTTTAGTTTTAACAGTCCATATCTTTTTCGTTAACCTGGGCGGTTGAGGCGTTTAGGTACTACAAATTAGCTAACACATTATATAGCTTAAATATGTGAGTACCCCCCCGGACATCCTACACAGAAACACACGTGCACAAAAACTATTGGTAATTCTAAAGAGCGTATCTTCTCCAATATTTCATTCGTAAAAGCTCAGTTAAAGAACAATACACACTTACCGTTGACAAGGGACCAGAGTTTCATGGAACAATCTCTTGAGCCGGTGAGCACTGAATACTGGTCAGTTCCAAAACTGGACGGCACAGCTAAAGGATAAGCAAAGCAAGTGAATGCAGCGGATGTTGACCTTTGTGGCCTAGCCTGCGTAGAAGGCGGTTGCCATCGTGCGCGGACTATAACGGCAGCTGCGCAGGCTTACCTATCTCTTGAGGTTTCCTCTAAATGTCCTCTAGGCAGTTGTTGTGCATAAATCACTTGCATTCTGCTCTCATTGCATTAAAATTGCAAGAATCGCAGCGAAAATCGCCGGCGAGTTGATTAAACTGTATAAAATTCTCAGACGGTTCGAGCTGAGCTAGCAACCAAAAATAGGGAGCTTAAGCTAAACGACGACGACAACGCCAAGGAAAACGTCACTTTTTCCGTATGCGTGCGTGAGTAGTTCGTTCGTTGATTAGTCAACGAACGAACTCTATGTAATTTGTAATCACCTTCAATGTAAATGTAACATCTGATACGTAATTTGTACAGTAGAACCCCGATATAACGATATGTCAAGAGGGTGGTAAAGGGGGGTACCGATCACGCATCACTTCAAATTTTTAAGTGGAATCACGCATCACGGAGAAAATTTTTAACCAATCACGCATCACGTAAATGGAAATAAGAAGTAATCCGGCATTAAAATGGTAACAAATCAACTTAGGCCTACCCGATTGGATGCATCAATATTGTATTCAACGTTTTTTTTTTTTACTCATGCGCGTAGCGGCATGAGGTAAGGTTTCGGCTCCGTTTTTCTTGTTTTTATTTTTTGTGTCACGATTTTGCATGCAAATTTATGCATACATATTTAAATTGTACACTTCCGGTTCATAGCTTTGCCTCTACACTTCCTGTTTAGTGACTTCCGGCTACTCTCACTTCCGGTAAAAGAGCGTTACTCAAGTGTCACGACAGCATCTCCTACAACCCTACTTACATTAGCAATGTTCATGTTTGGTATATATTAGACTTAGAAGAATCATTCCCTTCATTGTGGTACAGCCTTCATTTCCAAAACAATCAATAGTAAACAACGTGGTTTACAGGAACGATGACTGAATGAAAGGAGTACTCTTCGCCATGTCGGACATCTTCTTATCATGTTTAAAATATATCATAAAACTAACTTACGCATGCGCATGAGTCTAGGCTGCTAGGAGCCTCTTGTTTCTAGAAGGATTGCATATTACTTGATGAATCATAATTTTCATATTAGTTATTGAATAGGTATTGAATATGACTTACTCGTTGGAGCGAAAAGAATCTGGAATACCACGCGGGCAAAACAAAATAGCACTGAAGAGTCCTGTTACATATTAATTATATTAACTAGTATCGAATGTCTGAGTCTATTGTTCCCGAATTTCAGTTTTGGACCAATCACGAAGATCAAAGGTCAAGAAAAGACAGAAAAGACAAGACAGATGTTGAATTAGACAATTACATTGAGTCCTTTGAATGATAGCTTTCTTGGTTTTCAAAAAATGTCGAAAGCATTCACCTAGATCACGAAAATCTAATAGGTAAATCACGTGTCACGGGCTTCTAAAATAGCAAATCACGGAATACGCTACGCTATCTGGTCACGCATCATGCCGTTAATTTGGACACAATCACGCATCACGCGGCTAATTTTGAGGCAATCACGTAAAACCCCTTTGCCACCCTCTGCCAAGGGAGCAGGGAAATTATATCGTTATATCGACGTATCGTTATATCGAGGATATGGCCGTAAAATAGCCGAAAATATCGTTATATCGGGGTATTGAAATCCCGGCGACGTATACGTTTTGTCACATTGAAGGAGTCAAAGATACTAAAACTGAGAGAACTATTAAATTACAAGGAGGATAAAGAGGCATCGTAAACTGAAAGCTGTTGACAGAAACGTTACCGATTACTGTACTCCATTGCTGTAATGTTATTGTATTAAATTCAATGTTTTGCTTAAATTGTAACTGTGTACTGATACTGTAATCAGTGTAATATCGTTTTATCGGGGAAGATTTTACGCTCACTCACCACTGGACGACATATCCTTATTTGGTACAAGAAGCACTGATGTTATAGTTCCCGTATGTCCGCCCATGCTTCTCATCTCCCGTCCAGTATCGGCATCCCATAATTTCAGCATGGTGTCCCGGCTGCCAAAAAAGTGGGAATGAACCGGTGTTATTACAGAATGTGCAAAAGAGTATCTTTAAAAGATATTTCCCCCCATAGTGGAATTACAGGAAGACTAAAGTCAGCTTGCAGGACAAATGCCGGCAAAGATAAGATAGCTAGGGTCTTAGAATCGAACCTAGCCTACACAACAGGCGCTTTTAGGGGGTGCTCAAGCGGGTTTTGGAGCGCGAGCGCGAAGCGCGAGACAGGCGAGGGGAGGGAAACGTATCCCTCCCCTCGCGTAACTCGCGAGGGCAAAATCGCTTTAGCACCCCCAAAAGCGCCTGTTGTGCAGGCGTAATCGAGCCCAGTCGCTAATTTTTTTTTTATTTTCGGTGTGGATTTGATGACCAATGAAGCCCTGATGTATACTGTCCGTCTATGTTGCTTGAAATCGCTCATTTAAGCTCTTTTAGTAGGTAACCTGCGATGGGTAATACCTTATTAATAACGCATTAAAAAAACTCTGTTGTAGCAGCAAATGTTTCAATAAAGAGAAAAGGACACCATTACACCTCTCAGATGAATGGATTACGCAATCCTTTAACTTGCGACCGCTGACAACGTTTGTCGATAGTCAAATGCCGACCGGCCGGGCCTCGTTTCACGTCAAATCACCCGCTATTCTCTATTTTCGAATTGCCCATAATACACTTTGTTTGCCCCCCAAATTTTGCATAAACTATTGTTTTGAAATGCTCTTGGGAATATGCAGTCCTCCCAAGAGCATTTACAAAGTTTATGCAAAATTTGGGGGGCAAACCAAGTGTATTATGGGCAATTCGAAAATGGAGAATATTGAATACCAGTGTAGCGAGGCGAGCGGCGTGTTGTGGGAAGGGTATCCAATCCGTTTTCGCCGTTAATTCGCTTAGTTTGATTGTCGCCAGACTGCTTAGAAATAAATGCCAAATAGTAGTCAACAAAGAAATAAAAAACAGTCTTTTAAATAAATTTAATTATTTTTTGGAGTGAAGATTTAAGTTCATAATCAAAGCTGCTAATGTATTCTTATTCTATGTACATTGAATAACATTGTCATAATTATAAACGTGCAAACAAACGGTGAGTGGTTTTCAAAAGAATAGACAAAAATATATATTTTAATCAAAACAATTCACGAGCAGATTCAATGATGTGTGCAAAAAAAATTCATTCGTTTAACGCCATTAAGAATGCAACCAAATTACTTTGATTGAAAATAGAACAGTACCTGCAAAAAACTGGTAAATAAAAACAAAAGAAACATTTTAAAATATTTCACAACAGTGATAAAATGAAATATTATGACATTAAACAAAACGAGACAATGAGATCACATTAAGGACGATTAAAACTTAAAAAAGGCATTTTACATTTTAACAACACAGACATTTTTCTGATGAAAATTCTAAAATCCCCTTTCACACTGAGAACAAAACAATTCGAGGTCTGCATGAACAATACCACTGTAAGGTAAGTAAATAACAGGTAACAGTGATGTTAGATAAGTAAAAATACCTGCTTTTATCCCTCCTGGTATTAAACAACATGGAAAGTATTTTCCACGAAGGGTTGACCAAGTAAATAATTACCAATATCGACGATTACATCTCAATATATCATACCCGTTCAATAACTTCAGCGAATGATATAACCCTGCTTATCAACTGAGAAATAACAACCCCAAGCCAACGTTTCTTGCAAATTAGATGTAACCAAACGGTCATTAAATATTAAGGAATTAAAACCCGCATCTCTTACCAATCAACTAGTCATTCGGCAGGTATATACAGACGATCCCTCGCCCGGGATCGCAGAACTGTAGGTACATAAGCCATCATGGCAGATTTGAATTGAAAGTAAAAGATTCATGCGATAAATGCACCACTATAAACCTTCCAAACGACGGACACAAAAAACACGCCAGAAGCTGAATCACTTAGAACCTGATACTCAAGCAAAATAAAATATATATACAATCTAATGTGCAAGAATTTAATTCATTCGACATCAACGCTAATAACGCAAATCACCCTGAAAACCGAGACAGGACTCGGGCCAGGATCCGAGCGAGCACTCGAGCTCAGGACGCAAACGAGGATTTGAGAGTCCTGCCTTTGATAATAGCTTATCGCACCCTGAAATCTCAGCGAAAATCGCCGGTAAAACCGCACTTGAAATCGCCGCATACAATCACGGCTCTCGAGTCTGTGTATAGTTTCCCCGTGATAGTTTTATATCGTGAGACAAAAACACGGCGGAATTTCAGTATTCTTGTGGTTTCTAAGTTTTGAGATTTTTCCAAAATATGCGAAAATAAAAACATCCACTCCAAAATAGGGTTCAAAAAGGATTTTCGCGTCGATATTGATCCCGCATCCCGCCATGGAATTCATGGGATAGAGGTTTTGCACGGCAGCCATGTTGCATGGTAGGAACAATAGATTCTTTTCCCCATGGGAAAGAATGTTCTTTCTAATGCAAAACATTTTCATTGTTCCTGCCATGCAACATGGCTGCCGTGCAAAACCTCTATTTTCATCCCATTTTCTGTGACTATGTTAATGTACCTTTCATAAGCAAAAAAAACACTAAAACTTAATGGTCCAGTTTTGCTTAATATTAATCAAATAGTGTTTTGAAACTACAAAAAAATGTTGTTGACTCATGCGAATGGCTTAAATGTAAATGGTTGCATCCTTAAAAAAATCGGTCAGCTTTTTCTAGTTTTCCATTGTGTCTTGACTTATTACAACGGTTTTCAATTGAGTGTCGTCACAGGAAACCCAAACATTACGCTTGGGTGTCCTGTGGTGTCGTTCGTAATTTTACGATTGCTTTGGTTTTGCATGGTGATTGGACTTAAATCTCGCGACACTTTATCAACCAATCAAATCACAAGTAAAAGCAAACCAATCGTGACTTGCTCGCACGCGTTTTCCCGCGCTTGGCGCCGGCTACATGTATCTGCTACGAGTTCTGATTGGTTCAATGGATTGTCTGTGTCTGTTGTGATTGGGCAGAATAATTATAGCTCTATGGTTTGTTCTCCCTACGATAATTCTCTTGATATCTTCCTCTTACTGCTCTAAAAGCACTAAGACTACTGTTCACTATAACAGAGCACTGCCTAAAATAAACTGAATGCGGTTGATCCTATCGTTACAGCCGATTTCAAAGTAGTGAGTAAAGACCCACGATTCGCTTATGATGGCAAGCAAGTGACAAAGTTTTATAGGATAGAGGGAAAGAATGAATGGGCAGAGACAACGACTTTTTGGTCCACATACTGCAGTGACATCGGCTGTAAAGAAAGTCAAACTTCTTACCCTGCTGATACAAGTACTGAATTGCGACAATCAACTCCATAAACAAGATCAGTGTGACCCTGCAGGATCCTGGTGGAAAATTGGAATTTTTTCCACATTTCAGTGTTAAGATGATTCAGTCCAGATTTACTTGAACAACTTGAAGACGGCCCTGGATCTTGACTCTGATCTACAACAATTCCATCGACTGCATTTTCCGTCATCACAGCCGTCCGGTTGCTAGTCCCTGCCTGAAGTTGTCGATGTGCACGTGGTCGTGGTGAAGTTTCTTTGTTTTCAGACGTAAGATGAACTTGACCAGAGTTGATTGAGGAAACAGGTGGACCTTGACTTTGATCTACAAGTATTTCGTCCTTAGCAGTTTCTGCTGTAGCTACTCTCTCCAAGCTTCTCCCTGTTTGTGTTTCTTGATGATTCACAGTTGTTGCACAGTTGCCTTTGCCCTCAGACGCGAGAGGAACTTGATAAGATATGCCTGATGAAATAATTGGATCTGGAACTTGACTTTGATTTCCAACCATTCCACCAACATTGTCTGTCACCATAACTATCTGGTTGCTGATATCTACCTGTAGCTGTTGATGTTCACTTGGTAAAATGGTTATGCTCTCATACGCGAGATGCACTTGACCAGATTTGCTTGGGGACACAAGTTGATCTTGCCTTTGATCAACAATCAATCCAGCATCAGCATTTTCTGTCATCGCAGCAGACTGGTTGATAGTCTCTGTCTGTGGTTGCTGATGTTCACTTCGTAAAGTTAATTTGGTTTCAGATATGAAATTAACTTGTACAGATTCTCTTGAGCAAACCGTTTGACCTTCATACTGATCGACAAGCATTTCATTCTCGGCATTCTCTGCTATAACAACTCCCTCCAAGCCGCTACCTGTTCGTGATTCTTGATGCTTCACTTGAACTGATTTGCTTGCTGACAGAGATGGATCTAGATCTTGATTTTGATCAATATTTCCTGTATTAACTTGTACAGATTCTCTTGAGCAAACCTTTTGACCTTCATACTGATCGACAAGCATTTCATCCTCGGCATTCTCTGCTATAACAACTCCCTCCAAGCCGCTACCTGTTCGTGATTCTTGATGCTTCACTTGAACTGATTTGCTTGCTGACAGAGGTGGATCTAGATCTTGATTTTGATCAATATTTCCTGTATTAACTTGTACAGATTCTCTTGAGCAAACCTTTTGACCTTCATACTGATCGACAAGCATTTCATCCTCGGCATTCTCTGCTATAACAACTCCCTCCAAGCCGCTACCTGTTCGTGATTCTTGATGCTTCACTTGAACTGATTTGCTTGCTGACAGAGGTGGATCTAGATCTTGATTTTGATCAATATTTCCTGTATTAACTTGTACAGATTCTCTTGAGCAAACCTTTTGACCTTCATACTGATCGACAAGCATTTCATCCTCGGCATTCTCTGCTATAACAACTCCCTCCAAGCCGCTACCTGTTCGTGATTCTTGATGCTTCACTTGAAATGATTTGCTTGCTGACAGAGGTGGATCTGGATCTTGATTTTGATCAATATTTCCTGTATTCGCAGCTTTATGGCTGCTATTATCTGCTTGTAGTTCTTGCTGTTTGCTTGCTAAAGATTCGTTGTCCTCACACCTGAAATTAATTTCACATGATTTGCTTGAAGGCAAAGTTTGATCTGGTTCTTGGCCATCATCATCCATTCCTGCGCCAACATTGTCGGTAACCGCAGCTCCATCTTTACTCTTTTCTACTTGCAGTCGTTGCTGTAGGCTTGATAAAGCTCCTCTTTTTTCGCACCTGAGATGAAATTCACCTGAGTTTGTTGAGGACAGTGTTTGGTCTGGATCTTGGCTCTCATCTCCAACCATTTCTCCGTCAACATTTTCTGTAATTACTACTGTCGTTGCTTGCAGCTCTTCATGTTTGCTTTGTAAAGAGTCGACATGAACACGACCTAATCTGCTTGAAGACGGAGGTTGATTTTGAGTTTGATCTTCTGCCATTTTATCGTCGAGATTTTCGGTTATCGCAGCTTTACGTTTGCTAGCTTTAGCCAGAACATGCTGGTGCTCACTTTGTAGAGATCCTTTGGTTTCAATTTTGAGATCAACATGACTAAATTTCCTTGAAGGCAGATGTTCATCTGAATCTTGACCAGTTTGGTCTACATCCATTCCTTCAACAGCACTTTCTGTTATTGCAGCTGCTTGGTTGCTAATCTCTGCCTGTAGTTGGTGATTATCACTTGATAAAAGGTTTTTGCCCTCAGACGCGAGATGAACTTGACCAGATATGCTTGAAGACAGAGCTGGATCTAGATCTTTACTCTGATCTTCAGCTATTCCTCCAACAGCGTCACTTGCTGTCGTAAAAGCTGCCAGGTTGCAAGTCTCTCCCTGAGGTTGTTGATGTTTACTTGGCAAAGGTTTTTCGTTTTCAAATATAGGGTGAACTTGATAAGATTTGCTTGATGGTAGAGCTGGATTTCGATCCTGAATTTGATCTACGCCTCCCTCCTGGGTAGCCTTTGTTTCTGGTTGCTGCTTATGTATTACATGTACAGTTTCTTTGCTCTCAGAAGTGAGATAAACTTGGCCAGATTTATTCGATGACAGAGGCGGGTCAACAATTTCTGTCATTGCAGCTGCTCGATTGCTGGTCTCTGCTTGTGGTCGAGTCAGATCTGGAAAGTCATTTTGATCCACAACCATTTTATCGTCAACACGTTCTGTTGTCAAGGCTTCTTCCGTGCATTTATCGGCCTGTTGTTGCTGTTCGCCTGGTAAATTTCTTTGGCCTTCAGACTTGAGACAAACCTGACCAGACTTGCTCGAGAACAGAAATTGGTGTTCATTTTGTTCAATATCAATTCCTGCTTCTTCATCAGTTTCTCTCACTTCACCTGTTTGGTTGCTAGTTTGTGCTTGTAAAGTAACTTTGACCTCACAACTAAGATGAACTTGATTAGGTTTACTTAGAGACAGCCCTGTACTTACATCTTGACTTTGGTCAACAACCACTCCTCCAAAACTGACATTTGCTGTCACCTCAGCTGTCTGGTTGCTGGCCTCTGCTTGTATTTGTTCATGTTTACTTGGTAAAATTTCTTTGATCTCTGAACTGAGATGACCTTGATTAGATTCATTCGAAAACAGAGCTGGATTTATATGTTCATTTTCACTTACAACCATTTTAAAATCAACATTTTCCGTTACATCGGCCCCGTGGTTGCTGGTCTCTCCTTCTGGATGTGGAAGTTGAACTGATAAAGTCTCTTTGATCTCACAACTAATTTCAACTTGATTAGGTTTTGTTGGAGACAGCTCTGGACTTACATCTTGATTTTGGGCATCAACCACTCCTCCAAAACTGACATTTGCTGTCACCTCAGCTGTCTGGTTGCTGGCCTCTGCTTGTATTTGTTCATGTTTACTTGGTAAAATTTCTTTGATCTCTGAACTGAGATGACCTTGATTAGATTCATTCGAAAACAGAGCTGGATTTATATGTTCACTTTCACTTTCAACCATTTCAAAATCAACATTTTCTGTTACATCGGCCCCGTGGTTGCTGGTCTCTCCTTCTGGATGTGAAAGTTGAACTGATAAAGTCTCTTTGATCTCACAACTAATTTCGACTTGATCAGGTTTGCTTGGAGACAGCCCTGTACTTACATCTTGACTTTGGGCATCAACCACTCCTCCAAAACTGACATTTGCTGTCACCTCAGCTGTCTGTTTGCTGGCTTCTGCCTGTATTTGTTCATGTTTACTTGGTAAAATTTCTTTGATCTCTGAACAGAGATGACCTTGATTAGATTCATTCGAAAACAGAGCTGGATTTATATGTTCACTTTCACTTTCAACCATTTCAAAATCAACATTTTCTGTTACATCGGCCCCGTGGTTGCTGGTCCCTCCTTCTGGATGTGGAAGTTGAACTGATAAAGTCTCTTTGATCTCACAACTAATTTCAACTTGATCAGGTTTGCTTGGAGACAGCTCTGGACTTACATCTTGACTTTGGGCATCGACCACTCCTCCAAAACTGACATTTGCTGTCACCTCAGCTGTCTGGTTGCTGGCCTCTGCCTGTATTTGTTCATGTTTACTTGGTAAAATTTCTTTGATCTCTGAACTGAGATGACCTTGATTAGATTCATTCGAAAACAGAGCTGGATTTATATGTTCATTTTCACTTACAACCATTTTAAAATCAACATTTTCCGTTACATCGGCCCCGTGGTTGCTGGTCTCTCCTTCTGGATGTGGAAGTTGAACTGATAAAGTCTCTTTGATCTCACAACTAATTTCAACTTGATTAGGTTTTGTTGGAGACAGCTCTGGACTTACATCTTGATTTTGGGCATCAACCACTCCTCCAAAACTGACATTTGCTGTCACCTCAGCTGTCTGGTTGCTGGCCTCTGCTTGTATTTGTTCATGTTTACTTGGTAAAATTTCTTTGATCTCTGAACTGAGATGACCTTGATTAGATTCATTCGAAAACAGAGCTGGATTTATATGTTCACTTTCACTTTCAACCATTTCAAAATCAACATTTTCTGTTACATCGGCCCCGTGGTTGCTGGTCTCTCCTTCTGGATGTGAAAGTTGAACTGATAAAGTCTCTTTGATCTCACAACTAATTTCGACTTGATCAGGTTTGCTTGGAGACAGCCCTGTACTTACATCTTGACTTTGGGCATCAACCACTCCTCCAAAACTGACATTTGCTGTCACCTCAGCTGTCTGTTTGCTGGCTTCTGCCTGTATTTGTTCATGTTTACTTGGTAAAATTTCTTTGATCTCTGAACAGAGATGACCTTGATTAGATTCATTCGAAAACAGAGCTGGATTTATATGTTCACTTTCACTTTCAACCATTTCAAAATCAACATTTTCTGTTACATCGGCCCCGTGGTTGCTGGTCCCTCCTTCTGGATGTGGAAGTTGAACTGATAAAGTCTCTTTGATCTCACAACTAATTTCAACTTGATCAGGTTTGCTTGGAGACAGCTCTGGACTTACATCTTGACTTTGGGCATCGACCACTCCTCCAAAACTGACATTTGCTGTCACCTCAGCTGTCTGGTTGCTGGCCTCTGCCTGTATTTGTTCATGTTTACTTGGTAAAATTTCTTTGATCTCTGAACTGAGACGACCTTGATTAGATTCATTCGAAAACAGAGCTGGATTTACATGTTCACTTTCACTTTCAACCATTTCAAAATCAACATTTTCTGTTACATCGGCCCCGTGGTTGCTGGTCCCTCCTTCTGGATGTGGAAGTTGAACTGATAAAGTCTCTTTGATCTCACAACTAATTTCAACTTGATCAGGTTTGCTTGGAGACAGCTCTGGACTTACATCTTGACTTTGGGCATCGACCACTCCTCCAAAACTGACATTTGCTGTCACCTCAGCTGTCTGGTTGCTGGCCTCTGCCTGTATTTGTTCATGTTTACTTGGTAAAATTTTTTTGATCTCTGAACTGAGACGACCTTGATTAGATTCATTCGAAAACAGAGCTGGATTTATATGTTCACTTTCACTTTCAACCATTTCAAAATCAACATTTTCTGTTACATCTTCCCCGTGGTTGCTGGTTTCTCCTCCTGGATGTGGAAGTTGAATTGATAAAGTCTCTTTGATCTCACAACTAATTTCAACTTGATCAGGTTTGCTTGGAGACAGCTCTGGACTTACATCTTGACTTTGGGCATCAACCACTCTTCCAAAACTGATATTTGCTGTCATTTCAGCTGTCTGGATGCTAGTCTTTGATAGAGCTGGACCTGCATTTTGACTTTCGTCTACAACCATTTTATCATCAACATTTTCTGCTATAACGGCCATGTGGCTGCTGGTCTCTCCTAGTGGATGTTGAAGTTGAACTGGTAAAGTCCCTTGAGAAACTTCAACGGGTTTGTTTAAAGTCAGACAATAGCCCTCACATTGACCATTACCTTTAACCATTCCTCCAACATTAACATCTTCTGTCATCGAAGCCATTTGGTTGCTAGCCTCTGGCTGTATTTGTTGATGTTTACTTTGTAAAGTTTCTTTGTTCTCTGACCTGAGATGACCTTGATTAGATTGAATTGGAGGCAGAGCTGGATTTATATCTTCACTTCCATCTACAACTATTCCTGTAACATTGATACTGTCATCATCTGTCATCGCAGCTGTCTGATTGCTAGCCTCTGCCTGTAGTGGTTGACTTTTAATTAGTACAGTTTTTTTGCTTCCAGAAGTGAGATACCCCTGATACGAATTGCTTGTTAATAGCACTGGACCTGCATTTTGACTTTCATCAACAACCATTTTATCATCCACATTTTCTGTAATAACGGCCCAGTGGCTGCTGGTCCCTTCTTGTGGATGTTGAAGTTCAACTGGTAAAGTCTCTTGAGAAACTTGGCCCTCACATTGATCATGATCTTTAACCATTCCTTCAACATCAACATCAACATCTTCTGTCATTACAACCATTTGGTTGCTAGACTCTCGCTGTGGTTTTTGACGTTCACTTGGTAAAATGTTTTTGCTCTCAGACTTGAGATGAACTTGTCCAGATGTCCTTGAAGACTCAAGTGGATCTAGACTTTGATCAGCAACCGTTCCTTCACCAAATTCTTCTGTTATTTTTGCATCGACATTTTCTGTCATCGCATCTGCTTGATAGCTCGTCTTTACTTGTGGTCGCTGATTTTCATCTGTGAATGCTTCTTCAGTCTTACGATGAATCTGGACAAATTTAATTAAAGACTGAGTCAGAGCTGGATAGTCACATTGACCCACAGCCATTCCAGCGTCAACACGTTCTGTTATCAAGACTCCTTCAGCGCCACTCTCGACCTGTTGTTGATGTTCACTTGGAAAAATACTTTTGCTCTCAAAATTGAGATAAACTTGTCCAGATGAGCTTGAAGACTCAAGTTGATCTAGACTTTGATCTGTAACCATTCCTTCATCAAATTCTTCTGTAATTTTTGCATCGACATTTTCTGTCATCGCAGCTGCTTGATTGCTCATCTTTGCCTGTCGTCGCTGATATTCATTTGGGAATGTTTTGTCAGTCTTTCGATGAATATGAACAGATTTAATTGAAGACTGAGTCAGAGCTGGATAGTCACTTTGACCCACAGCCATTCCATCGTCAACACGTTCTGTTGTCAAGACTCCTTCAGTGCCACTCTCGTCCTGTTGTCTATGTTCACTTGCTGAAATACTTTTGCTCCCAGAAATGAGATGGATTTGTCCAGATGTGCTTGGAGACACAAGTTGATCCTGACCTTGATCTGTAACCATTCCTTCATCAAATTCCTCTGTAATTTTTGCATCGACATTTTCTGTCATCACAGCTCCTTGATAGCTGGTCTTTGCTTGTGCTCGTTGATGTTCATTTGGGAATGTTTCTTCAGTCTTTCGATGACTCTGAACAGATTTAACTGAAGACTGAGTCAGAGCTGGATGGTCACTTTGACCCACAGCCATTCCATCGTCCACACGTTCTGTTATCAAGACACCTTCAGCGTCACTCTCGGCCTGTTGTTGATGTTCACTTGGTAAAATACTTTTGCTCTCAAAAATGAGATGGATTTGTCCAGATGTGCTTGGAGACACAAATTGATCATGACCTTGATCTGTAACCATTCCTTCATCAAATTCCTCTGTAATTTTTGCATCGATATTTTCTGTCATCCCAGCTGCTTGATAGCTGGTCTTTGCCTGTGGTCGCTGATATTCATTTTGGAATGTTTCTTCAGTCTTTCGATGAATCTGAACAGATTTAATTGAAGACTGAGTCAGAGCTGGATAGTCACTTTGACCCACAGCCATTCCATCGCCAACACATTCTGTTATCAAGACTCCTTCAGCGCCACTCTCGGCCTGTTGATGATATTCACTTGGTAAAATACCTTTGCTCTCAGAATTGAGATGGACTTGTGTAGACGTGCTTGGAGAAACAAGTTGATCATGACTTTGATATGCAACCATTCCTTCATCAAACTCTTCTGTCAGTTTTGCATCGACATTTTCTGTTATCGCATCTGCATGATTGGTGGTCGTTGCTTGTGGTCGCTGATATTCATTTGGGAATGTTTCTTCAGTCTTACGATGAATCTGAACAGATTTAATTGAAGACTGAGTCAGAGCTGGATAGTCACTTTGACCTACAGCCATTCCATCGTCCACACGTTCTGTTATCAAGACTTCTTCAGCGCCACTCTCGGCCTGTTGTTGATGCTCATTTGGTAAAATACTTTTGCTCTCAGAATGGAGATGGACTTGTCCAGAAGTGCTTGGAGACACAAGATGATCATGACTTCGATCTGTAACCATTCCTTCATCAAATTTCTCTCCAATTTTTGCATCGACATTTTCTGTCATCGCATCTGCATGATTGCTGGTCTTTGCTTGTGGTCGCTGACATTCATTTAGGAATGCTTCTTCAGTCTTACAATGAACCTGAACAGATTTAATTGAAGACTGAGTGAGAGCTGGATAGTCACTTTGACCCACAGCCATTCCATCGTCAACACGTTCTGTTGTCAAGACCCCTTCAGTGCTACTCTCGTCTTGTTGTCTATGTTCACTTGGTAAAATACTTTTGCTCTCAGAAATGAGATGGATTTGTCCAGATGTGCTTCGAGACACAAGTTGATCATTACCTTGATCTGTAACCATTCCTTCATCAAATTCCTCTGTAATTTTTGCATCGACATTTTCTGTCATCACAGCTGCTTGATAGCTGGTCTTTGCCTGTGGTCGCTGATATTCATTTGGGAATGTTTCTTCAATCTTTCGATGACTCTTAACAGATTTAACTGAAGACTGAGTCAGAGCTGGATGGTCACTTTGACCCACAGCCATTCCATCGTCCACACGTTCTGTTATCAAGACACCTTCAGCGTCACTCTCGGCCTGTTGTCTATGTTCACTTGGTAAAATACTTTTGCTCTCAGAAATGAGATGGATTTGTCCAGATGTGCTTGGAGACACAAGTTGATCATGAATTTGATCTGTAACTGTTCCTTCATTAAATTCTGTAATTTTTGCATCGACAGTTTCTGTCATCGCAGCTGCTTGATTGCTGGTCGTTGCTTGTGGTCGCTGATATTCATTTGGGAATGTTTCTTCAGTCTTACAATGAATCTGAACAGATTTAATTGAAGACTGAGTCAGAGCTGGATAGTCACTTTGACCCACAGCCATTCCATCGTCAACACGTTCTGTTGTCAAGACTCCTTCAGTGCCACTCTCGTCCTGTTGTCTATGTTCACTTGCTGAAATACTTTTGCTCTCAGAAATGAGATGGATTTGTCCAGATGTGCTTGGAGACACAAGTTGATCATTACCTTGATCTGTAACCATTCCTTCATCAAATTCCTCTGTAATTTTTGCATCGACATTTTCTGTCATCACAGCTGCTCGATAGCTGGTCTTTGCCTGTGGTCGCTGATATTCATTTGGGAATGTTTCTTCAGTCTTTCGATGAATCTGAACAGATTTAATTGAAGACTGAGTCAGAGCTGGATGGTCACTTTGACCCACAGCCATTCCATCGTCAACACGTTCTGTTATCAAGACTCCTTCAGTGCCACTCTCGGCCTGTTGTTCATGTTCACTTGGTAAAATACGTTTGCTCTCAGACATGAGATGAACTTGTCCAGACGTGCTTGGAGACACAAGTTGATCATGAATTTGATCTGCAACAGTTCCTTCATCAAATTCTTCTGTCATTTTTGCATCGACATTTTCTGTCATCACAGCAACTTGATTGCTGCTGGTTGCTTGTGGTCGCTGATATTCATTTGGGAATGTTTCTTCAGTCTTACAATGAATCTGAACAGATTTAATTGAAGACTGAGTCAGACCTAGATAGTCACTTTGACCCACAGCCATTCCATCGTCAATACGTTCTGTTATCAAGACTCCTTCAGTGCCACTTTCGACCTGTTGTTGATGTTCACTTGGTAAAATACTTTTGCTCTCAGAAATGAGATGGATTTGTCCAGATGTGCTTGGAGACACAAGTTGATCATGACCTTGATCTGTAACCATTCCTTCATCAAATTCCTCTGTAATTTTTGCATCGACATTTTCTGTCATCCCAGCTGCTTGATAGCTGGTCTTTGCCTGTGGTCGCTGATATTCATTTGGGAATGTTTCTTCAGTCTTTCGATGAGTCTGAACAGATTTAATTGAAGACTGAGTCAGAGCTGGATAGTCACTTTGACCCACAGCCATTCCATCGTCAACACGTTCTGTTGTCAAGACGCCTTCAGTGCCACTCTCGTCTTGTTGTCTATGTTCACTTGGTAAAATACTTTTGCTCTCAGAAATGAGATGGATTTGTCCAGATGTGCTTGGAGACACAAGTTGATCATTACCTTGATCTGTAACCATTCCTTCATCAAATTCCTCTGTAATTTTTGCATCGACATTTTCTGTCATCACAGCTGCTTGATAGCTGGTCTTTGCCTGTGGTCGCTGATATTCATTTGGGAATGTTTCTTCAATCTTTCGATGACTCTGAACAGATTTTACTGAAGACTGAGTCAGAGCTGGATGGTCACTTTGACCCACAGCCATTCCATCGTCCACACGTTCTGTTATCAAGACACCTTCAGCGTCACTCTCGGCCTGTTGTCTATGTTCACTTGGTAAAATACTTTTGCTCTCAGAAATGAGATGGATTTGTCCAGATGTGCTTGGAGACACAAGTTGATCATGAATTTGATCTGTAACAGTTCCTTCATCAAATTCTGTAATTTTTGCATCGACATTTTCTGTCATCGCA
Source organism: Cladopsammia gracilis (assembly GCA_022457155.1). Lineage (NCBI taxonomy): Eukaryota > Metazoa > Cnidaria > Anthozoa > Scleractinia > Dendrophylliidae > Cladopsammia > Cladopsammia gracilis. The sequence goes on from JAJGOT010000123.1 coordinate 847,958, forward strand.
GCTGCTTGATTGCTGGTCGTTGCTTGTGGTCGCTGATATTCATTTGGGAATGTTTCTTCAGTCTTACAATGAATCTGAACAGATTTAATTGAAGACTGAGTCAGACCTGGATAGTCACTTTGACCCACAGCCATTCCATCGTCAACACGTTCTGTTGTCAAGACTCCTTCAGTGCCACTCTCGTCCTGTTGTCTATGTTCACTTGGTGAAATACTTTTGCTCTCAGAAATGAGATGGATTTGTCCAGATGTGCTTGGTGACACAAGTTGATCATTACCTTGATCTGTAACCATTCCTTCATCAAATTCCTCTGTAATTTTTGCATCGACATTTTCTGACATCACAGCTGCTTGATAGCTGGTCTTTGCCTGTGGTCGCTGATATTCATTTGGGAATGTTTCTTCAATCTTTCGATGACTCTGAACAGATTTAACTGAAGACTGAGTCAGAGCTGGATGGTCACTTTGACCCACAGCCATTCCATCGTCCACACGTTCTGTTATCAAGACACCTTCAGCGTCACTCTCGGCCTGTTGTCTATGTTCACTTGGTAAAATACTTTTGCTCTCAGAAATGAGATGGATTTGTCCAGATGTGCTTGGAGACACAAGTTGATCATGACCTTGATCTGTAACAGTTCCCTCATCAAATTCCTCTGTAATTTTTGCATCGACATTTTCTGTCATCACAGCTGCTTGATTGCTGGTCGTTGCTGGTGGTCGCTGATATTCATTTGGGAATGTTTCTTCAGTCTTACGATGAATCTGAACAGATTTAATTGAAGACTGAGTCAGAGCTGGATAGTCACTTTGACCTACAGCCATTCCATCGTCCACACGTTCTGTTATCAAGATTTCTTCAGCGCCACTCTCGGCCTGTTGTTGATGTTCATTTGGTAAAATACTTTTGCTCTCAGAATGGGGATGGACTTGTCCAGAAGTGCTTGGAGACACAAGATGATCATGACTTTGATCTGTAACCATTCCTTCATCAAATTCCTCTGCAATTTTTGCATCGACATTTTCTGTCATCGCATCTGCATGATTGCTGGTCTTTGCTTGTGGTCGCTGATATTCATTTGGGAATGATTCTTCAGTCTTACAATGAACCTGAACAGATTTAATTGAAGACTGAGTGAGAGCTGGATAGTCACTTTGACCCACAGCCATTCCATCGTCAACACGTTCTGTTATCAAGACTCCTTCAGTGCCACTCTCGGCCTGTTGTTCATGTTCACTTGGTAAAATACGTTTGCTCTCAGACATGGGATGAACTTGTCCAGACGTGCTTGGAGACACAAGTTGATCATGAATTTGATCTGCAACAGTTCCTTCATCAAATTCTTCTGTCATTGTTGCATCGACATTTTCTGTCATCACAGCAACTTGATTGCTGCTGGTTGCTTGTGGTCGCTGATATTCATTTGGGAATGTTTCTTCAGTCTTACGATGAATCTGAACGGATTTAATTGAAGACTGAGTCAGAGCTGGATAGTCACTTTGACCCACAGCCATTCCATCGTCAACACGTTCTGTTGTCAAGACGCCTTCAGTGCCACTCTCGTCTTGTTGTCTATGTTCACTTGGTAAAATACTTTTGCTCTCAGAAATGAGATGGATTTGTCCAGATGTGCTTGGAGACACAAGTTGATCATTACCTTGATCTGTAACCATTCCTTCATCAAATTCCTCTGTAATTTTTGCATCGACATTTTCTGTCATCGCAGCTGCTTGATAGCTGGTCTTTGCCTGTGGTCGCTGATATTCATTTGGGAATGTTTCTTCAGTCTTACAATGAATCTGAACAGATTTAATTGAAGACTGAGTCAGAGCTGGATAGTCACTTTGACCCACAGCCATTCCATCGTCCACACGTTCTGTTATCAAGACTCGTTCAGTGCTACTCTCGGCCTGTTGTTGATGCTCACTTGATAAAATACTTTTGCTCTCAGAATTGTGATGAACTTGTCCAGATGTTCTTGGAGACACAAGTTGATCATGACTTTGATCTGTAACCATTCCTTCGTCAAATTGTTCTAGCATCGACGTTCCCTGATTGCTTGTGTTTGCTTGTTTTTCATCATGCTCAGCTAGTAACGTCTGTGTGTTCCCAGATTTTAGATGAACCTGAACAGATTTGATTGATACCACAGCCGGATCTGGGTCTTGCGTGTCATCTCCAAGTATCCCTTCAAGAACGCGTTGTGTCGTCACACCTACTTGGTTGCCGGTATCTGGCTGAGGTGGTTGACATTCACTTGGTAAAATGGTTTTGCACTCAGAAGCCTGACGACAATTTTCAGATTTCATTGAAGACACTAACTGGCTTTGACTTTGATCTACAACCAATCCGTTAACGCCATCGTCTACTATCACGGCTGGTTGGTTGCCAGTCTCTGGCAAAACCTGTTGACGTTCACTTGGAAAATTGTTGTCGCCCTCTGACGTGAGCCAAAATTGACCAGATGAACTTGAACACTCAAGTTGGTCTTGACTTTGATCTTTCACCATTTCATCGTCGGCAATTTCGTTCGTTGCAGCTCCTTGGTCGCTTGTCTCAAGTTGAAGTCGTTGATGTTCACTTGGTAAAATGCTGTCACTCTCAGATGTAAGAGGTTGCTTTTGAACAACATCCTCTGCGCCAACTTCTGCCACAGCAGCTGTCTGGTTGTTTACCTCCGCCAGTTGCTGTTGATGTTCACTTGGTAAAGTTTCGTTGCCCTCAGATGTAAGATGCACTTGACCGGATTTGCTTGACGACAGACCTGGATTTAGATCTTCACATTGATTAACACCTGTTCCTCTAACGTTGACACTTTCTGTCATCGCAACTGTCTGGTTGCCAGTCTCTGTCTGTAGTTCCTGATTTTCACTTGGAGCAGTTTCTTTGTTCTCGAGAGAGAGATGACAGTGTTCAGATTGGCGTGATGATAAAGTTGGCTCTGGAACTTGACCATCATCTGGAACTATTCCTTCACCGACATTTTTTGTTGTCTGGTTGTTAGTTTCTGCTTGTGGTTGGAGCTGTTCTCCTGGTAAAGCTTCTCTCCTCTCAGAAAAGAGATAAAGTTGTCCAGTTTTGCTTGAGCGCACGAGTTCATCTTGATCCTGATCAACAAGGATTTCCTTGCAGTTCGTTGCAGCTCCTTGGTCGCTTGTCTCAGGTTGAAGTCGTTTATGTTCACTTGGTAAAATGATGTCACTCTCAGATGCAAGTGCTTGCTTTTGAACAACATCCTTTTCGCTAACTTCTGCCATAGCAGCTGCCTGGTTGTTTACCTCTGCCATATGCTGTTGATGTTCTCTTGGTATAGTTTCGTTGCTCTCAGATGTACGATGCACTTCACCAGATTTGCGTGACAACAGAACTGGATTTAGATCTTCACTTTGATTAACACCTGTTCCTCCAATGTTGACACTTTCTGTCATCGCAACTGTCTGGTTGCCAGTCTCTGTCTGTAGTTCCTGATTTTCACTTGGAGAAGTTTCTTTTTTCTCGAGAGAGAGATGACAGTGTTCAGATTGGCGTGATGATAGAGTTGGCTCTGAAACTTTACCATCATCTGGAACTAATCCTTCACCGACATTATTCGTTGGTTGGTTGTTAGTTACTGCTTGTGGTTGGAGCTGTTCTCCTGGTAAAGCTTCTCTCCTCTCAGAAAATAGATAAAGTTGTCCAGTTGTGCTTGAGCGCACGAGTTGATCTTGACCCTGATCAACAAGGTTTTCTTTAACATCATTGTTTGTCATCGCAGCTGTCTGGTTGCTAGTCTCTGCCTCAGGTTCTGGATATTGACTTGGTAAAATGCTTTCGCTTTTAGACTTAAGACGAACTTGACCAGATTCACTTGAATGCACAAGTTGGTCTGGACTATGATCTACAAGCTTTCCTTTAACACCACTTTCTGTCACTGCAGTTGCTTGGTCGATAGTCGCGGCCTGAGGTTGTTGATGTGCACTTGTGAAAGTTTCTTTACCTTCACACTTGACATGAGCTTGACTAGACTTTGTTGAAGACACAAGTTGATCCATATTGTGATCCAAACCCATTTCATCTGCAGTATTGTTTTGACTCATCGCATTTCCCTCACCAGTGATACCCTTTTGTTGTTGAGGTTCATTTGGTGAAGCTGCTTTTGTCTCAGACTTGAGAAGAACAAGACTTGATTTATTGAAAGACAGAGGCTCAACAAGTCCCGTTAAGTTATCAGTAATTTCTGTTATCACAGCATTTTCCCTATTTTTGAAATCTGCATTTGACTGACGATGTTCACTTGAGCTTACTTCGTTGTCCATTCTTTGTTTCTTTGCCCTCATGCTTGAATCTGAACTAAAGCGTTGATCTTGACTTTGACCTACAACCACGCCAGTCACATTTGTCCTTACCACAGGTGCCTTTCTTTTGCTCGTGTCTCCTTGTGGTTGGCGATGTGCGTTTGAGACCACTTCATTGTACGTTCTTTGTCTCTTTGTTCTTGTACTTGACTTGGATCTTCGTTCTTCACTTTGATCTCCAACCATCCTAAAATTTTCTGTTGCCACATCTGTGTCCCTTTTGCTACATTCTCCTTGTGGTTGGCGATGTGCGTTTGAGACCACTTCATTGTGCATTCTTTGTCTCTTTGTTCTTGTACTTGACTTGGATCTTCGTTCTTGACTTTGATCTCCAACCATCCTAACATTTTCTTTTGCCACATCTGTGTCCCTTTTGCTACACTCTCCTTGTAATTGTCGACATGTACTTGAGACCCTTTCGTTATCCGTTCTTTGTTTCTTTGTTCGCATGGTTGAATCTGAACTTAATCTTTGATCTTGGTTTTGCTGATGGACCACGCATTTTCTTTTGCAGACCGTCTTTTCGATTCTAACTCTTTTAACACTACCATGTACCTGATAATTACCCCTGGTTGAATGTCAATTAGGAAAAATTAAACTTCAATTTTCAACCATTACTAACAGTTGTTAGTCACTCAGGGGTGGAAGGGTTGGGGGGTCTCCCAGGGAGGGCTCTTGAATGAAAGCAACAGTGCGATTGTCAAACATTTTGAAAGTATCAAACTTTTAAAGGTATCACAATATCATTTTGCAGGCATGCATTCGTTTTCATCCCCGCAAGGTACAAAGTCTTGTCTATTCCTAACATAGTTTTCTACCTTGAAACACCCTAAGTTTAACTAACCGTAAAAGATATGATAATCGACAACATCACTTTCATATCAGAGTCTCCCTGGGGTTAAATACTAGAGTAATTCCTATTTAAGTCCTAGGGGAATTCAAACGTAATCTGAATCTACCAGAATCTCACTATCTAAAATAAACTAGTCTAGGCAAAATTTAAAGCACCCAAAAACTCCAAAAATTAAGTTCATGGCCATGAACTGAACATCATACTTGACATTGTTATGGTGTGGTTAAAGATTGTTCATCCACAGGCTTTTAGAGAACAAATGTGCACCAAAATGAGTGCAAATAGGAGATTATAACACAATCTTCACATTATGTACAAGATAAAACACTTTCAAGAGGTTAGATTTGAGAAAAGGATAACTACCATGTGATTGGGCATGCATTACTCGGCAAATTTGATTTTTCTCACCTTAAAATTGAAAAAAGATAGCAACAAAAACTGAATGCTCAGTCACATAGCACAAATGTTACTAAATAAACATATTTTTTAAACATTTTTTTGGTATATCTTGTAAATACAAGTCAAACGGGCCTTTTCAAGATGCAAATTTAAAAATTTCTTTTCAGCCACCACAAATAAAACCAAGAAAAAGCGTTATAATCAAACCTATAAGCAAAAGGCTTAATTACGATACTTTACAGTAAATAGAAAAGTGACAAACCTACCTTCCAGATACAAGTACAGAACCTTGACTATCAACGCCACATATCAGGTCATTGTGACCTTGCAAATTCCTGACTTGAAACCTCATGTAAGTCTGATTGGCAGTTACAATCGGTGCTGTCCTCGTATGGACCATTGATATGACATCAGGCACAGCAGCTGCCGGCTGGGGCCCCAACACTGGAGCCTGATCATAAATAGCATTGATCGTTAGTTCACTTTCATTCTCAACGTTCTCATTTGCAACTTCCTGTGGTTCTTCGCCACTTGATTGTACACGCGCTTGTGTATTTTCATTCCTCAGTTGCTCTTGTTGTTCAGTTGAAGCTTGTTCATCTTGTGTGCTTTGGCTTTCCATAGTTTGCAGTTCAGATTGCAGCGTGTCCTCTTGTGCTACAAGTTGCTGTACTTTGGAGCGCACTTCATCTTTTTTTAAAAGCTGAAATAAAAAAATAATATTAAGTTGCTTAGTTCTCAATTTTAAATTGCAAAACGTTTTAAAAACCAAGTGATATTGATTGTTACGGAATCACTGTATTTCTGCATAAAACACCCAGTTGCTAATTGTAAAGGTGTAAAATATGCAAAAACCAATGACCAAAAGGAAATAATATTGTTGCTCAACAAATGAGAAACAATTTCCACCAACTTGTTGAATGAGTAGAAAACACATCTAAAAAAGTTACAACTTGGTGAACACTTGTTGAACAGAATAGAGCCTATCTCTACATTCAACATGATAAATTACCTATTTCAACATAATTCAACATGGCATGATAGACTGTTCAACATTTGTTGAACAGCAAATGCAAGATCTGTTAATTTACAGCTGTTGAAATGTGTATCACAGGCTAAGTCAAGGGCAAGTGAACAGACCCTGAAGATTCAGAGGAACTTTTACAGCAAGACTTACAAAGAAATATCATATGGCACTTATATTATGAATACTAATATTATTAGCAGAAACTATAAAAAGTAACTATTAAAATTCTCTTTGAGGTGAAAATAAAACGATAAATAGGCTTTGTTGACAAATAGACAAGCCTACTTAATTCTTACACGCTCTTCCAAAGACTGCACCAAACTACCTTAACTTCGATCCAACGACGTTCATGGTGTGATGATTGGCAAATGCATGGCACATACGACTGAAATGTGCATCGTAAAAAGAACCTCAACAAAAACAGAACTGATTGCTCGAACAGGCAATTAGCCGAATCGTAATAAGTAATTACGCTAAGGTTATTGTCGATACAAAATAATTAACAATTTTTGCAAGTCCATTTAATTTTTTTCCTTCAAATGTTTACGCCTGGTAAGATTTGATCACAGTGTTACAATCGATGCTATGAAATATCTCATATTTCTTTACCCAGAAGCATAGTTTTATCTTTAGTTGACAAGATTGGAAATTTTTAGGTCGTATTATATTAAGCTTATATTAAAAAGCCAGCGTAAAAGCTTATTTTCAAACACACTGACCGATTTCAATTATCCATTATTTTACCGTTCAGACAGTATACATAAAAGTAATTAGTTATCTTTTACTTTGGAAATTTCTTCATCTGTCAATTCACGCTCTAAATCCTCCAATTTCTCGATCTGACGAAGCTTTTTCCTGAATTTACGAAGTTCGACAGCAATTTTTTGCAGTTCCACGTCGGCCATTATCCACACAGTAAAGAGAGAAGACTGGGGCGACTTGTCACTTGGTGGGGTGGCGTGGAGGGATAGTTCGATAAACAGGGGACGGGAGGGAAGGGCTCCGCGATGGAAAAAAAAAATCGGTGAAAGAACTCTGATAAATGAATTCTCTTTCTCCAGTTCTCCTTGACATATTACGTGAACTACATATAATAGAAAAAAAGGAAGATTAAAAGTTACGATTTTTCCCTCCATTTCATTTTTCCATTTCATTTTTCAATTTTCCCTTCATTTCATTTTTCCCTCCATTTCATTTCCATTTCATTTCAACAGTCGATGATTTTCCAGTCCGTTCCAATAAACCGTTAACCCTCCGTTAATGAAGCCCCCTCTTAAACTAAGCCCCCTATCTAAAAAGCTCCCCTTTTGGAGCAAGAAATTTATGACGACCCCCCCCCCCCCCCCTCTTTTAAGCCCCTTTTCTTTGTATCTTGTTTACGAATTAGGATTTTTTTCAGAGTTCAATTTTTATGGAAATTACTTGACAGTTCAAGCGTAAAATTATTCTAAAATTAATAAAACGAGTAGGTCCGGAACAGATCCGGATGTCCGGCCTCTTTCTTTAGAATGACATGTGAAACGGCAGTAAAAACCACAAAGTAAAACATGAGAGACAAACTAAGAAGTCGGGAAGTCAGAATTCTTTAATGAACTGCCAGGCTCGATGAACTGCTATCCATGTTTTTGACAGAACATACAGAACTCTTTGACAAGATTTACAGTTGATTAGTAACACTCTAGGATGTTTGTATATCATTTTACCGTGCATTTATACTCAATTGTACTATTTGTATAGTTTAGGTAATTTATACAGTTCCTTTTGTATAATTTACTCTTGTATAATTATTTTATCTGGAAGGGACCAGTGAAATATGTGTTGGATTTTAATACACCGCAACTGGATCAGGCAGATTTTTATCATAAAGATTTGTTGTTGTGTGTAATTGATCTTTACAAAAAAGAATAGAAAAGTATTTGCCGATATTTGATTACAGATCAGAAGTGATCAAACCTTTCGCGGTCAGCAGGTGCCCCCGGTCGCGTCGAAAATGAAAATAAATGCAAATTTAATAAACATCCCTGATTAATTGCAATCAGTACAAGTAAAGCACTTAGTTTTATTATGTTTTAACAATACTGAGAAAATAAGAAGCTCAAAGATTTTTCAGACCCGAAGTTAGATAACGCTCCCACGCCATTTCCTCGGGGCCCTTCACATATTTTACAATTGAATACGGTATCCAAGTTTTTTCGTTGGTTTGGGAAGTGGAAGGAATTGTAAATAAATACACACTTGGTTCGATAGAGCTTTCTACAAACAGCGTTCTCCTTTTCTTGCAAGATAAAATATGAAATTTTACTTTACATCCTGATGTGAAAAAAGCAATCTAAAGCATAGCAGAGCGGCATAGCTGAAATATGTAATAAAAATGGCTTAGTATTTTGCTTTAGGGCGTTGTTTTTATATTAAATATGGATCAGCGGTAACAGTAATTGTCGAATAATCGTGGTGGTATTGTTGGAAGGTTTACAAAACATTTTTATGCAATATTTATATTTATGGGTATAGCAATAACGAAACAAAACCTTGCTTTATCAACTACATTTCAGCTGTCGTAAATCTGCGTGAATCACTACAGTTTATGATTTTGCTAATATACACAAGGCACGCTTTGTCAAAATAAAAATATGTTGATTTAGATGCAAAGGCCGCATTTGATTGGCTCGTTCAAGCACCATACAATTTTCAATCATCGTCCTGCTAGAATAGGAAAATAGATCGACTGATTATGTTCTCGTATGGCAGGGCCATTAGCTGAACTGGCGTGTTGCTAATTGTCAAACGGAATTATTCATTCGTCGAGAGCTTCGTTGTGTACAGACTCTCATAGCGGGGGTATTTTGTGTCAACAGATGCGATCTTTGCATCAAATCGTTCGAAGGTGCGCTTGGGCAATATAGCGGCGAAAGACCTCGATCCCTCTTGACTCAAGGACTTGCTTGTTGTATGTCAAGTGTGTGACAGCGTATATGATGAGTTTAAATTCTTCCTCTTGAGGACAAATTACTTCGACAGCGGGAACTCGGCAATCAATATAAACCCGATATATCTTGATTGCTGACCTCAATTTTCGCCAACTGAGGGTCAAATGCAAGTGTTTCGCGGATGGCTGCGAAGTATAAATGGATTATTGGCCAGCTCTTAGCGCTTTGGATTAAGGTTTGCTTTTCTTCCTGTGGCGACCACATTCAGGGGAAATCTGGAGACATTCGTTTTCCTATCAACGGTGGAAATGTTGGCGAGCAGTTGGAATGTGTTTGGACGATTACCGTGCCCGTGAGATTTCGCGTGAAGCTAACATTCACGGATTTTGTTATGAGAACAACATGTTGTTCATGCACTCACGATTTTTTAGAAATTCGCGACGGTTCACTGGACAACTCAACTCTCATCGGACGATTTTGCGCAAAGACAGGACCCAAATATGTGTTCTCCACTCAAAACGTTATATGGATTAAATTTGGTTCTGATTTTCGGACGTACAGGGATAACCGCTTTCGGTTGTCCTACGAAGCTGTTTGCGGCCGCCATTATACATCCAGCTCGGGGAGTTTTAGTTCCCCCGGCTTTCCATTTAGCTACGAAAAGAACAAAGATTGCATCTACAGTATTGAGGTGCCAAAGGGAAGAATAAAAGTAAAGTTCGAGAGCTTTAGCGTGGAAGGTCGAATGCCTGTTTGCTTGTATGATTTTCTCGAAGTGAAAGAAATCCGATATGTAGAGCTCTCGAGTTCTCAAGGGCAAACTCGAAGACGTCGATATTGTGGAAACGAAAAACCGCCTATTATTTACTCCACAAGGGGTAGTCATCTCTGGTTTAGATTCAAGAGCGACGAGTCTGGTGGCAAATCAGGATTCGCAGCTAATTATCGCACAATTTCTGCTGGAGAGGGAACATGTGGTGGGACCCTTAAAGATAAATCAGGGCTCATTTACTCTCTAAATTACCCGTATAGCTTTCCAGCCGGGCAGGAATGCGTGTGGAAAATCCAAGTTGCGTCTGAAATGCATGCACATCTATATTTTGACACATTGGATTTTGGTCTGAAAGAAGACGGCTGCAAGAATGCTCATTTGGAAATCTATGATGGGTCGGATACTTCTTCGCATAAAATTGGACAGTACTGCGGAGATCTAATACCAAATAAAATTATATCCAGAACAAACAAGTTGGTAATCAAAGCAGTAACAAAGCTCAATGCACAGGAAACAGGATGGTTTTCACTGCGTTATGAGTCATCCACTGGAAATGCTTGTGGATTGCAGAAATTCACATGCATCAATCGGCAGTGTATTGAGAGCTATCAGAAGTGTGATGGTAAAAAGGAGTGTAACGATGGCTCCGATGAGCAAGGTTGCCCCGATACGGAAGAATCAAGCTTTTTTTCCTGGTACAGGTTTTGGCCAGTTAGTGTGGTCGGGGGCATGCTGATAGTCGGGGTGTGGCTTTGGCGAGCCTGGAAAAAGATCATGTCAGCACGATCCGAAATGGATAACCATCATGCCATTACTGTGTCACCAAATCACATAGAAATGCTGCCATGTGCAATCACAGAACCTCCAAGTTATAGCGAGGCTGTAGCAGAAGACAACAGACCTCCACCTTCTTACGAGGAAGCTCTTGGAGAACAAATAACCCCACAAGACACAGAAACAGACCTCGCCCAGGAAAGTAATATTCAGGGGAATAGTAGTGATTCTAATCTAACTAATAGAACTGATATTGATGTTACCTCAACGCCTGGAAATACATCTCCGGTTTCATCCATGGTGGTTTACGGAACATCAGCATCACCTTATGATAACCACCGCTTGCCTTATGACAGTCACAGAATGCGAGCTGACAATCGAAATCATGTTCAAAGAGTTTAACATTCAGAAAATTAATAATACTTTAACATTTTAAAGCTGTACAAAACTGAGGACAAAATTACTGACTTAATGTGGAGTTATTGTTAAAACAGGTTAAGCATTCCTCCTAATTTTTATGAAAGAATGAGAAATGACAGGATCCAGACACCTGTTTTGGTGTTTGGCTCACATTAATTTTTACCACTAAGAGGTGAACCTGGTTCTTTCTGAAAAGTTGTTCTTGTCAGAATATTTTTCTGGCCTTAAACTCTTTAAAGTATCAGAAAAAACAGTGGTCATTTTTTATTAAAGACCCTTGGCAGTATCAAAGCACTAATTTTACTGCGCCTTTCAATAACAATTTGAAATTCAAATCTCCACCAACAGTTGCATTATTCCCTGCCATCAATCATAATTAATACGAAAGCCAATGGACCATGTAAAAAAAGAAACAAACAAAATGGATCGAAATCTACCAATCATAATGCACAGACGTGACCTTTTGACCTCATTGAAGTGAAGAACTGTTTCCTGAGAGGGAAGCTAAGATGATTGACGGCAGTGTAAAACGCAACTGTTGGTGGAAATTTGAATTTCAAATACCGCATGTTATTGAAAGGCACAGTAAGCCCTAAAAGTTAGGACGATCACCGCTGTCACTTTCATGTTGGAGTCCCAACTGGGACAAATACGCACCCTCAGAACTAAAACCAGGGGTAGATATTCAGAACGGAAGGAAGGAAAAATGGGACAAATTGTTGCAAATGTAGAGCCCATTTAGTAAACTTTCACATGCACCAATTTTGCCTGTTTTATCTTCATTTGACATTGATTACCTTTCAATTGTCAGGGCTGTAGCCAGACAAAAAATCTTAGCTAGGCAAAATCAGAAAAAAACACTGATTTCATTTTTTTATGCATAGGCTCTTACAAGAGAGAACCAATGCTTCTTGTTTACCAAGGCAAGTGCCTCAGTTCGCCTCATGCTAGCTACGGCCCTGGTGGTTCTCCCCGAGAATGAAAAATAACTGGAACAGGTTTATAGTTTTAATTTCTTGGTGCACATCTTACCCAAAATTCTGAGAAGTGTACATAAGTAGGGTTTCACCAGAAAATCTTTGATTCCAGGATCCTGATAATTTAATTTTGTATGTTGATAAAATTTGATCATCTTTAGTAGTATGAACCATGTTTGACAAATCATGTGAGAGTGTCAGAAATTATCTTGAAAACAATATTATTATATGTAAATAGCCATACATAGATGCCATTATATGATCAAGTGAATTAATCCCTGGTTGTAAATAAACATTGAAGATTTTTTTTAGAATGCTTGATTGCTGCAACTCTCTTGTATCTGGCATAGTGTTCCTTCCTATGTGTTGTTCCAGAAAATACCTATACACCTCCCATTAAAGTTTTTTGGTTTATTACCATTTTTGTTCAGATCGAACAGTGTGCAAGCAGATTGTTGATTATGTTAATCAAATGCAAAAATGGGGAGTGTCCAGAAGAACAGTGTATAACAAGATAGATTATTCCACAAAAGAACAATCAGTTGCAGATTTATTTAATTTTGAGCATGTCAGCATAAATTATGTTCTATCACTAAATGAGCTCGATTTTTAGATTAAGTACAAGTTTATTTGTCTACAAACATTTTCTATTTACAAGAAAAATAGGTCCCATAGATGTATCTATGGAAAGATCTTAGCTAAACAAGGCTATAAACAAATAATTAATAACCTTATAATTAATGTAAGGTTATTAATCTATTTCCAAACTATGCATGTATGTGTTATGTAGGACATTGTTATACATTTTTTGGGATGGAATAGCAAAAGTTCTATTAAAAATATAAGTGATTCTATTCTCTCACACAGGACCTAAGACAAGCTATTAGCTGAAAGAGAACTTATCATCGGCTGAAATTTCACTAGAAAACAAATATTTGGGGTGATTTTGAAGGTGGACAAGCCAGAAAAACCAGCTGGGCTTGTTAATGAGCCCGCTCAGTTTTTTCTTAGCTACACCCCTGGCGGCTACACTTTAGGATTTCATCCACACTCAAATGTAAGAACCACCTTGAACAGCATAATAATAATTAATATTATTATACATTGGTGTCACTAGCTCGATTTTGATTGGCTATAAGCACGCAGCTAATTATTGCTTGCTGTTTCTGTACCTACAGACAATATTTTTATGCTGTGCATTGATCACTTTTTTGTGCACGCTCTTGTCTTTACAAGTGCAGCTCAGGAATATGCATAATAAAACAATTATTGGATTCGGTTTTCGCATGATAGAGATAATTATCAAGGCCTCAGTTTGTGTTTTCCGCCTCAGCCTTCGGCTTCAGCAGATAACACAAACTTTGACCTTGATAATTATCGCTGTCATGCTCAACCTCGTCCAATAATTGTTAATTATTATTGTATTGCATGTGTGTAACGGCACCACAGCAAAGTCCTGTTCAGTAGCTTTCACTTGTCAGAATGGTCACACCTTGGGATTTCATCTGAAATCTTGAAAGTTATGAATGGAATAAAGGGATAGAATTAAGATGGAGGAAAAAAGAACACTTTCTTGGTTAGCATTATTACAGGTGCAGGGATTTGTTTCTTTCTGCTAAAAGATTCAAACTCCCTCGCAACTTTGCCATTCACTCTAACCAGCATGCTAACTACATCTTCTGTGCTAGCATAGGCACTGAACACATCAACCAATGCTTGTACAAACCAGGAACCCTTCTGCAGATTGCTCCACGAGACATACCCGGGCACAGTGGAATATGCTACCAACATGTCAGCCTCGGCAGGAATAGTTTCTGGTTCAACTAACCTCTCAGGCTCATCATAAGGAACAGCAGCAGTCAGGAGTTCAGCAGTCACGCGCGTGACATGGTAATCTTTAACATTAGCATCGCGACCACTGTCTGACACATCGGCACCATGATCATAATCACTTCCACGGCAAGCTTGTATAAAAAACAATTTGGGTTTGCCAATCAGATCTTTTGCCATGTATCCATTGAACATTGCAAGCAAATCTGGTATTGACACAAGGACTCCGTCAACACCATAAATTTGTCCTTCAAGGCCATGGCTGAGAAGGCAAGCAACCACTGAATCAGCTGCTTTATGGTCACTCTTTTTAACAAACTGCAACAGCGTATCCTTGAGTTGCTTTGCAGTTTGGTTTCTAACCATTTCAACTTTGTACTGCAATTGTGTAAACAGTTTACTTAGCTGCTTTGCATCCAGATCAGAACCACCTCGTTTGCTAAGGGTCTCAAAGTCAACATTGTTCACTATCAGGCACAGGCCATGAGGTTTGCGATTCATGGGGTACACAAAATCTTCATCTGTGTTGGGCAAGACATTCTTTTTAACTTGTGATGAAGTTGTGACATTGGATTTCATTGCTACATGATGTGAAGTACTGCTATTGCCATCATGCTGCTCCACTGTGTTTCTGTTAGTGGGACTAGAAACATTGCCTAAGAAACAAACATACAAGATTAGAAAAGTAGCTTCACCCACAGGGCTGGGTTGTTCAAAGCCCGACTAAGCTACCGGTAACCTAGGATTATAGCATCAATGTTTTGAATCCAGTTAAATAACTGACAAATTGAATTTTTTCTTGATGTTTTGCCCTTCAGTTTCGACTTTGACTTGTCTTCACCTCTAGCTTGAAATAAGCATTTGAATATATGAAAAATAAAATCCTTTGTTAACTTTTAATCCTGACTAGCGCTAAACAGCTTTCAAACAACCAGACCCACGGGGGTATTCAGGTATAAACAGTGACGGGGAGATGTGAAGGTCTTTCGGGGGTTTGAAATTTGCAATCTGAGGACTTTGTTGGGGTTACACATTTTATGATTGGGGGTCGGCAAAAAGCACAACCCTTTTATGCAGAGCGACAAGGGACTTTTGGGGGATTTTGTCCGGGACCATTGCGGTTTTTTGGGTCTGGTTTTAGCCTTAAAAAAAACCCTTTGGAGGGTCTAACAATTTGGCCTCATTCATACCTCCTTGGTACTATGATATAGCTGAACTTAATAATAACTCTTAAAGCAAATCCTACTGAACAACTTTTAAACCAGACATGTTTCCAGAGTTCAACTCCCATCATCAGTGTAATGGTACGATAATTTACAAAGCTAAAATAACTAGGTAACAGATTGATTTGAATAACAACGATAATTTTAAATTCAAATGTTTTACTTGTTGGTATAACAATGGATTTTCCCAATGGATGTGGAGGGCTTCTTCGATCCTTAAATTGATGCCCATTGCAGCTGTATTATTCGCTAATTATAGCCCCCCTCCCCAAGCCCCCCTCCCCCTCCCCCCCCACCCCCCCGCCCCCCAAGCTGATCCATCTTGCGGGACAATTTTGGGACAATTTTGAAATATTACTAGTTAGAGGTATATCTATTTATCCCAAATACCCCTAGAAACATTGTATTACCTATACAAATATGTCTACCTCTGAAGACTTACATGTACATGAGAAAATATTTCTTGGAATACTTAGAAATCTCTGTTCACCCCTGGCCTTAAGAAAGAATGCCATTAACAATATGGGTTTTATCTCTAAAGAATTCCACTGTTTTTTATCCCTTACCCTAAAGAATTCCACCATTTTCATCCTTACCCCTGAAAAATTCCACTGTTCCTCAACCAGAGGGTGCGTCTATTTAATACATTAGCCCATTTGTTGCTGGTGGCAAGATGTTACATTACGCATTAAATATTTGATTTTTAATTAATACCTGATGATACTGATTCATTCGTCTTCAATAAATCCAAAAGATGGCCTTGTCCGTCTGTATTGGCAAGTGCACGGCAAAATATATCAAATGCTTTTGGTCCCCGCCGCGGATAAATGTCCAAAAGCTTTTCCGCTTGGGCAGATCGAGTCTTCTCTGCTTTTACAGAATCCACGTCGTTTTCCGACAAAGCGCCTTCTTGAAAAAGATAATTTAATAGCCGTGTGGCTTCTAAATCTTGCACTAAGGCAACTCTGTTTCTTCTCAGGAGATCTTTATGTTTTTTGTCCATTTTAAACCGATTTTCTGCCTTTGTATATTTTAAAACGCACAAATTTACTTTCAGTTTTTTTCCCTCAGTCACAAGGTAAATTTCTAACGAAGCATCCGATTGGCTGATCCAGTTCTTATCCTGCGTTTGACCAATCACAGCACGCTTTATAACGCGATGAGAAAACGAGATTATCTGCGGTCAGTGGTAGACACCATGAGAAACAAAAAATAAAAGATGGCTGAATTTCACGAGTGTCATGGCTCTCTGGTATTTTTAAGCAACGAGAACCGAAGCGCTCGAAGAAGAAGCTCTGCCGCAGAATTTAACAATGGCCTGATATTCAGTAAGAAACCACTGAAGGATAATGAAATATTCGAAGTTCGGCTGGACCGAAAAATCGGTAATTGGTCGGGGTCATGGGCGATTGGCGTGACAAGCGGGGACCCGAGCTGTATGGAAATTCCGTCGAGCTCAACTGGGTTGAAAAATGGCTCGTGGATAATGTCTGGGATGTCTATACTGAAGGACGGGTCCTCTTTTGTGGACGAATATGGTCAAGACCTCGACGAGCTTAAAGAAGGCGACAGAGTTGGTGTCCAAAAAACAGTGAACGGGAGTCTTCATTTCTTTGTTAATGGTGTCGATTTGGGTTTAGCAGCGACAAAAATTCCTCAGACTATTTACGCTGTGGTTGATTTGTACGGGAGATGCGTTGAAATATCAATTTATAAGCCGTACAGTAGCGCGACGGGTAAGTGACAACAAGATTAAGGTTGGCTAAAGTTACCAGCTACTTTGAATACTTCATATTTATTAAGCTTATATTTCAAATAATTGATCAAGGGTGGTCCTTCAGATAACGGAATATTGAAATGAAACGATACCTGGAAATTGAAGTGTTTTAATATTAGTTTCCTGTACTTTTGTGAAGCGTGCATCTTGTATTATATGACATGCCATCACTATACTGGCCTTCAAACATTTGTTACAAGCCTCAGGGTGCAATATAAATAATAATATTGTAAGTGAAAAATATTTAAAATCTAAACTGCAGTGTCTTATAAGATTTTCCATCATTGAGAAAATTTTAATGGACTCAAATCGAAGGCTCCTATGAGCCAACCAGTGAATAAGAAATGGTAACGCGATGTTGCGGTAAGCTTATCTTTTTATACTGACATGGTGTCATATCTGTCTCTGTACCGATAACCCGTTCATTACACATGCGTGTATTCACAGGTTAAAAAATTTTAATAATTTTGCATGTGAATCTATTGTTGACTTCCTGATAATAATATTCCTTCCCTGTTTCAGTTAAAATTGTTAGTGTGCAATCAAAATTTCTCTTCTTTTGTACTTGATATCTCACTAGTTTGTCGCACTCACTCTTGATATATTGAGTTAAACACTCCTTGAACAGAGGTCGTCGAGAGCTTTAGATTTTTATATCCTGTATTTTTCTCAATTACATTGTAAGTGCATTATGCAAATAAGCACCCTGTTAGTGTCATGAATTTTGATACAACCACCAACTCCTCTTCATTGAAACAAGTTAGAAGTAGTGCATGAAGTTCTAACACTTATACTGTAAAATTCAAGCCACAATATTGATGTAGAAAATACTAAAAAATACAACATTTGAAATAAGTCAGGAGCTTACTGTAGGCGACAGGCAGCGTAATTCCGATCTTAAACCAACCAACCCACGTGTAGCCTCCTTGGACAAAGGTCGTCAAGAGCTTCAGATTTTTATATCCTGTATTTTTCTCAATTACATTGTAAGTGCATTATGCAAAGAAGCACCCCTGTTAGTGTCATGAATTTTGATACAATCACCAACTCCTCTCCAATGAAACAAGTTAGAAGTAGTGCATGAAGTTCTAGCACTTGCACTGTAAAATTCAAGCCACGATATTGATGTAGAAAATACTAAAAAATACAACATTTGAAATAAGTCAGGAGCTTACTTAGACATTTTATAGCAAGCAGTATGTACAAAGACACGCCGAAAGCGTGATATAAGCATTATGTGTTACTCTCTAAAATGCCAATTCCTGTATTCCTGAGGTCGAAAAGCATTTGTGCAGACAGAGTATAAACTCTGGAGTTTACCTTAATTCTCAATCAGAAAACCAAAATTTTTAATCAAAATTGTGTTATTCATTACATTGGAACACTTGTTTTCAGAAAACGTTTTGTTGATTTCTTCACTTTTAAAGACTAATATGTTCTGTAAGGTAATATGTGTAATACTCTGTAATTCTCTGTATGACCAGTGTATTCTTCCATGAGCACAATATAAAAGTATCAATGCATAGAATAATATTGAAGGCTTTCCTGCAAAAAGGGCATATATCGCTTTTTGGGCTGATTTTCATTTTTTGCAGGATCGAGCTAATTTTTGGAAGACTGGCTTGTTTTGACATGACAAACATCGCCCCATAATTTTGCTGATTTGCGCCTTGTTTTCGATAAATGAATTTCTTTTGTTTCTGGTTAAACAATACCTTTGCATGGCTTTCCAAAGACGCTGCCATGCACATTTTTTTGCAACCTTATTTCTTGAAAATGAGGCACAAATCAGCAAAACTAATTATGAAACAATGTTTGTCATGTCAAAACAAGTCAGTCCGCCAAAAATTAGCTCGATCCTTCCAAAAAATAAAATCGGCCCAAAAGCGATATACGCCCTTTTTGCAGGAAAGCCTTCGATTACACTCGGTTTGTGAAGATTTGCATTCTTGTTATTGAACTGGAACAAGTTTGCAGTTGAGGCTCATTGGGAAAATTTCTGGAAATTCTAGTACGCACTTGCATAAATTTGTTCCTTGTGAAAGGAAATTTACTGCTGTAAGCACTCAGGGTGCCGAGCTTCTTCCTGCCCCATGGAGTGTGTGAGAGAGAGAGACTGACCCTGGCACAGGCTGGTCATGTGTCTCCCGTTTGGGTCGGGGGGAACGAGGTTGGGCATTTGGTGGAGGAAATAAAGAACACTTTCCCTGCTTTCTTTTAGTTTTATAAAATAAACGAGGTACTACTAACAGTATATATGTTGTAGGTTAAAATAATTATTATTTTAGATTAAAATTATTTCAAACTAGGTTAATTTTTATTTTCCTTTGTCTGAGGTTATGTTAATGAATCTGGGACAAAGGAAAACAAAAATTAACCTAGTATGAAATAATTTTAACCTAAAATAATTTTAACCTATGGTACAACATATACACTCTGTTTGGTTGAAAACCATTTAACATATTTCTTTGGAAACATAGAAAACTATTAAGAGCACTTATTTCTTAAAATAAAAGTAATATTGTTGTTACCATAATTCCATGGAAACAGAAAGCGTTTTCTATTTCTGAAATAGTAACACAAGTGGATATGAATGGGAAAAGTTGTAGAAATGTGAGCAAAAGGCCAAACTTTTGTGAGTGACAAGTGTTACCAGAACTTTTGGCAAAAAGGAAAGAAAACTTTCTGGTTCTTTTATGGAATAACCACTCAAAATAATTATGTTTTATAGTATTACAGTATGGTCAATGGTTTTCAACCAATAAGAGAATGCGTGGCAGTATGTTATTTCATGAAGTATTGTTATATTCACAGGAGAATCTTCAGATGTCCCATCAGTTCCTTCCACTGCACCAGTGTGCTTCCATCCTCACTGCGGCTCCTTAATTAAACTCTCGAATAATAACCGGACTGCAGAACGACAGAGACCAACAGAAGAATTCAAGAATGCTGTGACTCTCACAAATATACCTCTAAGAAATGATGAGGTGTTTGAAGTAAGTAAATGGATTTGTGATTTATAAAAAGGAATGTACATGTAACATCATCTGCAGGTGTTTTTCATGCAGCTGCCTGGTCATAGAGTTCTTATTTTTCAACGCAGTAAAAAATCAAAGGCTCTTATGAACCATCTCTAAATACAGATCATTCATACCCTCCTCTCTTGGCGTTTTGCCCCACCAACCCCCTCCTACCCCCTATGTCTACATGTAACTCCCCACCCTTCTCTTCCTCCAAAACCGTCTTCATGGGTAAGGTAGGTGATCATTGCTGTTTGCGGGCTCAATGTTCACCAACCCCACCCTCTCCTAGGAGTTTTGCTCTACCAATCCCACCCCCACTCCTTGCATCCAACTCCCCACCCTCCCCTTCCTCCATTGACATAGCCATGGTAGGACAGGTGACCATTGCATATCACAGGTTCAATGTTAACAGCCCACTGACCGACTGATCAAGTAAATGTTTTCTCCAACTGCTATTTAAAAGGCAATATTGTGCAAGCGTGAGCACTATAACATTGAGTATTAACCACTTAAAAATGATTTTTAAGAGGTGATACAGGGAGGAAAATACATTTTATTTAATGGTTCAGGGATGGTAATAACGGCCGGTGATCGGTAATTACCGATCAAATTTGCCAGCCAAAAATGAAATAAAATAATAAAATTTCACAAGAATAAAATCAAATCTTATCTGGACATTGGACAAAGCTTTTATGGGTGTTGTAGCTCTTAAAAGAGCCGTTCTTTATGGAAAAATGCACAGTCAGTCTCAAATTCAGTTTCTCCTCAAATTCATCCAGTTTCACCAGCATGTTCATGGTATTTGCTTCCAATGAAGAATAGCAGTCGAAGACAGACGAGAGATCTTGGGAGCCATCGGCCGGCAAACTTTCTAATGTTTCTAGTAGCTGAATTTCCATTTCCTTAAGGTTTTCTAGTAAATCGAGACGTTGATTGTTGATAAAGTCCTCTAAGTTATCCACAATGGTAATGGCGGTGTCTTCGAACAAGTCTGGCGTACGTGACTAAAACCGCTGTGCGACTTGTACTGCAGATACTCATTCAGTAGAGGGGGGTTTCAAAATTGACATTTGAGGTTGTGGAATTGGAAGCACTAGGGATGAAATTAACATGGCGAATCTCCCAAAGCATAGTACTCTTGAGAAATAGAAGTCTGAGTCCGGAAATCTGGAATCAACGCTCAGCCGGTGGGAGTCATGATCATTTACACCCACGCAAAAAAATCACCTATCAATCTGTTTTCCCTTATTTCCATCCCTGTGGTTGTCCGGTTGTCCTCAACAACCCAAAGTAATACCTGGGCAACCAAATCACTGTCTGCCATAGCACAAATTCCTGTCACAGATTTGGAATAAAAATAAAAGAAACAAATTAAAACAAACTGAAATCATAACTTAATTGTAGCTACTAAACCTTCCTTACTCCTTTTTGTTGACGTAATAATTTCAATACCTTAAAAATAGTGTAAAAAGAAAATAGTCAGCCACTGTCACAAACTTAATTTCACTAATTTGTAGGTTGAAATAGAATGTGTGACTGAGTTATGGGCAGGTTCTATTGAGGTGGGCGCCACGAGTCACAATCCTGAAGACATTGTGTTACCCCCGACCATGACGAGTATGCCGACAGGGACATGGATGCTGAGTGGGACATCTGTCATCATCAATGGCAAAGAAGCCAGGAGGGATTACTCCAGTGTCAACCTAGAAACCCTCAAGGTACAGCTAGCCATGGTTTAATTTTATCTAGCCCCGGGGGGGGGGGTTCACTATATGGGAGTACACACCCCCCCCCCCCCCCCATGTGTAATCACCAAAACTGGAAGAAAAAGTAGTCACCCCGGCGAGGAGGTTTCAAAAAAAGGAAAAAAGGAGATTCTGCGACTCCTCAGGGGGCAGGTATTTACAGTGGATAGCCAGCCTAAAACAGTTACTTTATTTCTGGCAAATGGGGGAAAAAACTCATGTACAAAATCCAGAACAATGTCCGGGGTGAGTAGCAAATACTAGGGTTGAATAGCCATTCGGAGTGCAGGAAAAACAATATCAATTGGTTTGCTAGTATAATGGTACCAGTATTTAGTATTATTATACTAAATTGTAATTATGTCTGTCATAATTTATATACAGTTAGATAAATTCCTTCATGCAGACGACACCAATTGTTTAATAACTTGTTCCCACTGAGAAACTCTGGTCATGAAAAGAAGCTACAATTATAGTTTGATTGGTTTCCAGTGCAACAAGATGAATTTTTCATGACTGAACAGGCACATTCAGTAATTCAATGCCCCTGATATCTGATCTCCCCTCTTGATCTTACACAATAAACAAATTGTAGTGTTTCCTAGTTAGTGCATATTTGATGATCATCTTGTAATAAGTTGAATCATTCTCAACACACATTACTGTTACCCTGTCAGTACTTCAAGTCTATTCTTACAAGGCGTCTTGTTACACCCAGTGGTAGGCTAAATCTGAGAGCTCACCTACATACAAACAGACAACTATTTTGCCAGCTATGAGCTGTTTTTACATTTAAAGGAAAAAGACTAAAACATTGATTGCAATAACTTTTAGTTTATATTGTCACATTTTTTCTTTATAGGCAGGGGATAAGATTGGAATACTGAAGAAAAGTGATGGTTCTCTTCATTTCTTTATTAATGACCAAGATCAAGGTGAAGCCGTAACCAACCTTCCTGCTAATGTTTATGGTGCTGTTGATATTTACGGTGCAGCAGTGAGGGTTTCCATTGTTTCCATCTCAACAGAAGAAGAGCAAGAGATTCCACAATCCAATAGTATGTATAAGTGATTTTGTACTTTGGGTTTAGCTGACCATCATAAAGAGATGGCCCTTTCTTTTAGGTGTGCTACTATCGATCTCAGACGTCCTTGGACAAGGGATTTTTTTCGGCCCGCTTCACGGGCCGTTGGTTTCAGTCTGCGGTTAAAAAAATGTCGTCACGTGATAACATTTTTTTGGCTCTGCGGTTTCAAAAATGTTGATCATGTGATGCTTTATTTCGACTTCCCATGGCCGTAAATTCATTTTCGCGCCAACATGTCCTTTGTACAATTTAAGGTTTTTTTATGGCGAGGGCTTTGAGTAAAGTCGCCACCGGCCTGTACTATCGTATCTATTATTCCGCTTCTTATGTCATTGGACAAAGCTTTCCCTGGATGACAGCTTCGGCCGGTTTTACTCCCCAACATCTTTGATCACTTTGCCGGTCTTCTTTTTGGCGCGAGTAACCGAATGGCGTCACGTGATCAACATTTTTGAAACCGCAGAGCCAAAAACATGTCATCACGTGACGACATTTTTTTAACCGCAGACTGAAACCAACGCCGTTACCGATAACCCGTTCATTACGCATGCGCGTATATTCACGGGTTAAAAAATGGTTTTAGTGGAAACTATGCATGATTCCATATAGCAAAAGTGAGGAGGTCAAGATGTATATAGTGAAACATTTGGTAGGTGTGGTGGCTTATAGGCTATTAATTAGGGGAGCAGCTATTATTATCGTGTTCGAAGAACGCAATCCTAATTTCATGTTGGTTTCCCTGTGCCTTGCATGCAGAAAAATTTGAGACTTTTTGGTGTCCGGACTGCTGTTTGGCTGCCCCTATTGCTTTTTTCAGGGGCTCATTTCCGCCGGAAATTCCTTCGAACGCATCTCCATCTCAATCATTTCTGATTACTGCTAGTTATTATTATATTACAGCCATGCTCTGTCACGCGTGACCAGTAATTTTGAAAATTTAAATGGAATTTTTCAAGTTTATGTGTGGGTTTTGTAAATTCATTCCAAGATTCGGAATTCCCCTGAGAATTTTACCGCATTTTCAGAAACAAAGAGCAGCAAAATTGCATTTTATTTCATGTTACATATCTGAACAATATTTGTTGCTTTTTTTATGCCTGTAGCAAAGTTATTTTTCCGTTAACTCGTGACTTTCAAAGTGTTTTCCAGAGAGATCTTCAAGGTTTCATCATTCAAATCTCGGACGTTACAAAGAAATATTCATATGTTCATTTCAGTCTTGTGGATTACTGGTCATGCATGACGGAGCATGGCTGTAATGTCCAGTTTTTAGACCTGCAATGGCCTGCAATGCCCAAGGTAGAAACTGCAGGTGTGACACTTCAAGATCCACTCATTGTTATTGCTAGTGAAAACCTTCATAACTTATGAGATTCCTGATTTAAAATCTACAGCACTGAATTTTATATTCATTTTTATTGTCATTAATAATATTTTATTTTGAATTATTCTTGAAATTGTTTTTCAGATGAAAGTACAACTAACAACACATCTGGCAATTCACTTGTGTTTCATCCACGCTGTGGCTTATCTGTGTCTTTGTTTAATGGGTTTCGCAGTGCACACAGACCTAGGTAGGTTTTAATGTAAGTTCTACAGTTAGGGATGGTGACATGGACAATAGCCCTTATTGTAGATGAGTACGCCACGCCAACATATCAGCGGTTTCTCGCTTTCTTGACCCTATAGTCTCGTTTTGATGTTTACGCTCATCGTCATCAGAGGTTCTCGTAAACATTAAAATGAGACTATAGGGTCATGAAAGCGATAAACCGCTGATATGTTGGTGTGGCGTACTCATCTACGATAAGGGCCATTGCAGCATTGCTATTAAAAGGGGTAACTACTTTCATAGTCTTGGTGAGTAGCTGAAGAGTTGCTCATTTTGTTTTATTATTCTCAGAGCCAATGAAGAATTTAACAATGCTGTTGTTCTAACAAGCCGTCATCTAAAACCAAATGAACTTCTTGAAGTGCGTGTAGACATACAAGTAACCAAGTGGGCAGGGTCCCTAGAGATTGGTGTCACCACCCACAATCCTGAAACATTGGAGTTTCCATCAACAATGACCAACGTACAACTGCCAGGAACATGGATGATGTCAGGGGGGAGTGTAGTGTGTGACGGTGTTACTATCATTGAAGAGTATGGGCCCACACTGGATGAAATCAAGGTGTACTATCAAATTGTGTGTTTTATCCATCAAGATACTCTACTCCAAATTGTATCTCCAAGTTTTTTTTTCCAAGTTGATGTTAGTCTCATTGTCTGCATTACTTGTTAATGTTCTAACAGGTTGGTGACACAGTTGGTGCGATGAGAAAGGAAGATGGCTCACTTCACTTCTTTGTAAACAGGACTGATCTGGGGTGTGCAGCGCAGGGCATTCCAGCTAATGTGTACGGGGTGGTTGATTTGTTTGGTCAGTGCTCACAGGTCACTATTATCTCAGGGGCGGAGGAAGATGAGCCGGCTAATGTCATCAATGCACTGAATGGTAAGGACAGTGTTGTGTCTTGGCAAACTTATATTAAGGGGGGAACCTTGTGATTGACTGGCATGTCCTCCACGGGGGAGTAGTAATACTATTTAAGTGGCTTAAGATCCAGGAATGGTAGGTCACTTAGCTTGTGCATAAGGATTTCACCTTACCTAACATTTTACATCCTGGCTTCCTAATGTCTCATAATTAAAGCTCCATGGCATTTGTGACCTTCCACGGGAAAACATAAACTCAACTATTATAGCGCAAAAGTACGCGTGATATCGCCTAATTCTTAGCCGACGAGGCCGTAGGCCGAGTAGGCTAAAATTAGGCGATATCACGCAAGCTTGAACGGAATAATAGTTTTATAATTCAACACATTGATAACAAAGCACAATTTGAAGAAAAAATATCGAGGCCGGTCCGTCATTTTTGCATTCTCTTGTCAAAATGTGAAATTTACCGCCATCATTGGATATACATCATGTTGACATGGCGTATATTGATAACTTTTTTACCATATTTGGGCAGTGTGTCAATGTGTTGAATTATAATAATGGTTATCCGTTAAATCGGCAAAAATTAACAGCTTATGAATAGACAATGAACTCTTTTGTACAACGTTCGACAATTTGCCTTAGACAAATTTTGTCCAAGGCAACAACCTTGACAGCAATATGAGGTTGTTTTCTGAATCTTGGTTGCTTTGTAGTACCTGCTTGTTTGTATCTTAAAAGTCGTTTTTGTTCCTCTGATCACTGCATCACAATGTTGTTTTGAAACTTCTCCTGTAGAAGTCTCTGAAGCAATCATTATCATTCCAGAACAGCAACCAGTGGAATCATCTTCATCTACACCACCCCAGGTTGCTGAACCATCAATAAATGAACTAAGTAACTGTTTTAAGTTCAGTTCATATCATGGTGGACAGGTCGCTGTGAGTCACGACTGTCGCAGCGCTGTAAGGATTAATCCCCTTTGTGAATTTAACAATGCCATTGTGATGAGCCACAGGCCGCTTAAAGACGATGAACTGTTTGAAGTTATTGTTGAGAAACTTGTTAGTCGCTGGTCTGGCTCCATGGAAGCAGGTTTGTAAATGCAATTTTACTTCCCATAATTAGATATCATTGGGACCCATTTAACTGCATTAGCAATAATGATGATGGTGATGGTAGGATAATGATGATAATAATATAAATTGTGTTAATGAAAATATAAAAATAATAACTGTCCTCTTATGAAAGGCATGTACCAAGGGGAGGCTACATGTAAAATCAGGGGTTTCAGAAAGTTTTGAATTCAGTGTCAGAGTTAGTAAACCAAAGAAGATGGTCACCTCAGCAATGTTTGGTAAAATTAATATTTATTGCCATCTAAGCCCCAATAGTGATCAAGATGAAATTTCTCCTTACATATACGCATACATACATACTTTATTTACTAATACACGGTAAAATCTTCAGTATTACATTATAATAAGAAAGTATTAAGAACTTTAAAATAATAACAAACACGAGGAAGAGGGTTGCAAAACACAGTAATTGGCACTAGCTGTTGTGGTGTCCCTGTCAAGTTTGGCGAAGCTGATAAAGTTTTTATAAGACTCCTCCATCTTTAGGCATCTCTGTTACAAGACTGCATAGGTGTAAACAATGGAGGAATAGTAAAAAAAGAAGTTGCCGGTTTTGTAAATCTTAAAAAGAAATTATAAGTTTACACAATGCAACTTCAAACATGATAGATTCTAGATGTCTTCTGGTTACTGCAATGCATAGAATTGCTAAGTATATGCAAACCTTCCAGTAATACATCAAACACAAGGAAGAGGGTTGAAAAATACATTAATTGGCAAAACTGATAAAGTTTTTTTAAGAATCCTCCATCTTTAGGCATCTCTGTTACAAGATTGCATAGGTGTAAACAATAGATGAATAGTAAAACAAGAAGTTGCTGGTTTTGTAAATCTTAAAAAGAAATTAAGTTTACACAATGCAACTTCAAACTTGATGGATTCTAGATGTCTTCTGGTAATTGCAAACTTGCATAGAATTGCTAAGTATATGCGAACCTTCAAGTAATACATCAAACACAAGGAAGAGGGTTGAAAAATACAGTAATTGGCAACAGCTGTTGTGGTGCTCCTGTCAAGTTTGGCGAAGCTGATAAAGTTTTTTTTTTTAAGAATCCTCCATCTTTAGGCATCTCTGTTACAAGATTGCATAGGTGTAAACAATGGAGGAATAGTAAAAAACGAAGTTGCCAGTTTTGTAAATCTTAAAAAGAAATTATGTATACACAACGCAACTTCAAACATGATAGATTCTAAATGTCTTCTGGTAACTGCAAACTTGCATAGAATTGCTAAGTATATGCAAACCTTCCAGTAATACATCAAACACAAGGAAGAGGGTTGAAAAATACATTAATTGGCAAAACTGGTAAAGTTTTTTTAAGAATCCTCCATCTTTAGGCATCTCTGTTACAAGATTGCATAGGTGTAAACAATGGAGGAATAGTAAAACAAAAAGTTGCCGGTTTTGTAAATCTTAAAAAGAAATTATAAGTTTACACAATGCAACTTCAAACTTGATGGATTCTAGATGTCTTCTGGTTACTGCAATGCATAGAATTGCTAAGTATATGCAAACCTTCAAGTAATACATCAAACACAAGAGGAATAGGGTTGAAAAACACAGTAATTGGCAACAGCTGTTGTGGTGTCCCTGTCAAGTTTGGTGAAGCTGATAAAGTTTTTTTTAAGAATCCTCCATCTTTAGGCATCTCTGTTACAAGATTGCATAGGTGTAAACAATGGAGAAATAGTAAAAAACGAAGTTGCCGGTTTTGTAAATCTTAAAAAGAAATTAAGTTTACACAAGGCAACTTCAAACATGATAGATTCTAGATGTCTTCTGGTAACTGCAAACTTGCATAGAATTGCTAAGTATATGCGAACCTTCCAGTAATACATCAAACACAAGGAAGAGGGTTGAAAAAACGAGGCTCAGCCATGTTTTTTTAGACAACTTCGAGGTGTTTGGACACCTGATGAAACACTTCTTAGGCGTTTCATATAGCTCCTTGAACTGATCATTAATGACAGAAAATGAAGGAATAAAATCGCTAAAATCTATGCTTATTAAGATCGGGTTTCAAACCCACTGTCGTGCTTTTGATTTTCTTTCTTTAAATTTGATGAATTATTAATAAGTTTGAGAAGCAAAAGGCAAAGATTTACAAAACAATACTTAAATTCTCACAATTTTCTTTGATTGTTCCATCAACTTGAGGGGAAAGGCGGCCATTTAGTTCAAGGTTATTATTGGAAAACTGATGTTAATGAGACCCGAGACAGTTGTACTATACCTATAAGGTAATAATGCGTGTCTCACTCAGTCATTCTCCCGCGCTTCTCACTGAGCATCAATAATTTTTTCCCCACCTTCTCACGACTGGAACCTTTGTCATTTTAAGTTTCCTGGCTGCAAGGTTTTTTTGTAGCAGAATTGTTTATTAATAAATATGGAGGCAGGGAGAAATATCCATCAGTTCCCCGTGACTAGGGATATGGGCCTCACCCTACTGGAGACTAATCTGGACCATGTCCAGGGTGGCTACCCCTGGTACCACCTGATCTGCTCTCCCCCCAGGAGGGCACTCCTCTCCTGGTCCCTGGGGGATTCCCTAGCGGCACTTCCCTGCCACCCTGATTTTACCCATCACCTGGCAGTGTGTTGTTGTCCTTAATTACCATAGATACCAACCATCTGCCTCAAAAGAGGATCGTTATTTTTTTTAATAAATCCTTCAAAATGTTACATCATATCCCACCTGCGTTTTCATAATCTCATCTGTAAAGGTTACACAAGTTTCATTTTTTAACTTCAAATGATAGAACAGCATGTTTTGACCAACAGGAGTGACTTTTGTTTTGGTTGTCAGGATTAAGAGTACAGTAGAACTTCTACTAACCACCTCCTCCCCATAATGGCCTCCTCCCTACAACGGCCATGTTTTCTTGTCCCAACGTCTCATTTACTCACTCAAATGCTCAAATTGATAACCTCCCCATAGCTGCCACCTCTCTTCAGCGGCCAATTTTTCTTGTCCCAACTTCTCATTCACTCACTCAAATCCTCTAATTGATAACCTCCCCATAACGGCCACCTCTCTACAACGGCCAGAAAGGTCTGTCCAAAGGTGGCCATTGTAGAGAGATTCAACTGTAGTTCAGCATCAATTTTTAATGAAAATTATCAATTCCAACAGGAGTAACAACAACCCCTCCGGACCAGCTGCAGTTCCCTTGTACTATGACCGATCTGGTCAGCGGAGCGTGGATGTTGTCTGGGGCCTCTGTGCTTCACAACAGTACCACAACCCAAAATGGGTATGCCTGTGACTTAGACAAGCTGGAGGAAGGCTCCCGTCTTGGAGTGATGCGTAAATCAGATGGCTCACTGCATTTCTTTATCAATGGGCAGGACTGTGGTGTGGCTGCCACCACTGTGCCATCAGGTGAATTTTCCCTTCTGATTTTTATTGGACATTTTCACACTCGAAGACAGACCGTAAAAGTTCTCGAATGAGCTAGTTGTCTCCAACGGACAAGATCACTTAGTTCTCTTAGCATCAAAACAGGATGGATACAATTTTGATTGTAAAAGTAGTCTGATTTTGTCGGTTCATTTTTCTATCTATAATTTTTAAGACAATTTTTCGAGGTTGAGTTTTTTTCTTAGATGGTTAAGATGTCCACAACTTAAATTTACACCAGACAAAAAAAGGGAGAATTTGATGAGAAACCTTTTGACTTCAGGTAACACGCAGCTCTTCGAAGGTCTTTCATGATTGGTCGGTTTTGTTTTTGGTGTATCAAGTGCATCGAGCCTCTCAATCAGCGCCACTGTTTTTGCCCATGTGATGCGCATGATTCGATACACCTGATACATCTGATACACCTCATACACTCGATACACCTGATACACCTGATACACTCGATACACCTGATACATCTGATACACTTGATACACCTGATACACCTGATACACTTGATACACCTGATTCACCTGATACACTTGATACACCTGATACACTTGATACACTTGATACACCTGATTCACCTGATACACTCGATACACTTGATACACTTGATATACCTGATTCACCTGATACACTTGATACACCTGATACACCTGATACATCTGATACACCTGATACAGCGTGAAATTAAAAAATCTAACGTATATATCCTACAAAGCTGTTTCTAACATGGTAGGTGAATGCCAGTGTTATAATCTTTCACAAAAAGTTTCAGGTTTTAACGATGTTTTGCTTCTGGTTTACAGAAGTTTTAAATGTGTCACGCAATTCGTCGCGCTATTTCAGATAATCCATGAAAATGAACAAAATTGAATCAGCTGAAAGTTATTGTTTGCATTATAACTGCTTATAAGCTGAGTTAATGGAGCTTATAGCAAATACAATATCTTTTTATTTGATTTTTGGTGTAATTAAGACTTTGAATTTTTGGCCACCATGTTTGTGCCCCGGGGTGGGGCATAAAGATGGCGCATGGCTGCTTCATACATTTCTTACTAAATGTCTAATACTCGTTCGCCTATAACTCGCACAAAATGTGGCCAAGATGTGGAGTTATAAACTCTCTACAATTCCATAAACATTTATGAATCGAAATCTATTGTTTAATGCTTCTGAATTTTGATAGTACATAAGTGAAAACCAAGACTTGTAACTTTTGTTATTTTATTTAATATTCGATAATATTATCTTACTATGTTTTCTTAGATAGGTAGTTAGGTGCCCACAATTGAAGTGGTGAGTGGAATAAAGCCCTAAGTGAATTCTGATCAACTGTTAGATTCTCCTTCCAGTTTGTCTTGTGTATGCTCATGTAACAAAGGGAGAATTTTGTTTCAGATCAGGGGTCTCTTTGGGCCTTATTTCAGTTTGGGATAAGGCCCTAAGTGACTCCTGATCTATAGCCAAATTCTCCCTTTGTTACATGAGCATATACAAGACAGACTGTAAGGAGAATCTAGCAGTTGATCAGAATTCACTTAGGGCTTTATTCCACTCACCCCTTCAATTAGTAGAGGGTTAAACCTTGGCTACGACTTTTGACACGTTGATCATGGTGATGATGATGATGATGATGATGATCTTGACCTAATCACACTTGGTCAATAACTATGTATTCACATACAGGTGTTTATGCCATGATTGACTTGTATGGCCAGTGTGTCCAAATATCTGTATATGATGAGGATTACCAGGGATCTCAAGTTGTGCAAATTCCTGGCACTGAGCAGACTGTTGCTGATGCAGTTCCTGTGATTGAAGTGACAACTGAGGGAGCAAATACTGGTATGTGTCTAAAACAGAAAAAAAGTCCCAAATGTCATTTTGCCAAAGGTAGAAAAACAAACAGCGCTATTGAAAAGTACTGTTCAATATATCTCTCACTAGAATGGTCGCACTTCAGGATTTCATCTACAGAATCAAAAGTTAGAACCATCTTGTTCAGCATAATAAACAGTACCACAGGAATGTACTGCTCAGTAGCTTTCATTTGAATGGTCACACTTAAGGATTTCATCCACAGACTCAAGAGTTAGAACCATCTTGTTCAATACTGCTCAGTAGCTTTCATTTGAATGGTCACACTTCAGGTTTTTATCCACAGACTCAAAAGTTAGAACCACCTTGTTCAGCATTATAAACAGTACCACAGGAAAGTACTGCTCAGTAGCTTTCATTTGAATGGTCACACTGTAAGAATTTATCCACAGACTCAAAAGTTATGATTTCTCCCCCAGTCCCACTTGTACAGCATTATTAACAGCACCATAGGAAAGTACTGCTCAATAGCTTTTCTTTAAAAATGGTCACACCAGTCTGGTGTGATCATTTTGACACCAGAGGATTTTAGCCACAGACTCAAAACTTAAAACCACTTTGGACAGTGCGATAAACAGTATTTCATCCACTGCCTCAAAAGTTAGAACCACATATGGTACTTAGCGATTTAAAGGTGGTTTTAAGTTCTAGAAGACACAATGTAAGAATGCATGTTTGAGACCAGAAACCCATAAGTGGGTTGAAACGTGTAACACGCATTCACAGCTTCCGAATATTCATTTTTTGCTTAGTACCATATTTGGAAACCCCTCGGTCCCTCGAGATTGGAAGCAAGTTGTTCTAGCGAATTGATTGGTTAATATTTTTATCTTGATTTTTCAAATATGGCTATAACAACTTCTTGGCAAATTGAATAATCGGAAGCTTGTTTTGAAGCGTACAAGAGATAGTTGCACGTTTCAACCCACTTATGGGTTTCTGATGAGACCTACAATCCCCGTCGTATTTAGTTGGGACACATCATGCTTAACACATATTTATCCTAACATTCGCCGTCCTTCCCCCCAATGTTGAATTTTGCGGCTTTGTGCTCATTTAATAGCAAACCAACATTGAGGAGGGAGAGAGAAGGCAGGGAGACGCGATGTGTCCCAACAAATGTGACGAGGATTGCAATCCGTCATACATAGTTGGGACACATCGCGCTTAACACATATTTATCCTAACATTCGCCGTCCTTCCCCCGAATGTTGAATTTTGCGGCTTTGTGCTCATTAAATAGCAAACCAACATTGAGAAGGGAGAGAGAAGGCAGGGAGATGCGATGTGTCCCAACAAATGTGACAAGGATTGTAGTAAAACTGCAATACAACTGTGTGAGGGCATTCAGCGGGTTTTTTCCCGACCTCAGTCAAAAATACATTATTTTCTGGTGCTGAAAAATATGATATGTCGTGATGTTTTTTAATGGCTTTTTCTCAAGGTAAAGTTAAATATGGCTTCCACTCTTGTTGCGGCAAGAATATCCGTCTTATGAACAACAAAATGACAGCTATGAGGTCTCGCGGGTTCAGTCATGGCCTGGTGTTCAGTGCCAAGTCTTTGGAAGAAGATGAAATATTTGAGGTAATATACAAGTTTTGCCAGTAGGTTTTGCTATTTGGAAACGTTAGTTTTTGAGGAGGGAGGAAAAACTGGAGGACCTGGAGAAAAACGCTCGGAGCAGGGAAAAGAACCAACAGCAAACTCAACCCACGTATGGGGTCACCTCCGGGAATTGAACTCGGGACACATTGTTGGAGGCAAGCTCTCTCTCCACCATCCCTGCTCCCCAAAGTCCCCCAAGATGTAACTCTTAACTGTAAATTGTAAAAGTTGAAAGCTGAAAAAGAGAAAACTATTAAGTAAGATAGTAGTTTGAGAAAAATGCTCGGAGCAAGGAAAAAAATCAACAACAAACTCAACCCACATATGGGGTCGCCTCCGGGAATCGAACTCGGGACACATTGTTGGAGGTGAGCTCTCTCCACACCATCCCTGCTCCCCCAAGATGTAAATCTTAACTATAAATGGTAAAAGTTGAAAGCTGAAAAAGAGAGAATACTAGTTTGAATACATTTTCCCAGAAAATGTTTTTTTTTATATAAGTAGGGAGGGACAGGTAAATAAAGTCACTGTTAAATAGCCCATTTCCGAGTTGCTCTTAGTCTCCTTTCCAAACCAAGGCCAAATGCAAAACCATTCATATGGATATAAATTTTATTTGCATGTGAAAGAAAACCCATTTTCATATGAATGGTTTTGCACTTGGCCTCGGTTTGAAAAGGAGGCTGAGAGCAACTCGGATATGGGCTATTACACAAAAAATGGTGGGTTAGACTGTTTTGAACTTGCTTTGATCAGATCAGATGATAACCGGACGAGTTTTCCTTTCAGATTGTCATTGACAAAGTAGCAGGCAGCCGATGGTCAGGGTCCATAGCCGTGGGTATCACCACTAAAACCATCCCACTGTTAACTGTTCCTGCTTCCGTGATGGACATGCGAGATGGAACATGGCTTATGACAGGCTCATGTGTCATGAAAGATGCAGTGATAGTGAAAGAAAACTATGGCCATAGTTTGGATAGGTTACAGGTACAAGTTAGCTTCACATGTTACACGCACATTGGAATGTTACATTTTGTATGAGGCTATGTATATGTTAGTTAAAAGGTACATGTGGGTAGGTAAAGTTGCACATGCACAAGTCACATGTGACCCACACAGTCAGAGATACATATGGATAAAGTTGCACATGTATGAGTCCCAGGTGACCCACACAGTCGGAGGTACATGTAGGTAGGTAAAGTTGCACATGCACGAGTCACAGGTGACCCACACAGTCGGAGGTACATGTAGGTAAAGTTGCACATGTATGAGTCACAGGTGACCCACACAGTCGGAGGAACAGTAAAGTTGCACATGCACGAGTCACAGGTGACCCACACAGTCGGAGGTACATGTAGGTAGGTAAAGTTGCACATGCACGAGCCACAGGTGACCCACACAGTCGGAGCTTAACCCAGTTTTGGTAGCATGAAACAACTAGGAGTATCACTACCGGTACCTTCCCTGGATGAGATGCTAGTCCATTCCAGGGTTAACCCCAGCATTAAGGCCCGTTTACGTTTTTTATCGTTTTTTGCGATTTTTTGGTGCAATTTTTGTCGCACTCATCGATGCAATGTTTGTCGCGCGCAAGTTGCATCTTCAAATTGGCGATTTCAGTGCGATTTGGGCGCGATTTGTCACACGATGTTGCAGAGGTTTCGGACATGTTTGAAACCTGATGCAACTTGACGGCGATTTTTGGGAAATCACAGCAAATCAAAGCAAATGTTGCACCTGAATCACACAGGAAATCGCCGCTAGTTTACACTTGCAACAAAAGTTGCACTGGAGAGCACGACAAAAATCGCATGTGTGAACGGGCCTTTAGGTTACCAGTACCCATTTATACAATTGGATCAAGAGATGTGGAGCATTAGTCGAAAAAGTATATTTTCACTTCAAAAGTTTGTGAGGTCTTGGTGTTGCAGGTGTTGTGATCACCAAATGATGTAAAACAAAATATTCAAGACACTGAACAGTACCAAAACCACAACACAATAGCTAACCAACAATAGCTTCTGCAACACCATGAAACACCCAAAATTTTCATGTTCAAATTTTGTACAAAACCAAATACGGTACTGAAAATTTTAAAAACGTACAGACAATTGCACCATCCAATTATTAAAAAGTTCGATCATTTGTAATGGAGGCTTCTTGCATCTCAAATTGTTTCTTTATTGCAGCATTTCCTTTTAGTTTCCTATTGCCTCTCTTGAATGGCTTTCACAGCTGCACTAACTGTCTGTTTGGAGAACTTTTAGAGATCACAAAAGAGGTCTGAAACTACTAGCATAAAAGGTCAGAAATGTCCAAAGTTTAATCTCTGAAAGAAGAGGGCCTGAATATTTTTCAAGTTAAAGTAATCGTTTACTATTTTGCTCTGAAATAAAGCCAGCTTTAAACCTACGTTGAACATTCCAGCCTTCTGGCGTTAACATAGCTTGAATGTACATTCCACAGCCGAAGACAAAGATTGGAGTTCAAAGACAAAGGGATGGCACTTTTCATGTGTTTGTTAATGGTGAAGATCAAGGAGTTGCTGCCATAGATATTCCTCAAGTAAGTTGTCATAGGCACTATACTTACAGTTAAGCTAAATAGGACAGCAAGGATTGTCTGTGTAGTGGTTCAAATTTTGTTGTTTTTTTCCTTTACCTCAAGATTCATTGTCATATTCTGAGACAAAGGAAAATAAAGATTAAACTGATTTGAAATTTTTCAAACCAAACACATTTTGAACTACAGCATCTACATGGAGGTGGTTTTCATTCATAGCACATTAAAGCAAGTATTTACCGTACTACCGATGCCAAACATGGCGTTACTTCTGATTGTTTGAGAAAGTGGTGCACATTTTTCATCAAACGTGCAGAAAAACCAGAGGACACCAAAACCAAAGCAAACTTGAATAAGTTGGAGACCCGATTAATTTGGAACTGATAATAACATTTTTTCCTCAGATTGTCCATGCAGTGGTGGATATATACGGCATGGCGAATATGGTCTCCATATCAAGTCCATCTGCTGGTACACTGTGCTTTCACCATACTCCTCTTTACATTCTCTTTCTTCTTAGTTTTATCATTTACTTTAACTACACTTGTTTTCTTTTACGTTGTTCCTCATAGTTTTAGTGACTTGATTTTTTTTGTCTCACTTTACATTTTTTCTTAGAAGATGTTTTTCCAGGTTCTGCTGGAGTGTTGTTGAATGGAGAATCCCATTCCTCAGTGACCCAAGTTTCTGAGGTGAGGGACATTGTAATCTGTCGCCTGAATGACTGATTTGCACCTCAAGTTAACTGATTTAAAGTGCATTTTCCTTCTTAGTTTTCTTTAACTCTTCATTTCATTCAAGTGAGTTTGAAAAAAAATATGACCATCCTGTTTTGTAGGTAAAAGAGCAATTTGAAGATGACTCCAGAGAATCCATCGCCAGTTTACAAAAGTAAGCATGTGCATGGGTGGGTGTCCTGTACAGTGAGTATACTGTGAAGTATTCTGTAAAATATGCCTTGTACAGTAGGTGTCCTATGTCCTGTCAGTCTGGAGGATACTTGGGTGGCCTGTGCAGTGTTCTGTAAAGTGTGCCTTATAAATTAAGTGTTCTGTGGATTGTTCTGTAAAATTTCCTTTGCATTCTGTGAAGGAGCGACCCCGTAGCTGTCCAAACAATGTCTGTGATTGGCGAACGATACAAATGATATATAACTTGAACAATGCCCCTATCCCAAATCCCTATCCCAGCGGGACAAATCTATTGTTTTCTTAGCGAATCACAGATATCGTTTGGACAAGTGCTGGACTACCCCTGTGAAGTGTTGTCACATTCATCAAACATGAGAAAGAGAGTTTCATCAGGATATCCAAACACCGAGAAGTGGGTTGAAAAACGAGGCGCAGCCAAGTTTTTTTAAACCGACTTCGAGGTGTTTGGATACCTGATGGAACACGCTTTCAAGTGATTGGTACAGCTTCTCAAACTGATCATTAAATACGGAGAAAACGCCAAAATGTACGCTAATTAACCCTTTACGCCCCAATAGTGATGAAGATAAAATTTCTCCTTGTAATATCAATGCTAAATCATTCAGAGGTGTTATGAGAATTAAGGAGATGATCACCCAAGATGAATGCTTTTGATAGTTTAACTTCTCCCCACTAATCTAAAAGAAATGTATGAGGACAAGAAAGGAGAATTTGTACTTTGATACTGGGGATTAAAGGGTTAAGATCAGGTTTCCAAACCACCGTTTCTTAGCTCAAACTTGATGAATTAATAATGAGTTTGAGACACTTGCAGTCAATACAGGTGATCAGTTAATATCAAGAACATTTGACATAACGTGTTTTGTTTTGTCAGATTTCTCTTCCACAAAAACTGTGGTCAGTTCATTGCACTGGACAGTAATCGTACTACTGCTAGAAGAGTGGACAGCTATAATCACGGAGTAGTGTTAAGCGAGAAACCCCTTCCAGACAACCACTTGTTTCAGGTAAGTGATCCACTTAAAGAGTGTTTCTCAAACGACTTAAAGCTTTTTTTGGATCTCCCTTCGGTGGGAGCTTTGAAGTTCTACATTACCCTTGTACCTGTTTGAATGCTATCATCACTTGCTCAACATTTACTGTACCTTTTTTTTTAGCAATTTTGAGCCAAATGCCTTAGTACAAAGAAAGTGTTGAGTGGATGTTCAATGACTCAGTGACAGGCCTTTTTACATCTTTCAGTCCTTTTAACACGTTTCAACAGTGAAAGACCTGCTCAAAGTTAATGGTTTCAAAATTTTGAGTATCTTCAGGATGGTTTTGAAAATAGTCAGCAATACTCAGCCATTTTTCCTAAGAGCCGTCAATCAGGATAATAATTATTAGACAAAAAAGGTCTTCCACATCACCTTAAATTTCCATTGTTCTCGAAAATGTTGGATCCAGTTAGTTTTAACATTTGTTCTCGACTGATAATCTGTCATAGCAGGAGTTAACAGTAATAAGCTAACACAGGGAATAAGATGCTTTCCCTTTGCCCCGTTTCCTCCCTAGGTCTGTATAAGAAAGTTAAACAGCCGCTGGACAGGGTCTGTGATGATCGGCGTCACCGCTCAAGACCCAGACTCCTTGACGAGCCTTCCAAGCACGGCTAACAATATAAAGATAAGCCCTTGGATTGTTGTCAACAATGCGGTGTATGTCAATGGAAATAAGGTACGATAACAAACAGTGTTACTTCTAAAAACAAGATATGAAATACAAAATTCCATTTTGCAACAACACATGAAGATGCCGCACTTTGAATCATATTATCCTGTAGTAATTACTCGTGCCGGCAACGAGTTAAGGTTTATCCTCCGTTTTTCCCCGTGTTTTCGTATCTATCGTATCGCGTTAGATCTGGGTACGAGAATAAGCACGCATGCACTGCGAGAAAATTTTGAGCCCACGATACTTGGGATTCGGTGTAATCGGCGTCGTTTTGCAAGCAAAATCGAAACAAATTTGGGTTTTATTGTTTGTTGCTGTTTCAGGGTTCGTACGGTCATGGAAAAACGTGGAAAGTCATGGAATTGTATAATTTAATTTCCAGGCATGGAAACTTTACAGTCCTCGTAGAAAAGCTCTAACAAATGACTTTATAACACAGGTTAATGACAACTTGCGCCGAAGCCTCGATAGTCTTCAGGAAGGAGACACGCTTGGAGTCTTGATTGACAAGAAAAGCCGGTTACACCTGCTTATCAACGGTGAGGACCTGGGACCTATCGCCCAAGCCATCCCTGCCAGACGATTTGCAGTGCTCGACTTATACGGGTGCTGCGAGGAAGTGTCTATTGTGACTGCCAATTATAGTGAGAGTGGGCGCATCTGTATGGAGGAAACAAAGGCCGAGAGAAGCTCGGGTAAGGTGTCTAAAAGCAATAAATTAAACCCAAAAGGTACTGCAATCTCTTAATAGGGTAGTTTCTTGGTGTTGCGGATGGTGTGATCACCAAATGACCTAAAACAAAAGATTCAAAAGACACTGAACAATACCCACAGCACAACACAAAAGCTAACCAACAATGGCTTCTGCAACACCAAGAAACACCCCTTAATGGGGAACTTAAGCAAGCACGACAGCGACGGTAGCGAAGACGGCACAAAACAATAGATTTAATGAACGAAAACAATGCCTCTGCACGTGCGTTTTGCATTTCGGTGCATTTCTTTGCCGTTCACTGCAAAACAACAACGTCAAATGATAAAATTACAGGTTTTGTGCAGAAAGTGAACACACGACGGCTAATTTTCCTTCCTCTATTTGAACTTAAAAGCCTTCTCCACAAATTCTGCTCCTGAATAATCCAGTCACATCAGACAAACTGAACAAATTGGAACAACTGCAAAGTAGTTTAAAATGGCGCGAATTCTTTTATCAAGTGACGTTTTTCTTGGCACTGCCGTCGTCGTTGCTTAAACTCCTTTATTACACAACACTAGGGTTACCTAGATTTGACTTAATAACGCTCAAGACTTGAAATCAGTCGTGGACAGCTGTTTCGTCCTTTTTGGGACTCGTCAGCACGGCGTAGCTCACACAATGAGACTCAGTGACACTTCACCTCTCCCATTTCTGCTGCTGGTCATTCTAGAAAAGAGCAAGAGCGTAGATCGATTATCAGTAACGCCACATTCACAAAGGTGGCAAATGGCCAAAAATAGATCCGATCTCAACTAATACTTGCCAATGCTGTGGCGAGAAAAAACGGGGGATGGCCGATAATCGATCTCCGCTTTCCCTCTTTTCTAGAATGACTAGCCGTTTATATCGGAGAGGTGAAGTGTCACTGAGTCTCATTGTGTGAGCTACGCCGTGCTGACGGAAATATAGCTAGTTCATATTGAGCTTATGGTTTGCGCCATAATGGAACCAGTTACGACTTAAAGCAAATTTATACCGCCACCGTGGTACAATTCAATTGATAGGCCATCGTGTCCTCTTCAAGCTATGATGGCCCCCTGTCTGTGATGACATCATATGATGTAAATGCCGTCATTTTGTTTTAGAGCCGCCATCTTGGATTTTTAGATCAACAGTAAATAGAACAATCACTTCTGTTGATGTAAAATTTAGCAGAATCAATAAAGGGATGCTGAAGTAGACTAGAAAAGTAAAAATACCAAAGAAAACTTACAAAACAGAGACTATCAATCAATCTCCCCACGCGAGGGCGAGGAGAAACGAAGAAACGTGCTGCCCTCGCGTGATTTGCGCTCCGCGCTCGTTGCTCACATGTACAGGCTATTGGTATTTCCTTTTGTAGATTCGTTGATTGTTTTTGACCACCAGAGTGACTGCCGTGCAAATTACCTAAATAGAGCTTAAGCAACGACGACGGCAACGCCATGAAAAACGTCACTTGAAAAAAGGATTCGCGCTTTTTTAAACTACTTTGCAGTTGTTCTAATTTGTTTAGTTTGTCTAATGTGTCTGGATTGTCCAGGAGCTAAATTTCAAGGGATAGCTTACCAGTTCAAAGGGAGAAAGGGAAATTAACCGTCGTGTGTTCACGTTCTCCACCAAACCTATAATTTGATCATTTGACGTTGTTGTTTTGCAGGGAACGGCAAAAAAAAATGTACCAAAATGTAAAACGCACGTGCAACACGTGCAGAGGCATTGTTTTCGCTCATTAAACCTATTGTTTTTTGCCGTTCTCGCTGCCGTCACCGTTGTGGTCGCTTAAGCTCTCTAAAATTAATGTGTGCCGTCACTCACTTATCCTCAACAACTCGCTAACTACTGACAAGTTACTCAGTCTTCTTAACTGTAAGGTGT
Source organism: Cladopsammia gracilis (assembly GCA_022457155.1). Classification (NCBI taxonomy): domain Eukaryota; kingdom Metazoa; phylum Cnidaria; class Anthozoa; order Scleractinia; family Dendrophylliidae; genus Cladopsammia; species Cladopsammia gracilis. The sequence goes on from JAJGOT010000123.1 coordinate 889,468, forward strand.
CTTGTTTAATTTGTCTGTCAGGAGAACACAGTAAAGGACCGTGTGATTACAGACAGTTGTGTGACAGATTCCGTGCTAGTTTAGCCATACCAGGTGAGTAGGAAAAACATTTAATATGAACTAACAACTCAGTAACAGAATACTGAAGCAGAAAGTGAAGAAAATCGGAACAGAGTATTTAACCTCGGCTGCATCCGGGAGTTTTGATTGCACAGGTGACGTAATTTTTTGCAGACATTACCGCATCTGGAGCGCGCGGTGGAAATAACTAACTTCACAAAGGTGATGCAATGGCTGAAGGAAAACAACAAAAGCAAAAATAGGGGCGAAGAATTCAACTACTTGAATCATTACATACCGAAATTTTCGGAATTTGGGACTTATGGGTTAATTCGCCTTCAATATTTTGCTTTCGTCGACAGATGAGTATTTCAACTCGGACTGTAAGCTGAATGTATGCTATTGCCAAGCCTGCCACGAGGCCCGCGGTGAAAAGCGTTATGCTGTCAGTGGTGATCCCCCATGTCGATATGCGTTACCCTTAGGATGGTGTCAGTTTGCATTAAGGTGAGCAGGCTTCACTCTTGTTTCCATAAAATTACTGCATACTGACCATCAGTGACTGTACTGCATACTGACCATCAGTGACCATCACAAATTTGGGTTTACTAATTTAGGGCAGGTTTCAATTCAGCGAGGAAGGTAATTTGGAGATTGCTTTGGTTTTGCACTGCTACGCTTTGTGATTGGCTAAAAAAATCTCACGCCACTTTCTCAACCAATCAGAAGTAAAACCAAACCCAATCCTGGCTTGCTTGCACGCGTTTTCCCGCGCTTGGCGTCGGCTACATGTATTTGCTTCGAGTTCTGATTGGTTCGTTGGCATGTCTCCCTTGCTGTGATTTTGGTTTTACGACGCGCAACTGAAAACTGCTCTTTGCCTATGGGTGGGGAGATGCACAGTGAGAGTAAGTCGTTTTGTCTAAAAAGTCTGCAAAGACTGTGACTAGTCAGAAACCTACCATCAACCACAATCACCTTCTTTTCCGATTTCCCTGCCTTACAGCTGCTTCGATGCCTTGGCCATCAACACTCCAAAATCCTTGTCACAAGTCCCTTGCATATTTTACAAAATCTATCTTATTTAATAGCATTCTTTCTCTATTTTAGAATTCCTCCTCGAGTGGAAGGCTATCACGTGTTTGATAAGTGGCATGTGGCATTTTACGGTACTCTTATTGGACGGTTAAGAAGAATACTGGATCTCGGACATATCCCACTTCAAGGTAAACCCAGTGTCAATCCACGAGTTCTGACTTTTCGGTACTATCCTAAGTACATTTGAACCTTCCGTAAGCTACCACTTACTGCAGAGCCAACATGGTCGCTTACGGGCGGTGGACGTCGCTTACGGGCAGTGGTCGCTTACGGGCGGTGGTCGCTTACGGGCGGTGGTCGCTCACCGGCGATGGTCGTTTACGCGCGGTGGTCGCTTACGCGCGGTGGTCGCTTACGGGCGGTGGTCGCTTACGGGCGGTTGTCGCTTACGGGAGGTGATCGCTTATGGGAGGCGGTCGCTTACGGGCGGTCAGACAACAGGGGCCTTAACTCTGAATCATATGAACCTGAAGTAATTTCAAAGCACAAAGCTTCCATCAGTGCAATTTTTTTTTATCTTATAAAAGTTTTGATGTAAGGGACAAATATGGCGAGTGGTCTCTTACCAGGTTAAAACAACAGAAAAATTCAAATCACCAGCGTTAAAAGCGGTCGCGGTAATATCGCGGTTGATATTCCTGAGTGCATTGTGGGCCCCACCAGTGTTACACGCTCGTTTCATCGCAATCGTTTTATTAACATTGGTAGTTATAGCAACACTTACAAATACAACTTCCTTCCAAGAACTTTAAAAGAATGGAACGCTTTACCCTTTTCCATTTTAAATCAGCCCAGCGTGGACGCTTTTAAATCGGCACTTTCTGTTTATCTTTGTACCAATCACTGATTTTGTATACACCTAATTCAATAAAGGTTGCTTTGGCAGTTGGTCATTGGTAATTGGGATTTGGCATTTGGCATACGGAACACAATGCAATGCTTCGCTTGAGTGACCGCCAAACAATAGCTTCCCAATGCCCAATTACCAATGACCAAAGCAACCTTTATTGAATTAGGTATATATGTCTACTTTTTTTGTATTTTTTTTTTCACATTTACATTCACAGTGATGGGAAACCGTTGTGAATTATAGCATTAGAATTATAGATTAGTGATTTGACAGGAAAAAATTGGTATTGTGGAAAAGTGGTCGCTAAGGAGAGGTGGTTGCGCATTTGGAGGTTCGACTGTACTGTTGCAACTTATGTTTTTTTAACATAACTTTGCGGCCGTTCACACTTACCTGTTAGATCGATCTCGGATCGATCCGAGTATTTTATGACGCGAGTATGAACTCTTCGAACAAGGCCGAGATCGATCTAAATTAGATCGCCTCGGGAGGTGGTCTCGGACCGATCCGAGACTTTTGAGCCCAAATGTGAACTTAAAACTGGGCCAAACGGCAGACTAAACAGCTTTGCTTCCGCGCCTTTTAAGAGCAATACTCTGTAAAATTCGAACTTTTTTTAAAAGTCGCGGCCACGGTACATCACCGATTTGGCTGAAATTCATACGGAATGGATAGTTTAAGGTTTCATTTCTTTTTATTTTGGAAAATATCAACAAGGCCGTTTTGGGGTCGCCTCAGTGGGCGGCCATATTGGTAGATCGAAGGTGTTCTTGAGACTTCCACTCTTAACCTGTTAGCGAATTAAATTGATCATTGCTGATACTGATGCAAAGAACTATCCTTCCTTGTTGCATTTATTTAAATTAATCCGAAAAGGGCATAGTTTGAGCCGCGAACGACTAAAAAGTCCGAAGGTATACTTTCCGCATTTTGAATGTTTCTAAAATTACCAGAAATCGTTCCTTGCCATTTCGATTTAGAACTAGCCCTTATGCCTAAACGTAGATTGTTTATATATAAATTGATTTCGTAAATAAAAAAATGGGGCAAATGTAACAGAGCAGGGAAAAGTTTGATAGATTGCGGTATGGTATAGTCATTTTTCGTATCAGAATTTAGACAAACACCAGCTCAATGTTGCTCGAAAATTATCAATTAATAAATTGGTATCCCCTGATATCGAGTGAACGTTATACGAAATGGCATCTGTAATGGCAATAATGGTCTGTTATGACAAAGAATTGCGATAAATATCCGACTGAATAAAACAATCCGGTTACCAACGATCATTTTGTTATTCATATTGCGGTGTAAAAATATAAACATCGAATGCGAAATATCAGATATTTTGCTCTCAGTTCCCTTATCTAAATCACAACAAAAACTAAAATTCATTATCACATTTGTTAACAAAATGTGCCATTTTACATCTTCAGTGAAAGTGTGAAAAAAGTTTCTTCTGCCTTTCTCGGTAGTCACGTTCATGCATGACGTTATATTCAAATTGTTTCGCGTTTTCGTGGAGATAAAGCGATTGCTTTAGGTGGCTCGACTGGATTTTTTTGGGGCGATATCCCCAAGTTTGAGCATTTACTACGACTCCATTAACAATGTTATGGAAAAACGGTCACCACAGCTATAATAGATAAAGATGAAAATTTGTTAAGACCAGTGTGAAAATAACATCGGAGTTACCATAGCAACGTAATGACGCCATGACGTTTTTTAGTTGCCGTCGTATTTCTCGGCACAAGGAGGTTTTTTCGGTAACCGCTTAAGGGAGCTTCTACTTCCCACAGCCGTCTCGAATATAGCAAAGATTGAACAAATTCTATGAGAGCGTTTTTGAAATTTTTGGGGATGAAGTTTTGGGGATTATAAATACAGTGAAAAACATGCTATCGACATAATTGGCTAATATCTAAAGAAAACGACGCGCTTTGGGAATGCAGTTTCATCTCACAGTATTTTGATTCCATCTGAGATCGTGTGTGAAAACGTGAGAGGGACATCGCCGAGAATGCCGCGACATATCCGGGACGTTCTTACGGTCCAGAGCGCTAAATTTGAAAAGCTTCCGTCTGACAAAAGAGCCAAATTATAAAGAAAATGGGGGAAAATGGCGAAACAAGGTGTATGTTTTACTCCATAACAAAAAAACTAAGTACTTTTGCGGTTAGGTTCACCCTGGCTTTTTCAGAAGAGGTGTTAAGGAATCATTTAATACCCTTTTATTTCCCTGAGATTTGGACAACTACCATCGAATCGCGTTCTAAAAATGTATTTTCTATAGGACTTAATTATCGAACGTCAGTGTCACCTGTATGCATTACTGTTACGTAATATTTGTCAGGTATGCATGATTTCATACCTTCTGATCCGCAAGGGACATCAGGTGTCAGTACATGTCCCAATTTATAAGTTGGGTTTGTTACACGCAACTTTTACTTCTCGCGTCGCCAATATAGCTTTTCTCTGTAGCTTATTTCCAAAAACATTATGGGAGACGAGCCTGCTGAAATTCAACGCGATCCAGTGGCTGAAGGAAATGCACGACACAGTTCACCACAACAAAATTCTACATCAAATACTTCGACCTCTGAGGAAATTGACGACGTATTCTCCTTACTTAAGACCTACCTTGAGAACCGTTTGGACCAAAACGGAAAGGAGTTAGTGGCCAAGCAAAAGATTAATCTGCAGGCGGAAAACTTCAAGTTCAAGGGAAATCAGAAGCAATTCGTATTTAACGCTGAACTTGAGGAGTTGGTCGGTAGAATCGGAGAAAGCAACGCCTCAAAAGATCACAAGAAAGTGACACAAATAACCGAGCAGGCCAAATCGCTGTTGCACAAGAGGCAGAAACTGATCAAGCTTGCAGATTCTAGTGACGCTGGTTGGGACGTGGTTCAGGAGTATGAATCCCAAGACATCGCTTCGGACGATGAAGATGATAGAAAAATTCAGAACGCTTGAGCAAATGCTAACATTTATTACAGGAAAAGAAAGCAAAAAGAAAAGGAGCGCCAACAGCAAAGCAACAAGAAGCAGTGCACAGCACCGCCAGTGGGCACGCTGGATCATCAGCTTTTTTCGTGGTATTTATATCACTGACAGATTTATTTAGTTAGAAATTTTCTTCTCCTCATTTTCGGTGCTTTGTTTTTTTCTCGTATTGGCTCCACGTGAGTTACCAACCAACATGGTTGCAGTTGTATGTTGTTAGTTTCCATATAGGGATTTAGAAAATATTTTTCATTTGGGCGAACGCAGTGAGTTAAAATGTAATTCAAGAAAGGACTTGCTAACTAAGGTTCACCCTGAAAATGTTAGCCTCTGTCTAAACACAACATCGGCGAAGTTTGGATTTAATACGATGCGTGGAAATAGTATTCAAAGCGCTATTTTCTAGACTGGCGTCACAAAGTGTCCTGGGGGGGTGGCACGGTACTCCATGACTGGCGTCACAAAGTGTCCTGGGGGGGTGGCACGGTACTCCATGACTGGCGTCACAAAGTGTCCTGGGGGGGTGGCACGGTACTCCATGACTGGCGTCACAAAGTGTCCTGGGGGGTGGCACGGTACTCCATGACTGGCGTCACAAAGTGTCCTGGGGGGGTGGCACGGTACTCCATGACTGGCGTCACAAAGTGTCCTGGGGGGGTGGCACGGTACTCCATGACTGGCGTCACAAAGTGTCCTGGGGGGGTGGCACGGTACTCCATGACTGGCGTCACAAAGTGTCCTGGGGGGGTGGCACGGTACTCCATGACTGGCGTCACAAAGTGTCCTGGGGGGGTGGCACGGTACTCCATGACTGGCGTCACAAAGTGTCCTGGGGGGGTGGCACGGTACTCCATGACTGGCGTCACAAAGTGTCCTGGGGGGGTGGCACGGTACTCCATGACTGGCGTCACAAAGTGTCCTGGGGGGGTGGCACGGTACTCCATGACTGGCGTCACAAAGTGTCCTGGGGGGGTGGCACGGTACTCCATGACTGGCGTCACAAAGTGTCCTGGGGGGGGTGGCACGGTACTCCATGACTGGCGTCACAAAGTGTCCTGGGGGGGTGGCACGGTACTCCATGACTGGCGTCACAAAGTGTCCTGGGGGGGTGGCACGGTACTCCATGACTGGCGTCACAAAGTGTCCTGGGGGGGGTGGCACGGTACTCCATGACTGGCATCACAAAGTGTCCTGGGGGGGTGGCACGGTACTCCATGACTGGCATCACAAAGTGTCCTGGGGGGGGTGGCACGGTACTCCATGACTGGCATCACAGTGTCCTTGGGGGGGGGGTGGCACGGTACTCCATGACTGGCGTCACAAAGTGTCCTGGGGGGGTGGCACGGTACTCCATGACTGGCGTCACAAAGTGTCCTGGGGGGGTGTGGCACGGTACTCCATGACTGGCGTCACAAAGTGTCCTGGGGGGGTGGCACGGTACTCCATGACTGGCGTCACAAAGTGTCCGGGGGGGTGTGGCACGGTACTCCATGACTGGCGTCACAAAGTGTCCTGGGGGGGTGGCACGGTACTCCATGACTGGCGTCACAAAGTGTCCTGGGGGGGTGGCACGGTACTCCATGACTGGCGTCACAAAGTGTCCTGGGGGGGTGGCACGGTACTCCATGACTGGCGTCACAAAGTGTCCTGGGGGGTGGCACGGTACTCCATGACTGGCATCACAAAGTGTCCTGGGGGGGTGGCACGGTACTCCATGACTGGCGTCACAAAGTGTCCTGGGGGGGTGGCACGGTACTCCATGACTGGCGTCACAAAGTGTCCTGGGGGGGTGGCACGGTACTCCATGACTGGCGTCACAAAGTGTCCTGGGGGGGTGGCACGGTACTCCATGACTGGCGTCACAAAGTGTCCTGGGGGGGTGGCACGGTACTCCATGACTGGCGTCACAAAGTGTCCTGGGGGGGTGGCACGGTACTCCATGACTGGCGTCACAAAGTGTCCTGGGGGGTGGCACGGTACTCCATGACTGGCGTCACAAAGTGTCCTGGGGGGGTGGCACGGTACTCCATGACTGGCGTCACAAAGTGTCCTGGGGGGGTGGCACGGTACTCCATGACTGGCGTCACAAAGTGTCCTGGGGGGGTGGCACGGTACTCCATGACTGGCGTCACAAAGTGTCCTGGGGGGGTGGCACGGTACTCCATGACTGGCGTCACAAAGTGTCCTGGGGGGGTGGCACGGTACTCCATGACTGGCGTCACAAAGTGTCCTGGGGGGGTGGCACGGTACTCCATGACTGGCGTCACAAAGTGTCCTGGGGGGGGTGGCACGGTACTCCATGACTGGCATCACAAAGTGTCCTGGGGGGGTGGCACGGTACTCCATGACTGGCATCACAAAGTGTCCTGGGGGGGGGGGGTGGCACGGTACTCCATGACTGGCGTCACAGTGTCCTTGGGGGGGGGGGTGGCACGGTACTCCATGACTGGCGTCACAAAGTGTCCTGGGGGGGGTGTGGCACGGTACTCCATGACTGGCGTCACAAAGTGTCCTGGGGGGGTGTGGCACGGTACTCCATGACTGGCGTCACAAAGTGTCCTGGGGGGGTGGCACGGTACTCCATGACTGGCGTCACAAAGTGTCCGGGGGGGTGTGGCACGGTACTCCATGACTGGCGTCACAAAGTGTCCTGGGGGGGTGGCACGGTACTCCATGACTGGCGTCACAAAGTGTCCTGGGGGGGTGGCACGGTACTCCATGACTGGCGTCACAAAGTGTCCTGGGGGGGGGTGGCACGGTACTCCATGACTGGCGTCACAAAGTGTCCTGGGGGGGTGGCACGGTACTCCATGACTGGCATCACAAAGTGTCCTGGGGGGTGGCACGGTACTCCATGACTGGCATCACAAAGTGTCATCGCCGAGAATGCTGCGACATATCCGGGACCTTCTTACGGTCCTTAGCGCTAAATTTGAAAAGCTTCCGTCTGACAAAAGAGCTAAATTACAAAGAAAACGGGGGAAATGGCGAAACAAGGTGCATGTTTTACTTCATAACAAAAAAACTAAGTACTTTGGCGGTTAGGTTCACCCTGGCGTTTTCAGAAGAGGTGTTAAGGTCGCGGGGGATACCTGGCCATGAATAAATTCGTAAGGCAAAATTTTGGCAGGGGTGTCACTTTTAAAAACGTTATATCGTGAACGTTTGAAAGCCCGATTTCGCTAAAATTTAACAGAGATATTGGCAAATAATGGAGCGCATAACGATTGTTTTTTATCGAAAGGATCGCGCTTTGCGGCAATGCTGTAAGCCACCAAAGTTACATTTTTTAAAACGTGGTTTTGTGTCCAAGTTTGCTCCTCGAGAAGAACACAAAGCAAGTTGATTTCACCACTCACTGATCTGTCAAAACGTCTATTTTGTCATATCTGACTCCGATTTTTTGATTTCAACTTTAATTAAAAGTTATTAGCTTTTAAAGGAGTAAAATAGTCCATGTTAGAATTTGAAGCCTCCTATCTTCGCTTTAAAAGCCTATTTAAAAATTTTGAGTCAGATATGACAATCTACAATACACCTAGTCTACTTCCCTGCAGTTTCAACTCATGTAATTCTCTATCCGCGCTGAATTCTTGGACACAAAAGTGCTTGTTTTTACGCTTCCGAAGGCTTCCCGAGCAAACACGAATGCAAAAAATATATATTTATGGTAATTTTGCCAATTTAATCCACGGGCCGCTATTGTCAACACTTCATGCAGAAAGAACAATGCGTTAAAAAATAGTGTATTTTACTAGGCAGCGCTTTGCACGTGCAATTATTGATGCAGAAACATCACAGAGCCTGTTCGTGAATATTTCGTGCATTTTCGCTATCAGCCGTCACACTTCGTGCATACTCTTTTCATAAATGCATAGTGATGAGCGGAACCTGTCCCCCGCGACCTTAAGGAATCATTTCAGACCCTGTTTATTTCCCTGAGATTTGGACAACTACTATCGAATCGTGTTCTAAAATTCGGTTTTTTCGCTGATTTCAGTATGGAAAAAAAAACCCGCATTGATATACAGGATGGTCTTTCTCTTCAAGAAAGGACTTGCTAACTAAGGTTCACCCTGGAAATGTTAGCCTCGTGTCTAAACAAAACATTGGCGAAGTTTGGATTTAATACGATGCGTGGAAATAGTATCAACCGAGACCGGCAAACGGATTCAAGTTTGAATAAAATCTCAACACAAACAATGTTCCCTCAGTCGTGAGAGGCGGGCGCTTGCTTTTTGCTTGTTCAAGTTAGGATTTCAAAGAGAAGTCATCATTTATTTCACATTTCTCATTGTCCGGCAAATAGAAAGGCCTATATTATTTTTTAAAACCTCAGTTAATATACTCTAGGTCTGAACTACTTTAATCGATCGAGTAATAGAGCTTGTCTAGATCTGGACTGCAAATCGCTTTGTAAAGAGCACGAGAAACAAAGTGCAACGTACATGCGAGTGCTTTTAACTGAAAACCATGTTCTGCGGAAAATGTTTTTGCCATCGTACTCTGACCATTGCGAATCAAACTAGTCAAAATGAACATCTTGCCGCACACGAATTTGTTGACAAAACGCTCTGTAACGAGTACCCATAGTCTTTCAAATTCCTGTCCAATCCAGTTACTAACCGTTCTTTCCCAAAATAAACACTGTGTTCGTCCAGGTTCTAGCCAAAATCGTCTTTCGCGGCGGTATTCCTCCAGAAGAAAGGGTAGAAGTTCCTGCCACCTCTTTCTTCGCTGTAATATAAGTCGAACTATTTCAGTGAAGATTTTTTTTCTGCTTCTTCTTTGTTTCATTAACAACGCCTGCGTTTTAGCTAACACAAAGCGAACTAGGGGCGCCATATCCGCGCCATTTTGTACGTTTTTAATTACCAGGGCTTTTTCTTCAGTCGGGTCAAAACTAAGGCCTGGCTACGAAGGTCCGACTGGTAAATGTGAACGCTCAATTCCTGGGACAATCTTGGATCGATCCGAGATCGATCTCATTTAGATCGATCTAAATGGATAAGTGTGAACGGCCTCTTTATCTTTGATAACTTTCAAAATGATTACATCATTTTACTTTACATCATAAAAATACTCATTACTTCCTATCAGACTACACTGAACCACAATAACTTATAAAAACAAAACAAGGATTTAATTGATGACAAAGGGCACTTTATTGCTTCCTCTTTCGTCAGGAAATAATTTGCTAACAGCAGTTTTTTCTCATTTGTCCGCAGTCTGTAGCGGTCAGCGGCGGAGTGGCTCATCAAACAAAGAAAACGAAGTACCTCAGTTGTGTGTGTCCCCCACAATACTTTGCGCATGTGAAACACAAGCGAAGAGACAAGAGTAAGTACTGCTTTTAAAAGCTTCCCTGAAAAGTCGGTCGTACGATAAAGCCTTTCATCAGCTGACCATCCTTACTCCTGACGTTGGCGCGGGTTGCACTAACTCAACGTTGACATGCAAATTCAGTTTCATAGAACGGTTTTCAGTTAAATGCAAAAATAATTCGCCTTTACTTTAGGTTTCCGATTTTCCTAGCGCAGCATTCCACTTGAGTGTTGTGAAACCAAAACCAACGTAATTATCCTGACCAATCACAGAGGCAGACAATCCAATGAACCAATCAGATCTCGCAGCAAATACATGTAGCCGGCGCCAAGCGCGGGAAAACGCGTGCAAGTGAGTCACGATTGGTTTTGGTTTTACTTCTGATTGGTTGAGAAAGTGGCGCGAGATTTTTAAGCCAATCACAAAGCGTAGCAATGCAAAACCAAAGCAATTGCTAAATTACTTTTGATACTGTATTGAAAATTGCTCTAGTATAAACTATAAACCAACCAGAAGTAAAACCAAGACCACTAGTTACTTGATCGCACGCGTTTTCCTGCGCTTAGCGCTGGCTATAGTTATTCGCTTCGCGTTCTGATTTTTTTTTTTTTTTTTTTTTTGGGGGGGGGGGGGATTGTCTACATCCACACTCAACTGAAAACTGCTCAGAATCTCTGGACTCCAAATTTGCATGCTGCAGATTTGCTGCAAGCTAAAGCAAATGCAAAAGACAGAGAAAGCAAAATTTCCAGACCGTGAACTTTGCCATGTGATTCAGATTGACTTTTGCAAACAAATAAAGCTACATATCGAAGAAAATGTTCTTTGACAGTGTTCTAAGTTTGATGGCTTTTCTAGGTACAGGGATGGCACAACAGGTAACGTGTATAAAGCTCAAGTGGCCTTACAGCTTCTTGTTAAACCAGGATCTTACAGAGCAGGGCATAGTCATCGAGAAATGGACGCTAACGAACTGCTAGATCAGAATCTTGGCACGGAAAATCTGGAATGGTATCTGGAAAACCAAGGATCTGTAGTGTTAACCTCTCTGCTTGTCAAGATCGAGCCAACATGAAATCATGCGGACGCTCAGAAGTGGCCGCAACTAAAATTCAATAGGCAACGTTTTCTAAATTTAAATATACAGCCTTCTGAGAATGGGCCGATTAAGAAGCTTTCAATGCAGACCTCCTTATTTAGGGCTCGTCACGCGCTTCTCCCCTACGGTGGAGTGGATTGCGTGACAAGAGTAATGACGTTTGCATTGGAGGCTATCGATTGAGAAGCTTCACACGATAAACTATACATTTGGTTGATGTAAGTCAAATAAGGACATATGCACATGATGAAAGGCCGCAGGGGCAATTGCGGGCTCAATTGGCCACAGCTTGCCAAAATTAACCTTAATTTTATTCTAAAATGTCACTTTTTGTCCTTTCCTCAGAGAAAATAAGGATTTGTAAATGTTTGCTTTTCCGAGTCTGTTGAATTGCCGGTTAACGAAGAATGAAATATTAATTTATTACCGATTGGGACGGAAAATATATATATGAAGAAGTAAGGCGCACACTTTTTAACTTGGCAAGTTGTCACTGTTTTAAAACCGCAGTTGATCGTGTTTCTCGATCTCTCAGTTATAATTTCGCATGCAAAACTATGCTACACCTTACTGGCAAAAAGATTAGAGATAACTCTTTCACCCAAAATGAAACTAAAAAGCTACTAAATTTCATGTTAGAAAGTACCGAAAAATAAACAGCACCAAATGAATGTTGTCTTAAAGAGCTTTCATTTGAATGGTCGCAATGTTAGATTTCATTCATAGACTCGAAAATTGATGCCACCTTGTTCAGCATAATAAACTGCAAAACAGGAAATTTCTGTTCAATAGCTTTCATTTGAATGATCGCAATTTAGGATCGCTTAGTGTTCAACTCAAAGATTCTTACAAGGACACTTCTCGCCTTTTAAAGGTTTCTTTAATTTCCATATTTCTGACACGAGAGGATATCTGTACAGCAAAGACGTGTTACAGGGAGACAGTGGAAAGGTTGAGATATAAAGACAAAAAAATGCAATATTGTGTCAGTAGAAGTTACTGTGGTAGCCACTAGGGACTTGGGGGAGGCCGGAGGAAAACCGGGACTAAGGCCGGGCTGGTTCCCACTGGCAACAGAAGCGCAATCGGAATACGAATCGCAAGAAGTATATGATCTACTGGAAATTCACTTGTTACTAGATCGTAAGCGAGGGATTTAGAAGCGGAATCTGAAGAAAGAGGAAACCTGATTCCATCGAGCTTCCGATTTCGATTGCGACCCCATTTTTGATTTACACTAGAATGCAAATCTCCAAACGCTTCCGATTACGTCGCTAGTGGGAACCAGCCCAAAAGGACTGCCCCTCTCCCACCTTAAGTCCCGTTCTGTTAGTGAGCAGATTCACTTCTCATTGAGGAAGTGTGTAACGAAGTCCCCTTAAATTAATGATATTTATATGAAGAAAAGTTAGTTACAAAATTTCTTGAAAAAGGAAATATTATCTTTACCGTGCTAATAGACATTTTACAACCCCGATGACGAAAGGGGGAAAACGGAAAATTTATTTTACAGTTAAGAGCTGCAAGGTGTTTATTGTTTAGTTTAAGGACTAGAATTTTAATGGACATATTTTTGTAAGAAAAAATATATAAATAAAATACGAGTAAAAGAATTTCGGGTTTTTTTTACTCTTATATGAATGGCGAGTCCTTACAGGCAACAACTTTGGGCCTCCATATACTTTCTTTTTAATCCGAGGAAGGGTGTTCTCTCAATGGGCCAACATACCTTATTTCCGAAAAACGCCTGGAGGAGAGGAGTGTGGGTTATATCTTTGGCCCTTTTGACTGGGTGCCCCTTATACTGAAATATGTTCTCTGTGGATAAAAGAACCTACCTTATGAAATGTCTCAGAAAATACCACCATTTTACAGCCTTGTTTTAATACTGCAATGAAAAAGGTAAATGCTGACTTCCTGAAATGGAAACGTTCACAAATAACAATGTTCACAAATAACAATGCTCTGTGAATTCCTTTACCATTTTCTGATGAGCAATCACGACTGGTGAATCATGTTTGGAAAAATCGGTTCTGTACATTGCAACAAGATCTTATGTTTCTATATTCCAGGCCCCAGTTGTTAGAAAGGTGGATAGCGCTATCCACCGGATAAATCACTATCCAGTGGATAAGTATTAACCAAATCTATTGTTTTTTTAACAACAATAACAAAAATCTTTATTAGTTAGTTAGTTTGTTATCCGGTAGATAGCGCTATCCACCTTTTGAACAACCGAGGCGAGCAAGTTAGTGCATACTTAGCCTGCATGCAGACGTCTCGTTCCCTTCACAGGTACGTCTGCGCGCAGACTAATTAAGTTAGTACCTACACTGCAGTGTCTGCGGCTACAAGTGTCACAGGGGCTGTCACAGGGAGCAGAGGAGCCAAATTTGACCTAATACCCGTTCGATCTTTGAGCAGTATCCGCGCGCTGTGTTGCATTATTCGATCTGTTGTTTTCGACTTTTTCCCCCAGCGGGACCCCAAGCGTAATCGGCACTTTCCGGAAAGGCGCCCACAGTCAGCAATGTGCGGTTACCCAACGGAAACCTCCGATTACGGTTGGGGTCCCGTTAGGGCGAAAAACAGACTCGTAAACAACAGATCGAAGATTGAACGTGCAAAGGTCAAATTTGGCTCCTCTGCTCCCTGTGGGGCTATACCCTAAAGTGATTTGTTATCACCAGACTATGTTAATGGGGTGGGGGTAAGCTTAGGGTTACGTCATCGATTGCCATTGAATCGAAATCTTCATTTGTTGATATTTCATATACAGAAAAACAATTTATTAGCCCTTGAGAACGGACGTTTCTCTTGCAGGCTATGAAGTTATCTTCTCTTTAAGCAACCAAGTCTGGATTCTTTTTGACGTTATTTAAGTAAAAACAGAAACCCATGAGTTGAAACGTGTAACGCGCATTCACAGCTTCCGTTTGCTTACCATATTTGGAAACCCCTCGGTCTCTCGAGATGGGAAGCAAGTTGTTCTAGCGAATTGATTGGTTAATATTTTTATCTTGATTTTCCAAATATGGCTGTTACATCTTCTTAGCAACTTGAATAATCGCAAGCTTGTTTTGAAGCGTACAAGAGACAGTTGCACGTTTCAACCCACTTATGGGTTTCTGGTAAAAAACAATGTTCTCCATTTCTCTCTTCGTTCCTATCACTTTATTTGGTTAGTGGCAAAAAGATATTTATCTCCAGAGAACAATGGGACAAACCCCACGTTTCTCTTCCTTTAAATTGCAAAACTGTGCTCATTAAAATTGCTTCATTCAAGAATAATTGATTTATACATTCTAATATTTGCCAATTGTCTCGCACTAGCGTTCAATTTTCCATTGTCAGCAACTGCCATCAAATTGATTTACATTTACTGATGCCCAAGGAATAGCATCGATATAGCGCACCCTAAACAGTAGGGTGACTCTCGAAAACTTGTCAGCTAATGCGAAACAAGGAAACCGTCACACTGGTATAGCTATGTACGTACTTGATTATACGGTTAACTCGAGACAACTCTATTATTCTTGAGTAAAATCTGAGCTTTACCAGAATAATTATAAAACCAGTCAACAATCGATTTGGGCGTATCTCGAAGGTCAAAATGCCTGATATTTCTATCCCCCAAATGGTCTTGTACCTTAAAAGTTTTCTACATAAAAACGAAGTTCTCTTTGCCATTAAAAATAACTCAAGCTGTATTTTCTGTACAAACCTAACCTCTCAAAAGCACCAATGCCACACTATATACAAATAGAAATAATAACTAATAATTATGTCAATTGACATCTTGGCTCTGCGATTTGTAGTAAATGTACCACACTGTCATCATGCTTACTTTTGATAACCTATATTCTGTTAAACCGACAAGGGAAAAACAAAAATTTAAGTCAGAAGAACTTGCAGATAGGTAAAGAGACTGGCTGAAACAGGGGAGGTCATGGCCAAGCTCATAGCTGGAACTCTGACCAGGCACTACTTTATGGTGCTACAAAGGACCCCAATCAGCGCCTCTCACTCCAAGAGTTGACTTGCTGATTCACTACTATCTCTGAAGGGACACCTTGCACTTTGTTACATGACATCTACAAAAAATTCACAAGGATTGCCCATAGCCATTCTAAAACTGTTCCTACTCGCTGACAGGTTATCTGGTACTTGATCAAGTGGCCTCGGTATCATTGCAAGTCCCGGGGTCCCTGGCATGGGTACTCCTTGCATGGGGACTCCTGGCATGGGAACCCCAACCATAGGAGGAGGGGCTGATGGCATGGGATGTGCTGATCCATCTACGCTGCGTGCATCACGGTCACGGTCCTTTCCTTTTCCTTTACTGCTACCACTTTTTTCACTGCTGCTGCCTCCACTGCTCCTGTTATCACCATCTCCTCGGTTACTGCCGCCGCCACCACCACTCCTTTTAGAGCTACCACTAGCACTGTGAGGACTTTGGCTGCCACTGTGCCCACTATAAAAGGACTGGGCATAACCTGGTGTTTGCGGGTCCACCATAGTTTGAGGACCTGTTGGGTACGGAGGCATTTGATGATACCCATAACTTGGAGGCCCAGCCATCCATGAGATTCCTTGTTGATGTGGGGGGAGGGGTCCTAAAGTGTCGTTGTCACCATCACCTTCATGTTCATTAATTGAGAGAGCAGCCATATCTAAAGACAACAACACAAAACAACTGATTAGGACGGCCTACTTTGGCTGTACGGTATGATCAGACCCATTTGTTTACCGGTAATAAAAATCATTACCAAAAAGACAGCTAAAAAGGAAAAACAAAAATAGTTTGGTGAAGGTGGTAAGCAAGTATCATAATAACATGGACATAAAAGCAGACTTGTTAATGCACGAAAACAATTACAATTTTTTAAATAAGTAACGGCAGATATTGGAGACAATCTGTTCAGCAGACAAAAGACTGAAGCCATAAAAAAAATTGGGATACAGTGTTAATGAAGATATGGCTGTCGTGTAATCCAAGGATATTAAAAACATATGTTTGGCTGGGTATTAGAAAGAGTCTGGGCTCATTACACCTGAACTTGAGGCTCTTAGGAAATTGGCAGGTAACAACGTTGCCCTTAACTGCTAATTAATTTTTTTCATGGTTTGCATGTAGGATTAAATTAAAAAAAGGTGAATAGGTGTCAAGCTGTTGCTCTAAGGATCACTAACAGGGCAAAAAAAAAGCTGGAAGATATTTTCTGGGTGGTCTAAAAGACCAGGGGCCTAGAAAGCTATTTTATGCGTGCAATGTTCAAGCTAAGAAATAAAGTTTTAAGTTGATGAAACAAGTCAGGCTGGTTTGTGGGCTGAAAACCACACTACCATTCTATAGATTCTGATTTTAAAATATAGCCCCAGACCCAAAAAGTAATTGGGACTTTTGAGAAATGGGGACCAGCTTTGTAAAAGATATCTTGCAAAAAGAAAAAAGGAAAAAAAAACTTACTTCCACAGAGATCTCCAAAAACGTAATAGCACTGTTCTGAGAATGTGATCTTGTTCACTGTGTGACGAATAAAGCCAGCCTGCAGCGGAACAAAAAGGAAAATAAATTAAGACAAGCAATGATGGTAAGTAAGTGGGCAAAAATTCAGAATGGAGGAAATGACATTATACATCACACGTGTTGTTGATAGGATATTGAATGCTGGGTGAGTCCTATAATTTAATTAGTAATGTACCCGTATATATCTTTTTAAATTTTCTAAATTAATTACACATGACCGGCACCCCACTAGTTGAAGTTTTGAGTACAAAGACATGATAGTGCACTGAAGTTACAGGACGTAGATACCGATACTTGAAACAAAATACAAATACAAATAAATGTTGTTTATAGTGGACAAGTACTTAGCTATCAAGCTATAGACCACTTTCATAATGGCGGCCGATTTATTTATTCTTTTATATGTATGTTAATTAGCCTCACTGGCCTCAGTAACATGTCCAAAATTCAAAAGAATTTTTACTCTAAAATGAGGCCAGTGAGGCTAATTAACATACATATAAAAGAATAAATAAATCGGCCGCCATTATGAAAGTAGTCTATTTCACAGGCACACCACTTCAAAAACTCATTAATAATTCATAAAGAAAATACAAAGGAAATTAATGTTTAATGAGTGTCTTTATATCTGATATAGACACGGCTAAATTTTGTGTCCAATTTTCTTACCCAAAATAACCCAAAATCTAAATATTAGTGCAAGAATGAATAGATCTACATTAGAAGTTTTTGAAGCCGTTTAATAAACTCGCACTTCGTGCTTTATCAAGTCTAAAACACTCGGTTACGCCTCCTGTTTTAAACTTGATAAAGCACTCCTGCTCGTTTATTAAACTATACTTCAAATACAGAAACAAATATTGCAAATGGAACATAACATTTTAAAAACCCCAACTGGCAGGAGGCAAACCAGTTGGCTATTTTACAAGCGTGGTCGAGGAGTTGAACTCGGGGCTGCCATGAAACAATTCCAGCAAGTGGTCAAAGCGTGACTTGAACCCGGGACCTCCGGATTTCAAGTCCGACGCCCTAACCACTCGACCACGCTGCCGCCACACCATTTACCTTTAAAAGATTGCAAGCATATTTTCTTGCTTCTCGTCTGTCTTGAAAACCTTCTACATGTGAATAAAGCCAGTCTACTACATCAGAACCTATAACAGACAAAATCAGGAATTAGGCGAGAAAGGGCCTGTGAACACCCCATATACTACAATCATTACAGGGCTGAGAAGACAAGGTGAGACCAAAGCGTCATAAATTTTGTCTTATTAGCAAACCTTGTACAAGTTTAACACCAAAAGATAATTTCCACATCTGAGCATCTATGCAATGAATGTCACTTAAGGATGCATGGTTAAGTCACATATGGACTGGTCACAAATAACTCACATAGCACAAGCTACACTTGGTGGTGCTGCTGCCTGAAGCAACTAGGAGTGTTAATATTTTCACCTTAGATGTGCTAGTTTTCCCCCACCAAGCTGCTTATGTTCATTTATACACCTACTCCTAGACAGAAACCTTCCGTGGGGGGAGTATGGATATTTTCTGGAACTGCACAATCTTAGTTAAATTAGATTTTTGAAGCAAATTATATTCAAAGGACGTCCAATTTAACCACGTTTTGTGGCTGAAAGACGCCTTAATTTGCATTTCACACCCAAAAGGTGTGAAATGGGGGTGGAGTTAAGCCTTTTATACCGGAACTTTGTATTTAAATCAGTATTCCATATACATATAGGTTAAATGAGTGAACCTAGTATTGATACTAGGTAAGCTAACCCTAACCCTAACACAAAACTAACCAACACACCACTGGCTACATGCATCTTTGTGCTAGGGCACTGAGGGTTAGCTAACCTGGATTGAATACTGGTTTAGCCCAATAACAGCTTTTACCTCCAACATATATTCCTGTCTAAAGCAACAACACAAGGACAGTGGGAGAAACAGGATGCAGAGTAAAATGTCTTGTGTAGAAAACAATGACAGTGGTAGAGACCATGGCATAAACCACTGAGCTTCAAATCAAAAGTCATGCAGGCACTTATCACCAAAAGACCATGCTTTCACTATCACAGCATCAATTATATGCATTTCAAAACACCATGAAAGGGCAGAAATTAAGCTCACCTATAAATGCATTTGGAATAGTAATTTTAAGCCACATCCTGTCCCTGACATCAAGACCAGATTCTGGAGAAGCCATTGTTTTAACTATAGTGCTCATGTCTGTGTTAACTGAGAGTCCTTCACCTTCTTGAAGTTCAGTATATCCTAGAACAGAAGGTGAAAATACAGGATAAATAAAGCCAACAGGACTAAAAAAACATATTGAACTAAATTTTGTGTAACAGTGTTTGGAAAGTACCTAGAAAAGATTTCAGTACATGTACAGCCAATGAAAGAGTTAGTATCCCAAAATTATACCCTGTACTCCATCTTGTTTTAACCACTTCTGCCTCCAGAACAATCCCACAAATAGTCTTCTCACTGGTCTCCACATAATTCTTATACCATAAGAATAGCCGATTGATGATCAATGATTCTTTTGTCACTGATTCAATATTCAACCGGCCATCATCACTGCTCTTAATGCAACAAACACGAAAAGACACAGATCATATCTTTCAAATCGCATTTTCAAATGTCTTCGGCTGTTCTTGGTAGCTGAAAAATCGCACATTTACAACTTTGACATTTATAATATTTTAACACAGTAGTTTGCTTTATCCTGTCGTCGTTAAGGGGCCGGTTTCAAACAAATGAACTGACAAAGTTTGAGGTATACATATTCAATATGTCAATGATTCTTTCATTTAATTCGTTTTCACTTTCCAAGGCTGCAAATAACAGCCTGTCATAAGACAAATGTCCGGTAAATTTGGCACTTTGACTGGCGAAAGCTTAAGCTGGCCTGACAGATGGACTGGGTACTTCTGATACAATTAAACTCAGACATAAAAACTTTCTTCTTTTTGTGAAACATAGAAAACTTTCCAAAATTAGCTTTGAAGTTTAGGCACTTTTCAGTGAATATAAACCATGCAGAACAACATTGTCCAGAGCAGACTGAGTTCTTGTCAGGTCAATATTTCCCCTGGACTGACAAATGACTTGCTTAGAGAAGAAAATTATTTGTAGGCTTGCATTAACTTGTCGAGCACATGTACTTGGTAATCCTCAGGGCCCAGTTGTTCAAAAGGTGGATAGCGCTATCCACCGGATAAATCACTATCCAGTGGATAACACAAAGGATTTTGTTAATACTTATCCACTGGATAGTGATTTATCCGGTGGATAGCGCTATCCACCTTTCGAACAACCGGGCCCAGGTCTCTTAGGCAAATTTAAGCCTTCACTTTTAAAAGTTAAAATCTAAACATTACTGCCTGATAGACTGCATTTGAATCATCACACTGTGAAATTTCTCAAAAGTTAGAACCACCTTGTATAGCATGATATACAGCACCACTGGAAAGCATTTCTTAGTAGCTTTCATTTGAATGGTTACACTTTAGGATTTCATCCACAGACCCAAAAGTTAGAACCACCTTGTACAGCATAATAAACAGTACCACAGGAAAGTACTGCTCAATAGCTTTCATTTGAATGGTCCGCTTTAGGATTTCATCTATAGACTCAAAAGTTAGAACCACCTTGTATAGCATGATATACAGCACCACTGGAAAGCACTGCTTAGTAGCTTTCATTTGAATGGTTACACTTTAGGATTTCATCCACAGACCCAAAAGTTAGAACCACCTTGTACAGCATAATAAACAGTACCACAGGAAAGTACTGCTCAATAGCTTTCATTTGAATGGTCCGCTTGAGGATTTCATCTACAGACTCAAAAGTTAGAACCACCTTGTACAGCATAATAAACAGTGCCACAGGAAAGTACTGCCCAATAGCTTTCATTTGAATGGTTACACCTTAGGATTTCATCAACAGACTCAAAAGTCAGAACCACCTTGTACAGCATAATAAACAGCGCCACAGTAAAGTACTGCTCAATAGCTTTAATTTGAATGGTCACACTTTGGGATTTCATCCATAGACTCAAACGTCAGAACCACCTTGTACAGCATAATAAACAGCACCACAGGGAAGTTCTGCTCAACAGCTTTCATCTCAACGGTCACACTTCAGGATTTCATCCACAGTGGCACTAAAACAAGTCAAGCAAAAGATAAAGACTTTATTTCAAGAACCACAAAGCAACTTACTGTCTGATTCTGGTAGAGAGCTTGTCATTGATGAACTTGTAGATGTCATGGTGGCAAGCGATTGACTGTTGGGTTGTTTTCCATATTGGGCTGCTGTGGTTAGGCAAAAAAAGAAAACAATGCAGTGAGCAAATTACAAAACACTTGTTCTCTTAAGCCTGGTTTTCATTAGAGACACAAGCATAAGAATGAGCGGAAACATGAATTTGCATCAAGTGAAAATTAACATTGGCATAACCATAACATTGCACCTTGTGTTGTTATCAGGTTTGTCTCCTTGTTTTCTTCATCACTGACATAGTAATTTTGATTCAACAAACACTCCTTGTGATGTCATTTAAGCTCTGCTGATTTGTTGTTGGCCCAAAACAATTTAGGAGGAGATTTAACATATTAATTTCAATTCTCCTTCTAAATATTTTGCCCAATGACTTCTTCATAACAGTTTATATATTGTACTTACGAGCCATTGCTGTAGTGTGTTGTACCCATGCTGATGTATCAATTGGACGGACTGGTTCACCTAGAAAAGACAAACCAGGTCAATACTGCTTTATAACAGATTGCAGCCTTGAAATTTCAAAAGGGGTACTGTTACAAGGGCATATGCACCAGTTTCTTAAATCAAAAGTTGAAAAGTTTAGCCTGAAATTTTCAAGTTGAAGTGTCAATTTCAAAACAGCGTCGACTTGCTAGTGGCAGTGGTCACAGTGGAAAATGAATAAACTTGGGACGAAAAATGGTATTTGAAGGATATGTGAAGTGAGCCTGTTTTGTGCATGCGAATCCGTAACAGTGTCCCTTTAAATTCTGCTGCTGTGCAAAAAACTAATAATAGAGGTTTCGCATGGCAGCCATGTTGCATGGCAGGAACAATAGATTCTTTTTCCCATGGGAAAGAATGTTCTTTCTATTGCAAAACATTTTCATTGTTCCTGCCATGCAACATGGCTGCTGTGCAAAACCTCTATTATATGTATAAAATCCGATTCTGAACTCAGAGCATAAAAATATCTAAAGAAATTCTTTAACAACAGAAAGCTTTGACCTGGAATATTTCACGAATATTTTCAGGGCCCCCCTGGATACCGGCCTCATAAGCTGAATGGGTTACTCTGATTGAAATAAAGGATATCTATCATTTGGCTCAACAGAGCTTTATCAGCCACAATGATTATAGTTTGCTCTCCCTAACAGAAAGCATGAAATTTTGAATTTTGAAATATATAATGTTTGAAATATTTTTCTTTATGTTATAAGATCCCTCTTTAATTAACAAGAGTTTAAACGTACTTGGAGGTAATGTAAAATATCCTTTCGGAGTTGGATCCCAACACTTTGCTACTGTAAGTGTGATGGGTCTGAAAAACAATATTAAAATAGTAATTATTAGAAACACCTGGCAGCAAAGATCCAGTTCACATTAATCAACACCTTAAATACCCTAATGTTAATAAAAAAAATTACGTCCCAAATGACATCTCCATTTTTTGATTCTGCATCTGTTAATGGTTTGCCAGTTTAAAATTGACTTGAATTTTAATGGTGAAATAGCAGGGTTGTAAAAACTGTTTAAAATATTGATATCTGACTTTGTAAAGTAACCAGATATTTTTTTAATACCGTCTCCTCTAAAGAACTAGCCAGCAAAGTAGCTGGCTCGTATGACAAAGTTGGTGGTGTGATTTTTGCTAGCGTTCGGCCACTTTTGAAAACCTTAAGAGAGCCAAGAACTTTGGGAACCTTTGCCTGAAAGACTCTTAAAAGTAAAAATATAAGCTACTAAAGGTTTAACTGTCTGAGCTGGCAGGACCTTTTAAAGTTCCTTCATTCACTCCCTTCCAATAATATTAAAATGGACATGTAATAAAAGAACAATAATTTATCAAAGGAAATCATCACGAACATCCATTTCCTGCATTTAGTTTTACTAACAGGATGACTTCAGTAACTTAAGTAGCTCATCAACAACATTATTTATGAATCTCTTTAAAAAGGGCAGCATTGGTATTTAAACTATGACAGAAAGGAAAAAAAAACCAGGACAGACACATGTCAAAAAAAAAACCTCACCCTGGTTTGTGCACCATCTCTCTTAACACCCTCACTGCATCGTCATTACTCATATTTTCAAAGTTGACATCATTGACCTGAAACAGAGATTTTTAATGCCTTGATGATGAATGTTCTAGAAGGAATGATCAAAGAAAGGAACACTATTTTAGGAAATGAGGATATGTTGCACATACCTGGAGAAGCATGTCCCCTGGCTCTATTCTACCATCCAAATCAACTGCACCCCTGTACAAAGGAAAAAAGAACAGATCAAAAAAGGATTATTTAAAATAATTTCACTCTCCAAGCTCAAAAAATGGGGTTTGAAATGAAATTTTGGATTTTTCTTCAATTTTTGAGCATGAAGATATTAACAACAGAAGCATTTTTGTTCCAGGAATTTAGTTTGATAAAGGCACGCAAGACAACAATTATCACTGATATACTTTTTTCAGGATGTTCTAAATTTAGTTCAGAGTTTCATCACTAACATTTTTTTTATACTGGGCGTTTCCTTTTAATTAAGATAAATTAAGAAGGCCAAAATGTAAACAAATGGGTCAACAGTTATCAGTGAATAAAAGACTACTATGTTGTTAGTCTTTATTTTTTAATCAGATAAATTATATAATAAACAACTTGATTTATCCAAGCCTGTAAATGCATGACATCAATATATGTAGAAATTCAGGCATTCATAGTTACTATAGTCAAGAGTAATTTCTTAATTAAATTCCCCAAAAGTTAGCAAACCTTTTGTTTAATGAAGAAGACATGTAAAAAAATAAATTATTAACAAACTCACCCCTTCATGATTGAACCAACATAAATTCCTCCATCCCCTCTTTTGTTGCTTTGACCAACAATACTAATTCCTAGAAAATTTACTTTCTCTGCAAACAAAATTAAAAAAAGTCATTTTAATAATGTGTTGAAAAGCTTTTCTTTATTAACAAAATATTGAACTTTTCAGGGGAAAATTGACCAGTCCTGTGCAAAAACATTCTTGGTGACTTTTTGGGCAAATCTTGCCAAAATCTTGTCTTTTAGGAATCAAAAGGCAATCTCTGGTTACTGCACCTTTCAATAATATACATACTCCAAAGCGCAACTAAGGTTTATGTTTTACACTGCTGTCAATCCTAATTATGGCAACAAACATTGGACACCTGAATACAGAAACTGGAGAAATGGATCAAAATCTACCAATCACAACCCACAAACAAGGACCTTTTGACATGCATCCTTCTGAGACGTCCCCAACAATATTTGCAGCAGGGAAAACAGAACTGTTGGTTGAGTTTTGAAAAATTTTCAGAATTTGCATGTTATTGAAAAGCACAGTAAAATAATGACTAGATGATGTAAGAAAGAAATATGAAAATAATACAGAAATCCAGGCTGTTTCGAGCCAAAAGTTGTTTCCACTGAAAAGTTAAAATGTAAATTACGTTATCAGGATTTGAGTAACTGACTGACATTTCTTTATTACTGTTGAAGCCTAGAGCCTTACCCATATTTAGTGTGACTGTGATAATGTTGAGTGACATGGTGGATTCTGTAATTGTGCTGAATGATGAACACTGAAAAGTAAATTGATACAGTTATCAATAAACCACTTCAACTGAAAATTGGACACTCCCTAATTAATTAACCTTTTCCGCCCAAACTCAAACCTCAAGTTCATTAATATGGTTTAACTTTTAATCTGGTTCTAACTTTTAAAAAAGTGAATGTTCAACTGAGAACTGCCGAGCATGTTTTCCTGTGGCACTAAATGTTTTTAAAAAAACAAATTTAAATATTTTTTTAACTTTAATTTTGGGAGCCATTCAATGTAAAAAAGCTAACAAATCTTAAGATCGTCTTTAACTTAAAAAGTAAACTATATATTTGCCATAAACTACAGTAAAAACCCGCGTATAAGAACCTAGAAATTAAGAACCTCCTGGCAGAAATTTGCTACTTTAATACTGGTTTATTTTTTTAAAAACTGGTTTTATTTTTTGAAACTGATTTGTTCTTGATTATAAGCATTTATTCTATAAAATAACAGTTTATAATGATGAACATACCATATATTATGCTACTTTAATACCCCAAAATATAAGAACCTGCTTTGCCAAACTCTAAAAAAGTAGGTTCTTATACGCGGGTTTTTACTGTATTTGCATGCTGATTAAAGAATCCAATAATTTTTTTTTCTTCATTCAATACCTAACTGCTGGAACAATCTGCTGTACTTATGCAATTGTTTCACAAAGTCATTAGCATTCCACAAATTGTTTCAATTGTGTGTAGCTAAACAGGAAATGCGTCAACAGATGATGCTAAATCTCCATTAAGTCCTTAACACTTAATGCTCAAATGAAAAACTTAAGAGAGATCATTGAATATTTGCATTTGACTGATTCCTTATTTGTCCATGTATCAAATATATAGATATTTTTTGTGTACAATAAGCGCTGTGAACAAAGTCCACTATAGTAGTTTAGCACAAAAAAGTCATTACTTTTCTTCACTCTCATCACTTGTTTCCTTGACAACATATCCATATCATAAGGAGAAAACAGATCTTTCTTGGGAAGCATTAAGGGCTATAAATCAAAGCCAAGTACTTACTCTTTGAACTCTAGGCATCCTTGGTCGTCGTCTCCTCCTCCTATGTCTCCCCCTAAGGAGCTGAGATCCCTCTGTCGTGCTTGAAAACCTTGATACACTATAAGATACACACATTAAATTACTTCCAGCTAATTCATACAGTTCGTTCCCCATAAATAGGCAACTTAGGGACAGCATTTAAGCATCCTCTTATGATAGTAAATGGTTCATTTGGGACAAAAGCCCCATCATGACAGGAAGTATGTACTACTCCCTTAACCCTTTCACGGCCACAGGTGACTATAATCGCCTTACCCATAAGTGGCCAAAGGTGACTAAGCTATTTGGGAAATAAAATATTCAGCCATGTAGAGAATAAAATTTGAGGAAACTTGGCCAGGAAAAGGTAAACATGTTCAACATAAGTTGTAGCGCTGCAACGATACACCGGTGCACCGCAATATTTTTTGTCACGATACAAATATCGATATTGCGATATTATGATTCTTCATCAACATTCAGAAATTACTGTCTTAAATGACTCCTAACCCAAGTCCAAGCCTTTTTATAGCTATTTATTAAACAAAGGGACAAGAAAGTTCCATCCTTGTTTCGTATAGCTTCGCATGCTTCCGACACATATTTTTCATAATTAGTTGTCAGCTGACACAGTCTTGCACACCAACAGGAAAAACATGCAGTTCGTCACAAAATGTCTTCCCGTGTTGGTGGAAAAATGTATGTAATGATGTATTGTATCGATCGTGTATCATATCGTGGCACTTGTATAGAGATATGTATCGTATCGTGAGAAAATGTATCGTTGCAGCCCTAATAAGTTGTTGTATATTGATTTTTATGAAAATGCTCACAGAAATGTTGATCAATCTGATCAACAACATTTAACATCTCAAATAAGCCGCTTTAATCATAAATTATACTACTTTAAGCAGTTTTTTTGACATTTGTCATTTTTTTATTTTTAGTTTCTTTCTCTTTCATGTACTTAGATTATGTAAATGTGTTAAAGTGTTAGTTTTCTTATAAATGTAATATACACAAAAAATAAAAATACAAAAAAAATTACTTTCTGCAGCATTCAATGGGACATTATATGTGTTAAAACATATTTGTTAGTCAACATACATGTACAGTCAACAGCAACTTTTCTTGGGCAAAAAGTTGTACAATGCTGGTATCAGCCAACCCCTCATTAAGACTAAGGAAAGAGCAGTTTAAAGTGCCAGGAAACAAATTTTAACCCCCAATTAGGTGTTCCAAACCAAAGCAGAGATAGTAGCTTAACTATAGTGATGAACATGTACCTGCTTTGATCATCTGAAGAATCTTGATAACTTGTTGTTTCAATATCGCTGCTCATCATGGATGCACTTTCATATCTATCACCATCATGTCTTCTTCGGCCATGAATCACTGTAATACAAAGGGATTAAACAAAGCATTACCTATCTCACTTTCAGTAGCACCAAAGCTAAAATCTTAAAACAATAATAACAAGATGTGGATGTGTAATAGACTGAAAACAAAAACTGACAGCCCCCTGTAAGGCAGAGGCTCATTCTCACCAAATTTCACTTGTTGGTCTGTAACTAAACTCTCTTTAAAGAGGACATGTCTCCAAGATAGACATCTAAAGCTGTCAAGAAGGTGTCCAGCTTAGATAGAGCTCACTGTACCATTCATACCATACATAAGACACATTCTGCGCAAGATAATTTTTAAAGTGCTAACTTGGTTTATATTGAATTAAACTGTTCAGTAGTTTTACCTTCATTTCTATTGATACCACTGTGTTTTTCTCTCCGTCTGGATCCTCTTCTAGAACTTACTGTTGAATCTACTTCTGAATCAAAATCTCCTGTTGTTGAGTGTCCTCCATGACTAAAAAAAGAAAAACAACAAATTTAACTTGTTTGCCAGCTACTGCCAGTGCTCTGGTGGTAATTGGAGTCATGAAGCTGCCTTCTTCATCTTGATTTTAACCATTAAAAATGCTTCTGAGGAACTTGTCAGATAACTGCTAACTTTGGTCTGACAATTATTGAAAACTTTGATAATATTATTACTAAGATCCAAACAGAACAACCACAAAAGAAAAGTCCACTGGAAACTAACAGTAACATTTTATGGCTTACGGATGTTGCTACTCAATTAAACTGTAATGATCCTCTTAATGTATAGACCACCAGCTGTTGATATTCCTTGCCGGTGACAGCTTTGGCTGCTTTAGTTGTTGTTTCACAGGACTGAGACCAGAATTTAATTTTTGTCACAAACTAAAGTTTGGCACCACAGAAACCACTTCTCATTTTTTTTTGTAGAAAGCATTTTCTAAGAAGCCGGGGCTGAAACACAATACCCGGAGAAAATCCCTGGTCCTCGGCCCTTTATTACAGCCAGTCTTAAGGTTTAATCACAGTGCCACACTTACTGGAAGGATGGTGGTCTTGAATCCCCAATACCAACTGTTCTTGGCATGGGAGGGTGCAGGTCAGATGCAGCTGATATAACAGACTGTTGATCATCTCTACCTGTGTCTGATACACTGCTTGTGTCCGATGTGACAAGCTGAAACAAGAACACAAGGTAACATCAAGCATTTACTAGAGATACCCCTGTCCTTGAAAAGGGCAGAGTTTTACAGTGCAAAGCACATTACTGTGAGCATCCAACCAACTTCTTTACAAGTTTGCCATCCAGAAAGTGTGAATTCAATTGATGGGCATGCCTCCTTGCAAAGTTGAGCTTGATGAAATATAATCTTGTCGCCTCGTGTTTATCACAGGAGTGTAATTAGTTACAAAATATGCAGATTTTATTTGCTTTATTGCTTCACATATCCGCAGTTACAAAAATAATTAAAGAATAAGCTGGTGATACCAAAGAAAGTTGTAAAAAAGCTCAACACTGTACCTTCCATTACATTTTGGATATCATGCTTTAGGATTCCATCCACACATTTACATCATAGAACTACATATGAAGACTTAAAGTGAGACTTTAAGTGGGAAACAGTTTAAATTTAATTTACCAACTATTTTGAAAAAATAAGCATTATAATTCAAGTGAAATTCCATCATTCGGAACAGTCAAGGGACACATGACATATTGGTGGAAGGATTTTCAAGATAACACACAATTAGTAAGATCTTTTCTGTAGTTAAATCATTCTAGTGTTGCGTCTTTTTATAAAGCGCTTTTGAATAATTTTAATAGTTTAAACACTACATAAGTTTACATATTATTATTATTGTTATTCTTTTTATTATCATTATAGAAAGCTAGTGTAACAACAATCTCCAAAGGAAGCAGATTTAGGTTTCAAGCAGTGAAAGTTTTTACTAAGAGTAATAGAAATTAAAGTGCACATGAAGTGAAATTTCACTACCGTTTTGTTTTAGGGTATTATGTTGTTTATTTCAGTCGTTTTCCTCTTTTGCACGAAGAGGAACTCCCGCCAGGACCTGAAATTTGTGACATTTTGAGTGCGGCTAAAAAGGTACAAAGATGTACTTGTGACGTCATCCGTGTGTTCAATCATAACAAACCTGGTGGAGAAGGGGACGAACCCAGGGCTAAAATACGCGTCGCTTTCAAACATATTTAATCGAAAGAATCCTTCCACAAGTTGCCAAAACTCCACTGTAAAACCAGTGATGCACTCAGTTGTAAACACACTAATGACATCACTAGAACCCAGGTCCTTATCTAACATGCCCAACTCGGGTCACTTGTTAAAACATGTTCCCTACACTTCAAGTGACATATTTACCCATCAAAATAATTCTTACAACACCCATTTTCAGATTACTGAAAAAAATAGTAGCAAAATTTCACTTCATGTGAACTTTTAAGGGATTTGGGATCCTAGTCAGTAGTGTAAGACACTTACTCCTTAAACCAAAAAATGCGAAAAACTACTTATCAATTGATTTCTGAAACTTACACTTTCATTCAAGTGCTGGTTTAGTTGGCCCAAAATGTTTTTTATTATCACATGAAAGTAATCAGGTCACTTCGTGAACAATACAATAGCACCAACATAATTTATACTTGTATGAATATTTTTTATTGGTCCTTGAACCACCAAATGCAATATATAATATTGATATGATGTGTAGTTTGCGCTTGGCTGATTAAAAACCGCAAGATAGATTAAATTTATTAAAGGTAAACCACTAGCTATCCGGAATTTAAAACAAAGTTACAGTAAAGACTACTCAGTTGATAATTTGTTTTTAAAAATGGTCCAAGCTCAGGGGCAATTAACAATACTTACATAACACCTAGTTGGTTGAGCTGAAAGATTCTTAGAACAAAGGCCCTTTTATTTTCCGTAGCCTTGTCTTAAAAAGAGCTTAATTGTTTAAATCCAGCAAAAGGATGCTAATGAGTGATGCCAACAGACTAATTAGCACATGGACCAAGTATGAAATACCTTGCCTTAACAACAGTGTCAAGTATTCGAAAATACCATCAAACAGTTGGACAAATCACACCATAAGGGGCATAAAATAAGATGTAAAAATATATGAAATTGAACAAACCTTGAGTAGTTAAAAGGTGTGTAAAACACCTATCAGTGAAATGAATAAACTAATCTCTACATAATCCTTATTTTCAATGTGAATGTCAGTGTGAATTTTCAATACAGAGTACTTTTTACCAAACCATCTGTTCTCAACTCGTTTCTTGCCATCATAATTATTCAAGTTTTTATCAGTTTGTTGATGTGTAGCCATCCAAAGGCTGACAGCCAAGAATGACTACAAACAATCTTTATGATCATATTTTTAATAAAATCTTGAATAAAACAAATGTGTTGAAAGCGTCTGTTCGATTTATTCACGCTTTTGAACATTTTGAAATACTAAATAGAACGCTTGAAATCGAAGCTAAATAGACCGGCTACTAGATGTTTATTTCCAGCGATAACATTTGGCTTTACAGTTATATAACCTTAAGGCACTGATGAGCTATACAAAATTGACAACTTGAAAAGATTATTTTAGAAACTAAAAATCACAACAGGCCTTTGAAAGAACGACGCAGCCTTCAAACTGATGACAATTTAATGAATGGCCTCCTAATTGCAAATCTGGTAATAGCACTTTGCCTTAAAATTTGACAAAGCACACATCGCGCGCTCTCGCATTGGCTAAGGACTTCTCTCGCGCAAATTACTTTAGTCCTGTGACAGACAAGGGAATGCAAATCACCGCAATTATTCGCCAGGGACTGACAGCTACAACGCTTTTCGAACAAAGAATCGTTCGAATCGCGAAATTCGCGAATCAAAAGAGAAAAGAGTTTACATTTATGAAACAGTTACCATTTCGTATGAATAATCTTGATTAAATCCTCTTTCTGAACAATAGTCTCAGTAGGAACTCGGTTTGGTATAAATAAAATATGAGGTTTTGTACATTCAAAGAAACTTGATTATTGAAGAACAATCGAAGAGCCAATATCTTTTTCAAGATAAGAAAACAACTAACTAGTAGTTGAGGTTTTGGGTCAAACAGGCCAAGTGAAATTTAACTAAACTTTACAGGCAGGGTAACGAACGCAAGCTAAAATGTTTATATTTAGGACTAATTCAATACTCTACAGTTGCCTTTCGTAATAATGGCTGTAAAACAAGATCATCCTAAGAGAAGTATAAACATAGAGTTTGGCGCCAGGCAGGTATCTTTCCTCTCCAGAATAAAGAGGAAGGAAAACGCACTAGAAACTCATGCAAATCAATTCTCGTGGAAATCTGTGTTCAAAAAAGGCAATCGGCTGCTAGGGGTGACCTTGATTGAGTAACAACCTTAAATAAACTGTGTTTCATGCTACGAAAATATATCAACAAACTCGATCTTTTGGCTGGCTTCTACGGTAATTCATTTAGCAGTTGCAATCGGAGCTTACATAAGAAGGACAAAACCGCTTACCCAGGCAACTACTCTTCCATTAAAACATGGTAAGTTCATCTCCTCATCGCTTATCTCTTCTTTGACCACACTGCAAAAGAGATCGAAGTTATCATGAACGAAATGGTATCAATTACAATCGAGAAAGCTATCATAGAAAGTTCCACTGGAATGCATGAAATCTGCGCCGAGAATCGCCAGCAAAAGTTCGCCGTAGGTCGCTCGAAATTAGAGCAAATTGATAATACAAGCAAAGGGTATGTGTAATTGTTATGCACGGGGAGTCTCTAAACATGCTGATGTCGAGCGGGTTTATACACAGTATGCTTTCAAAGCAAAACAAGACGGAATCGAATTCATTGGATGGAAGCTCGAAGCACTGGAATGGCTTCTTGGTGTTTTCCAAAACAAATATATTTCAAAGCCTATTATACAAATGTATACCCTTTTAAAAATCGAAAGGCGTTCCGTTTGAGAAATAACTGTACAGCGAGAAAACCCAACGCAAACAGTGGCTAAGAATGAATCTACATGAGAGAGCGTATGCTAGGTACACAAACTCACCCAAAGTCATCGTCCATGCTCTTGAAAAAGAACTTGTAACTTGGCCGATTAAGCACATTTTTGAAGTCAGAAAGCGTTACATCAGTCGGACTTTTAGGTAGCTTCACTAGGTATGGCGTATCTTCGTCATCTATGTGGTATATAACCTTCGTTTCGTCCATTTTGGATCAATACAGTCTGCACCACACCAACTTGAACAAGAACTTCTGTTGCATGCCTCGCATGTCAATCACTGAGGGATCACGTGGCGCATGTCGGACCAATCAAAGCACGACATAAAACAATCAACCAGACAACAACACTTTCATCACAAAAGATCAGAATTTATGGTCAGTCGATGGCACTGCCGCAACCGGCGAAATAGTTCCATCCTTTTTTAAAACAAAATCTGGGGACCAAACGAGAGGTAAGTTTTGTATATAAAAGCACGTTTATGTTAGTTGTTTTAGAAATCGAAGATGGGTAGACGCGAAACCCTTTACGCAGGTCACGATCCGCGCAAAGTTCCGCACAAAGGACTTCCGACCGCCGTTTGGAGTCAAAATGCCGCTAGATTCGCTCGAATAACATCACCGATTTTCATGCTTCGCTTGCTTTCGATAAAGACAGGATATTCAGTGAATTTTGGAGATTTGGACAACTTAATAGCATTACAGTGCTTTATTAAAAAGTCCGTCTGATGACCATAACAGAAGACAGAGATCTGTCAGAGAGTCATTCGTGGTATTTGGTGTACCCTTCAGAATAAAATAAACACTTTAGTCTAAATGTGTGTATTTGTTATGGGCCGCTAATCGAATGCTAATGCGAGTTGCAACACAACGAAATGTTTACTTTCGCTTGTTGACGAGAAAATAACTGAGTGTGAGTGGTAAAACCTATGGAATCAACACGATCAAAACTGTCACGGATTGAAGACCGAGGTTAATTGATCCGATTAGTTCAATCTGAGATTTTATTTAATCGCCTACTCACATTTCCTGCCGGGTAGGTCCTAAACAGGAACTGTCTAGCGACCGAAGGTCACAGAATTCAATAAACACTTCACTTCGGACGTGCATTCCTGATAAAAATTTGCAAGAAAAATAAAGATTCAAGTGACCTTTTCTTAGCCGCATGGTGCCATTTTAAATCACGTTCTAATCTAGCCTCACAACAGGCGCTTTTGGGTGCTCAAATCAGTCACTAGCTCAAACTTCTGTCAGGTTTAAGATCTCTAATCAATTTGAGATATGCTGCAACTTAATCTGGAAAATCTTTTTTATGGTTTTGTACAGGCATGTTCCTTGCAACATCCTGGAAAAAATCAATGTGGCTTATTTTCCAAGAGAATTTCACCTTGCATAAAAAGGGTTCTATCTTTGGAGATGAATTTGTACTATGAAATAACCCACCATTTTCAATGCTCAATGTCTCCCATTTTTTTAATTAGTTAAAGGATTAGCAAGGCTTCAGTCCTAAATCCACCTGTGGAATTCAACCAATGTTAAATTACAGAGCTCAGACCAACTTAGACCGAAAAGAGGTTATTGGGTTGAGATGAATCCAATTCAGGATAATTCCAGTGTTCATACCCCTGATTTCCAGGCAGAGAGGGACAAACTTCTTGTTCAGCTTTTTTCTCCGTTACCTCATGGTGATGGACTGGGCAATATCCAAAGTGAAGCTTTAACAATTGGCTTAATTATTGTGTCCCACCCCCATCACTCCTGGAGAGATAGCAGTTACTAGGCATGGGATTATCTTTTGGTAAGAAAGGGAAAGGAGAGGGAAAAGAGAGTGTTCAGCAGGCTAGATCATGTTGTGAAATTTTGTGTCCTGCTTAATGCACCAAACAGTATTAAGTCTAGGGGAGTTGGGGGGGGGGGGCAGGCATTGGTGTGGCATTTGACCTCTGTTGCCATCCCTTCAGAATCTGGCTTGAATGCTCAGGGCCCCAAAACAAGACTTAGTGCAGATATGACATGTTGTTAGACCCTTCTAACCATGTGCTAGGAAAAACTGGGGGGATGTGCGGCTGTAAAGGATATGGATTTTACGGGGGGTGACAACTCTAAGAAGGCCTGTTTCGGGAGAAAAACACAATTCTTCCGGGAATCTGAAGATTTTGCCGGGAATCGGGAGACTCGAAAAATTTTCGGGGAAACATGAGATAATGTTGTTAAAATTTCGGGAAGTTTGAAATTTTTGCGTGAATGTCTCCGAAAAAATCGGGAAGATATTCCAAATTTTCGGGACAACTTTCAGTTCCACACAGTATTGCTCAAACAGCGTTTATTAGAGTTGTCACCCCCCGTGATTTTAAACAGTTTAGTTTGGAATAGGTTACATAAATCAGAGGGTTGGGTCTAGAATAGGGTATCATTTATAAGAAAATTGATCAGAGGTATAAAGAATTTAGTGTGGAATAAGATAAAAGAGCTTCACAAACAGAAATACAAATCTTTACAGAAACTTTGTTGACAGAAGAGCTCCAGTACCCGCCAGGGGGAGGGGGCAACACTTTCAAAAGTAAAAGAATTCGAAAGAAGATACTGTAAATAAAACATATATACATTCAACAAAAAGTTGCATAATACCACAGAAAATTTTTATTTGTCAGATTTTGTTTCTCACCTAGAGGCTTGAAAAAATAAAAACTAACATAAAAACATCTAACCATATTATTACACAATGTTTAACTGATTAACCTATATTTATTGTCCAATATACTGTATATATAATTTTTAAAAAGGATGCCAAAATTCACTGGGGAATAAAATGTAAAATAATAAATTCGCCCCAACAATTAAAACATGACACAGAGTTCTAAAATAAGCTAAATGTAGCAGATCTGTTTGGAGTATTGTCACAAGAGCTTGGGGATTTAGCACCAAAAGAAAAGGTGAACTCTGTAGGCCCTGTTGTTGTTTGTTGTTGATTAGATTGGTTAGAACTTGGTTCTCCAAAGATAGAACAGCTGTTTGAAGATGATGGGTTTGTTCCAAAGAAGCCTGTTGCTGCTCTGCTCTCGGCAGGTACTGGTGACCCAAACAAGTTTGAGTTCTGTTCTGACATATGGAATTCACCACCTGCTGACCCTGTAAAATGTAGTATGAACAAAAATGTTGGATAATGGAGTGGTTCTGTCTGATCAAATATGCCATCAATCTTTTCTATGTTTTTTTTTTTAACCAACTTCTGAGTACCATAAAATTATTTTGAGAAGGTTCAAAATCTTGTATCAACACAGTATTTATATCTGGAGATAATCCATACCAACACTTCAAAATTTTCCATTAACAGTTTTCAATTTAACAGTCTTCAAATTATCAGTCTCCAAGTTGCGACCATTTTTAGGCGCCACATGAATTAAAATTTTAGCCCTGGGAGTTGATTCAAAAAAGATTTGCCAGCCTGGCATATAGTTATAATAGTTAAATAGCCACTTAGGTATAAAAAATAATAACTTGGGGGATTATGAAGTTGCAAAGAATAAAAGATATTGCATTACCCATTATCTCAACAGCCTATGGCTGTTATTAGCCAGATATTTCTGTGGGCCTGTATATATGTAGTTTTTGATAGATTAGTCCAAGTCAGAATTTCTGAAATAATTTTGCAGTGATATCCTTTTTATTCCACTTTATGTGTAAGCCTTTGCCAAAATGTGTACATAGATTATGTACCTGCAGTGCCTTAAAATGAAATCTTCTACATATTCACTTTCTAGTCATCTACTTATTTGAAACCCTTTTATCTTACTAGAATGCAAGCAGGAAATGCGTGAAAATGTCATGCTGTTTAAAATCCTGTTATGTTAGTAATACCTAATAAATTAAATCTTGTTACAATATTCATAATGCAAGGGTTTGGATACATTTTGAAGAAGATTTCAAAATTTTTATGAGGATTTAAGTAAAAAATAATATTCAAGACAAACAAATAAACAAAATATTTGACATCAAATAGCAGTCTGAGCTCTTTCAGTTAGTTGCATCCAACACTGCTAATAAACATCAGTCACTGTAAAACCTCAGCAACCATACTTAGCTATACAGTCAGAAGAAACATAATATACAGTGATTTTCAATCAATTAGTTTAATTGTGCAGCATAAACTTAACATAGTTTTACAGGAATTACTCATGCTATGTCCACTCAAATTTTTTTCAGAAATTAGACTCACTTCTCAAAATAATAAAGAAGTAATAGTCACTATAAAAGTCCGATAATTGTTGATCAAGACCCAGATAAAGGATTTCTTCTATTTGGGGAAAATGATTTAAGTATGGATGCATATAGCTTGCGGCATTATATATTTTTTTAGCTCCTATTTCACCCCCCTTAAAAAAACTGTATTGGGTGAAACAAGAGCCAGTTAAGCTGAATAGTATGTTTTTGTTCTAAAAGTCTAGTATTGTGGCATCCAGAGTTAAGTTTCTCCTTGAAATTTCACAATGGTTGACATAGACACCCCCTCTCTATATCGCTGGGAGATTTTTCTTTTTTTTATCAATATATTGTGTATGAAATATGGTGAACCATAAATCCCTGATAGCTTTCCAGTGAATTTAATCACTCTCTGGTTAAGCCCCCTTAGAGATTTTTCTAGTGAATGATTTTAAGCCTACTTTTTAATATAGATTTATGCAGGCAAGAATCATGCAAAGCAGAAATAGTTGGTTATTGAAAATGTTTGCTACAGGTTTTTAGATGAAATGTTTTACTAACCTGTAGGTTCAGGGAAATTCCTCATTTCTTCCAAGTTAAATAAGAAATTTGTATTCTCTGTATTTCCCTGTGATATTTCAAACATGGATAAATTATATATAAACATATTTTTAGTGAAACTGTTTCTTTTGCACAGCACAACTTTATTCCTTTATAAATGGGTCACTAAAGATCCACAGAGATGTTGGTAAAAAGGGTCAGAGGAACCAGTTATAATCTCGTCAGAACTTCATATAATAATTGAGTATATATTTTTCAAGAATCTGATCAACCTTTTACTGTATTAAGTGAACTGTTATTTCTAGAATTTTTACGTATAGCATTAATTTTCTATTTAGTGCCGAGGCTGTGTTCTTAGAAGAATCACAGGGAGCCCAAAGGCTCCAAACTATAAAATCTGGGGTGCCTCGCACTTAACATGTACATGTATGCAAAGAGTATAGTTTTTCTAGTCACCCAATGACAAAGGTTAGTAACCTAAGGCCTCCGGGTGCTGCTAGAGGACAGCCCTGCATGTATCTTGATAATGCTACAAGTAAAGTTATTTTTGACTTGTTTCTTATCAGCTCATTCTAAAACTTGCCCCAACCTCATCCCCCATATATAAGCCCACCCCATACAAAGTTGTATCATGGGCTTATAACCAGGATGACCCATGATACACTGTTGCTGACAAGGGCTTGTAATCAGCAGATTCTAATTTCAACTTCTGTTCTAGTCATAGCTTTGTTTCAAACATAACAGGTATTTTGCTGGCCTAATGAATGAAAATGAAAAATAGGCAGTGATCAATTGGAAAGGAGTGATAATCAACTGACCTGTTCCTTGTCTCCCTCCACAGGACTGCCAAACATTGGTCTGCTCTGAAACAGAAAACCATCTCCTGGAGACTTAGTGAGCTGCTGGATGATATTTGAGTGCACCTCAAAATTGAATGGACTGTTTGCTGCCTCTGAAGTTGGGGTTAAACCAGAGTTGTGTTGATATGCTGATGTTGGTGTAGTGGGGAGGGCTGGCCCTTCTTCTGAATGATGTGATGTGACGGATGGACTCTGACTGTCAGTGACAGCTGTTAGTTTACATAAAGAACAACATGAAATATTTTAATATACTACAGTGCAACTGTCAGATTGGTTACAAAGATGCACATGAAAAGATGTGGTCGCCATTTTTCAAAGAGTGGGTAATGCAGTGAATAATTACCTATTCAGTAGCCCTTTCAAAATGATTTGTAGCTCAAATGCAGCATGACAGGTTTAGTTACAAGGTAGCAAGGGCCAAATCCTCTTGCCTACATGAGGGTTCCGGTGAGAAGTAAATGGTAAATAATCAACTGTACATGGCAAAATTCTGGCTGTCAAAACATTTGAAAGGACTGATCCAGGGGGTTATTGAAATATATTAGAACTTGAGATCAATTTTATCCACTACAGAAAGGGTTTATTTATAATTTTACTGGATAAAGTTATCCATAGTTTGAGCAACTGAGACCTAGATTTAACAAATTATCCTTGTGGAATTAACTATAGGACTGAGGTAATAAATACCTAGTACTGTATTCCCAATTTTAAAAATAATAAAATATTTTGCAAATAATAATTTGCTGTTCATTTAATTACCCCCTCTGTTTTTCAAACAAGATTGCATTTATTTAATGCATGCGGGAAAAGCCCAAATTCTGTTCAGAGAAAACGTCTTTTAGGCATACATGTATGGGTAACATGTGCGCAAACGTCTCCAATTTCCTTCCTTCATCCTTCTTTCCCAATGAAAGAAGGAATAGGAGATCTGTGTTCAGCAGGCTAGCAGATAGAGTGGTCTTTCATTTATAAGTCATGTTTTTTTCCTATGCAGTTGTCTAAACAGCCAGTATAGTGTTGGAAGTGATGCCAGTTCTGATAGAAGTTCTCTACATGATCAATACAAGTTCTTATTACAAATTCCCCTTTAGCATATAATTTTAACAAAATAAAATGAAGTCGGCTGTCCTAAACTTACAGGGCCTGCTGCTTGGCATTTGAAGTTGTTGTTGAATGGTTTGTTCACCATGAGCTGTACTTGTTGTCTGAACAGTTTGAGCTTCTGCAAAACGTCTGCTGAGTTGCTGACCCGAGGTCACAGCAAGTAACTGTTCATTCTGCTTCACCTGAGAGACACGCCTGTCCGGAAGAACTTCATGCTGCTGTTTAGCAGTGGTTCTACCTTCATTTTTAGATGCCTCCATCTCCACATCTACATCAAACTGAGTTTGCATATGCTGAGATGTTGAGGGTCTGTGCTCAATATGTGGGCTTGTTAGCTGAAGCGGTGCCCTCACTGGAATGTCAAGCCGAAGGGGTGTGTGAGGTTCTTCTGTTAAAGAAGCTGCTGTTGGAAAGCAGGATTCTCGTTAATACATCTTTATTATTATTATTATTATTATTATTATTATTATTATTTTCACCTGAATATCTCAAGTTTCTTCATAAATTTACTAATGTTTAGTACACTGCTTCTAATGGACTCAAAGAAGATTGCAGAATTATCATTTTTATGGATGTTTTGAAAGCAAAATAAGGACATTCAACTGGCTTAACCCATGATAGTGTTACAAGTGTTATACAAATTTTATTACATGTATTATGGATGTCTGTTCTGTTGATTATAATACTATGATAAATTTGCAACAAAACAATGTTATAGAAACGTTTTGTAATATTTTTCCTATCTTTCAATTTTTTAATCAAGATATTAAAGTACCTTTCTCTGGAGACTTGTTTTGGTGTTCTTTCTCTGCAGACATTCTGGCTTGCTCATCTTTTGAGCGCTGTACTTTAGTGGTTACTTCATCAACACTGCCGGCAGTTTTTCTTGTTTCAAGATTTAGCTGGGCCCTTCTTGTTGTCAAAGAATCTAAGCTGGGTGATCTGAAAATTTCCATGCCAACCAAAAGATGACAACACTAATGCTTTCAAGAAGTAGCTTGCCCCATTTAAACTTACAAGTTTTTGCCTTACACTAGATTGCTTAAGTTGGAAAATTACTATTAATATTTTTGTCACTTGAATTTTTCTTGGGCTATAATGAACTGCACATGTACTAGCACAACAGAATCCTTCGGACCTCACTGAAAAGCACTGTGGTAACATGAGCTCCCAAGTTAAATTATTATTTATTATAATAATTTATAAAAACCATTATTGGTGGATACAGTTTGATAATCACTGGAATGGCCGATCTGAGTCCTTTCTCGACTGATTCTGAAATAAGAAGTAATTGAAATGGTTTGTTAGTGTCCAGTTTTTATTTTTTTATTTTTTCCAGTTCTTTAGTTGTACTTATAGTCCCTTTTTCTTAAAACAAAAATCAAGTTCTTAGAGCGCTGATATTGCTTTGCTTTACTGTCAAACCGTTACAAACGGCCACCTCCCTCTCAGGCTGAAAGTCCGACGCTCTAACCACTAGACCACCTCGACTCCACAATCTTGCCGGCGTCAGTAGCAGATGCATAAACTTCATCATTGACTGACTGAATTATCCTCTCGGAACTGAAAACTACGTAGCAGAAAGTGACTAATGATCTAGAGCCCTTTGTACCTTCAATGTTTTTCTTTTCAATTTCCATATTTGAAATGCCAGTCTCAAGCTCTAGAACAGTAGATCTTATCTTCTCCACTAGAAAGGAAAGTAAAAGATGTAACACATGACTGAATAAGAAATAGACGTCGATTTGAGGAATACCACAGGCCTTCAAAATAAAAGTACCATATTTAGTTTTCATAAACGCCTTCACTCTAAATAGCAAATATCTGCCCCGGGCGTTTGACAGATAGGTGGCTTTAATAACCATTGAAAAACAGAACAATGTCATATGATGTTAGTAAGTATTTTCCACTTATCAATTTCTTTCAGCTCTCAAATGATTATTTACCTTACCATTTTCACTTGCTAAGCTGTGTGGAAAATGGTGCGTTCGGTTAATTTTATAAGATGAAAACTGAAATTTTGCCAGTGAATGAAACCTTTGCTCCGGTAACATCACTATAACGACTGGAAGTTGTTCACCACACTGGCTTACATTCTTGTTCCTCCTGCATTGCATCTGTCTTTATCTTTGCCAGCTCCTTTGCATTTGCCTTACTTTCATACTTGGTTTTGTATCTGTCCCATATTGCCTGATACTTTTCAAGAACAGCCTGGTTTTCCAACCTAAAATCGAGGATTGTATAACACGGCTTTTAACACGAATAAAATCTTCTCAAACATTCGTAACATGGGACAACTGATGCATATTTTGGATAAAAACATCTTTGTGTACGACGATAAAAGGTCAGTTAGGATTTTAACAAGGGCAGCAGCAGCTCAAAACATGATAAAGGGAATGAGATTCCGTAAAGTTTAGATAAACAATCTGAACAGAACAAACCGCTGTGTTGTTTAATAATACATAAGTTTAAGTTATATTTAACAATTAGATTATGAGCTTGAGATTTCTATCGCGTGATAGTTGATGAGGGCGAAGCATAGAAATCAAGAGCGAATAATCTAATCGTTTTAGTATAAATCTACTAGACGTTCAAAACTTGACAACAAATGGACAGGCTCGCGTTTTTATTGAATAATGATATAAATAGGTCACGCCACGCGCGGATAATCGGCTACTCACTCTACTCACTTTCTACAACAGGATAGATAGTGAGTAGCGTAGCCAATAAGAGAACAGCATTCGTGATAGAACATTAGTAGATTTATACTAACAAATAATAGTTGAAGTTCAGAAAGTGAAAGAAATACAAGTTAAAAAGACCTCCTGAAAGGGGAAATCATGAGGTTATCCCTATATAAAAACAATTTCCCCAAACAACATCCCTTGAGAGGGCTGTAAGAATATCGGCGAAAACAACATGCAAGCTCGCGAGGGAACAAACTTGTTACAGTACTCTAGGTGCTGCAGGTTGTAGTGGACAAAAGGTAACAGATCAATCAAACAAACAAAACAAAAAAGGCTCAAATAGCTTGCCATTTAGGTACTATTAACTACAAATGGAGGCGATTTGTACGTTATTCAGATGATCTTGATACTATTTAACTCTTGCCTGTATTGCTGCGTTTTAGCAAGAACCATTTCTTTCTTTTTCTGCAAAGCTTCTTCATGTTCTTGAAGAACACTGTTTGTTCTCTTCAAGCTGTTGATGAAGTGAAATAATTTCCTATTGTCATTTTACTGATATTTTATGACATAAATTGTACCGTAGCGATCCTTGAAAAATTATAATATATATAATGATATAACAGGTCATTCTTAAAAAAAAATCCTCAATATACACTTGGGTCTTGACTCATCAGTGGTTGTGAATTCAAAATTTAACTTAGACGATGAGAACCACATGTTTACCAACCTTTGTCAGATTGCTAACCAAAATTTGTTTAAATAGCCGGGCGCATTATGTTTTAATAATGAATGGAACAGCTATCAAATCAGCCTTACTCTAGGCAACAAAAACGTTTCAAACATGTTTTTTCCCCTTTCTTCTGCGTTTGTTTTGATGATTTAGGGCTAATGAGAGTAGTAACAACCTTTACAGCCATAGCAGTGGTACAAGAGAACACTCAAACAGCGCCGCACTAAACAGAAGAAAACCTAAATACCTAAGTAAATGTTTCCCATAGGTGACGGAATTGAATTTAGGTACAGTGAAATCAGATCATCGTAAATTATAAGGAGAGTAGTTAACTGTAAATAAATCACGAACATTTTTCGGGTACAGGCCATGCTTTACTTTGTACATGAGCAATGCAATGTCTTGCAATCTTCTGTCTTCATCAATAAGGAGACTGGATATTAGTTGTAGTAGTTGCTCAGCAAGAATGACCTAATATTTTTACCTTGTAGTTGAACAGTTTGACAAATCGCGATTAAAGACCCGGACACACGGTGCAACTTTCTTGCAACGCTGCGCGCAACTGTTGCAGAAATAGAATCGAGTTCTACTTTTGCGACATTTCCAAAAAAAAAAAATCTTGTTGCGCACAACGTTCCAAGAAAAGCTGCACCGTGTGTCCGAACCTTATGGTGGCCCGCGGCTATTTAATGGCGCGGAGGCTCCCTTTTATAAATCGAATTTTCGGCATGTAAGCGTTAACCGATTTTTGTAAGTTCAGCATTCGACTGTGCAGTAACTTCTGTCCAGCCGATTTTTTTTTTTAATTGAAACTTATTGAAACTTATTGGAACTTATTGAGCTTAATTAGAAAAAAAGATTGTCGTCGTTTTATGAAAATATTCGCGTTTTCTTAAAAAACGGGGTTTTCTAAAAACGCTTGTAACTTTTAATCGCTTATCTTATATGCACTAAAATTTAAAGTCTTGTATAATTTGTAGACTCCTTTTTCGCCCTACCAAAACTTACAAAAATCGGTTAACGCTTACATGTCGAAAATTCGATTTATAAAAGGGAGCTTCCGCGCCACTAAATAGCCGCGGGCCACCTTAAGGCGGTGTTATACACGTGTAACACCCCCTGCAATGGTCAAAATCGTTGCGAGACAAGTTGCTGCAATCGTTGCAGAAA
Organism: Cladopsammia gracilis; assembly: GCA_022457155.1. Classification (NCBI taxonomy): domain Eukaryota; kingdom Metazoa; phylum Cnidaria; class Anthozoa; order Scleractinia; family Dendrophylliidae; genus Cladopsammia; species Cladopsammia gracilis. Next base: position 933,096 of record JAJGOT010000123.1, read on the forward strand.
GTAGAATTGGTTGTTACTTTTCGCAACGATTTGACAGCAATTTTTTTCAGCATTGCAGCGTGTAACAACCCCTTTGCAGCAAATCTCGCAATGTTTGGTTTTAAAACCCCTGTGCGCATGCGTGACAACAAATCGTTGAAACGAAGAACGTTGCACCGTGTAACACCCCGGTTCCTTCAACAGCAACGATCTCGCAGCAGGTCTCGCAACGCCGTTGCAAGATTTACTGTACAAAAAATTGCGACGTGTGACACCGCCTTCAGTTTCACGGATAATGATTATTATAATTCAACACATCGATAGACTGTCCAAATATGGTCTGAAAAGTTGTCGATATATGCTATGTCTACTTGACGTATATCCAAAGATGGCGGTAAATTTCGCATTTTGACAAGAGAATGCAAAAATGACGGACCGGCCTCGATATTTTTTCTTCAAACTGTGCTTTGTTATCAAGTGTTGAATTATAAAACTATTATAGCGCTCAAGCTTGCGTGATATCGCCTAATTTTAGCCGACTCGGCCGTTTCGCGCTATAATAGTTAATTGGTCGATTGCGGATTCTAATATTTCATGAGAAAAAATGCTTTTCATTTGTAAAATTTGCAGTTCCAAGACCATGCATCCATTACCTTTCGCATATCTCCCTGTTCTGTGTAAACTGTTTATGCATCTGCTTAGCTTCCTCATCAAGTTGTGTCGTCGACTTCTCCAACTCCTCTACTTGCCGAGTTTTCTCCTCCAGTTGCCTCACAAGTGCTGTATGTTAAATGAAAATTATTAATTCTAAACTCATTTGCATATTGGATTCAAATGGCCCAGCAGTAGTAAGATTGAGGAGGTCCCCTTATACATGCATATAAACTACCCTATATATAAATGACCTCAACATATTAGACACACAATGTGGCATTCATGTTCCTCTGCTGTCATTTTCAGTGCTAAGTGCTTGAGTTTATACACAGAAATAACTTTTTGCACAGGAGAGCATAATTAGACTTTTATGGCGCTTACGAAAGCTAGCATTTGGAACGTTCCATTTTTTAATCCATACCCCCTTCCCCCCTAAGGACGGCAAGTTTTCGCTAAGTGGGGATGGCATATTTTGTTTAAAGGAGCCGCCGAAATTTAGAAGCATCGGATTTACAAAACAAACAATCGCTCCTTCGGTTTTCTTTATTGAAACGGCCGGGTACTGCGGATTCCTGCCATTTTTAGGGACCGATCGTTCATTACGTCCTGAGAGTTCGGAGGGGGGGGGGGGGCGTAATAAAAAAAAAATAACAAAGAAAATGATAAAAGTGTATTTACCGAGCATAATAACTACGTATACATGTCCAAGCACAACTTATTATGGGCTCCAGCAGAGATTCGAAGAAGATCGAAGGACTCTGCTAACAGGGTAATGATTTTTCCCGCCACTTCAGTCCAAAAAACTTGTCAGAGCCTTAATTTGTTAAGTACGAAGCTTGTAATCAGCATGTGTTTTGTTTTACAAATCTACGGGCTGAAAATTGTCATTTTATCTGAATTTAGGAAATTTAGAAATATGTTTTTAAAAAGTTGGAACTTACCTGCATATCGCTGTTTCACTGTCTCGATCAGTTTCACTTGCTCCGAATTTTCAAATTCTGTCATTTGTGATAAAAAATAAACAATAGACATTTATAAGCTAAACAGTAAGCAAGGCTGATACTACACTGTAGGTAGAACATTTAACGCGACAACGACATGATAGAGCCCAAACTGAAAGCCAAAATGCAACCGTGGACAGCCAATTGAATTGGAGCTCATCTGTGGTCATCACCACGTGCGATTTGGTAGAGAATTGACGTTCGCGCTAGTTTTTCTATCTTTTTGCTGCCACACCGCGCTGACCAGACCCAACCAGGTCGAAATAGCTGTCCACGTTTGCATTTTGGCTTTCAGTTTGGGCTCTATCATGCATGTCGTTGTCGCGTTAAATATTCTACGCAGCGTTGCTTACTGTTTGATTTTATCACTATTTTTGGCTGATTAGATCTCTCCAGATCTGATCCTTCGTACACTAGCAGCATTTTCGTTCGCGGTCCTTTGCTTCTTATTTAAAAGCCGCCTCTTTACCAATACAGCAGTTTACTCGGCATTGAAATACTGTTACTCGACATAAATTTTCTTTGAATCTTTTTCAACACATTGTTTGCAACGTACAGTACAAGAAATAAGGTCTGAGTCTGTCTAGTTTAAGCTTATTTTAGTGAGTTCAAGAAACACGATCAAAGCTCACGTTTCTTTGATTTCAGCCATAAATGTTTGTGGCCGAGAACTTGAGCTTGATGTTAGTAATAAACTGTGTTCTTTTTTCCTCTTTACCGGAGTGTATTAAGCTTATTTTGCATTATTAAGAGGCCAGAGCTAGCTAGAGGTAACATCGAAAAATAAAAGCGTACGTTAGCATACAAACGTTTTACCTGCTTTCTGAATGAGCTTGTCAATTCCCGGCGAGCTATGTTCATGTTGTGCAAGCAGCCGTTGAGAGATGACTGGAGAATTCAAATTTGACGCCTGCATCTTCAAAATTGAGTAATATCTTACTGCTACTATTATGCTTTAAAACTAACGGCCAATTAATTTTGTTTTAATTCTCAATTTTTTTGATAATTTGTGTTTTTATTGCTGGCAGGTAACCGCAGTTTTGGCGCCAAATTTTCCCGCCTTTTTTCCTGGAACGCCGCGGCTGCCGCGGAATTTTGGGGCCCTATCTGCGTTCAGTTTGTTTTCCTGTTCTTCAATCGCTTGCAGTGTATAGCCTTGTAGTTTTTATAGTTATAAAAAGGGCTAGTCAATCAGGAATTGAATAAAATTTGTATCAACCGTGGTGAGATTCAGCCGATGCCATAGCCAGTGTCACTCAGCCACTATGGGACTAAAGGGACATTGTCCCGCTCAGTGAAATAATAAAATTTCGCTTGCGTTTATATTACCATGTTTTATCGCCCAATGCCACCTAATATACGACTAAATTGGACAAAATGATTGTATAGCTAAGCAAAAAAAAAAAAGCAGTAGTTTGGAGATAAAGTGCAGAATTGCAAGGATGAAAGTGGATTACTGTTCATCATGCAGATTTGATTTCTTGACAGGCGGTCAAGAAATCAAAATAACCATTGTTGTGGAATCATTCCCTCATTTAGCCGTCATTTTGCCTCTTTAGTTAATATCTCATTGTTTTAATCTCTTTTGGTGATTTTTTCTTTTTTTATTTCAAGATAATAAATTAAAGTATAAATTTTTATCAGGGCTGTATTATTTTTCTGTCGTGCAAACGACCTTTTGCATCAAGCTGTCGTCATAAGTAAATTCCTCGAATCAATGCCGCGATTTAAGAAGGGATACCTTGGGCGCTTTCCATTCAACCAAAAATTCCGGAAATTTCGGGTTGGGAAGCGAATGGAATGGAAATTTCCCAGAATAAAATTCCGGAATTTTAGTGACAACCTCGCGAGGTTGTCCTAACTTTCCAGAATATCGTTCTATTCGCCACACAACCTCGTTCCCAGGGGTTTTCCCTGCCACACTGAATACCAGGAATTTCAGACCGGAATTTTTGGTCGCCAATAGAAAGCACCCCTTATCCCTTCCCTACTTTACAGTGGAAAGGGCATGATCGTGTAAATACAGAATCGAAAGCCGGAGATGGTGGTGGACGGGAGGGAAATTGGAAGGCTACCGGAAGCGTCACCGGAAATGGCAGTGAGTTATCGACCGGCATACCACTTAAAGTAAGTAAATAATAAGTAAATAATAGGTAACTAATAAGTAAATAATATTGAAAACAAACACCAAAGTACCCTTTTTTCGGTTATTTTTCTATGACCCTAATTATGACATGATAAAGCTTAAGCTAGACTTTCTCGAAGACGTTTTTTTTCTCGAAGACGAAGACTATTATGTTGATGCCCATTCTCTAATACTGATTTTAAACACAAGTAATTATTATACACTATAGCTTTCAAACCTACATTTAGCCGTTTATCTACTTTACGCCTCTTAATTTGCTTTACTTTTTTACCTTTGTGCTTGATTAATTATTGATGTGTATGTTTATTTATTTAGTAGCTGTTTTTAAATCACTTTATGTTTGGTAAATATGACTGTAATTAGTACAACCCGCCTAGATTAGCTATGCTATAAGCGGGTTTGTAGATATTTAAATTTTATTTCTTTAAATTTAGATCAATTAATTAATGTAACAGTGTTGAAAACCAATAAACCAATAGTACAATAGTCCTAGACGTTCGCTTGTTTCCGGTTCCGGTGTGGAAGTAGGCCCGGCTCTTCCTTGCTAGCGCCCCGCGCTCCGCGCTCATTCGATCACGCTCCGCGCTCCGCGCTCCTAAGCTCAACTTCTGGGCAAGTCTATGGTATAGCCTGTCCCAAGGTTAAGCCGATCCTGGAGTCGGAAACGCACGACCTATTACTGATAGTCAATCCAGAAGTGAAACACGAAAACGCACTCGAGAATTGTCCAATGCATGAGTGGAAAATCCGACGCAATAAGCATATTTTGTAGCTACTTACTAAGATTATCAGGTTGTCTTGGCATACCAAACGTTGCTATCTAGAAAAGAACTGCAAGCACGCTCGATGAAAATATTTCCAGAATCTTCCAAAAAGCTATCAAAATCACTTCATGACACTAACAGGCGCGCCGAGGCTACCTTTCATGTTTCTAAGCTCGGTGTCCACGGCCCTCCTGAGATTTTTAAGCATCTTTACACGTAAATTTCCATTTATATGACAAAATTGGGAATGTTGTGCCATAAATTATTGGTTTATTGGTGCAGTGCCCAAAATTCTGGACACTAGAGAGATCTAGAGAGATGTATGTTAAATGTGTATCTTGGTTACATGCGGTTTATGTTAGGAAAACATTTGACAAGGAAGTTGACTGTATTCGAGAAAAATCTAAGTCCTTTTGAATAACTACAAAATAAATACAGTTTACATTTAGGCAGCAGAAAATGATTGAACCAGGACAAAGACATTGTGACGATTTGTTGAAGAAATTGTGGTTCCATCTTCGGACTGAATGCACGATTGTTTATACAAAAGATTCATTGTAAATTTATTTTGCTATTAAAGAAGTGTTTCGAGGGTCCAAAATGTGAAAGATAATTATCGAAATGAAGGGAAAAAAACGGAAAAAAGAAAATCGGAAAAAAAAAAAATAAAGAAATATGAAACAGTGGAATTTGAAGAGCTGTCCATGACACTTTGCGGTCATCCTTTATATATGGGAGGGACCACTCAGCTTTTCAGGGTCGCCGCCTTCGTTTGCAATCCGCCGAAAGGGAACCACTCCCAACGATTGTAGCGAGCGCTTCTCCTGTGTGTGTTATAAACCAGTTTGCGAGGAAGGAACGTTTACCAACACTGTTTTATCAGTTGATGCGGTTTTTGGGCTTGCTGCAGTGTTGAATTAGCGGCGATTCTCCGGATTGGGAGCGGCAGCAGGCGTTTATTTACGACTGTGGCCATTTGCCTTGTAACTTTCGGAGCAAGTTTTAAGAAAAAATCAGCGCAAACATGCAGCAACCAACCCAAAGCCACGGCCAGAACGAAGTGGAAGCTCTCAGGCAAGAAGCAGAAGTACTCAAGGCTCAGATCCGGGTGAGTATTTGCTGTGTTGCTACATAACAACCCGCGAGTGGGTGAACCATCGAAGGCAACGGTGACAAAGTGTGATCGCCTTCGAAAATGTGGTATTTATGCTGTGTACAGCCGTCAACCGCTCAACTAAGCCGAAAGAAGGAGCATATATGCGATTTATATCACATTTTAGCCTGTTCCATACAGATTACTTCTCTTAAACGCAGTTCTGTTGTTGGTGATCGCGAAATTCGCTCGTCGTTTGGTGGGGGTCGCCATTAGACGTCTCGATAGAATGCCACGCGATCTATGCCAGAATATTCAGTATTGTCGCTGTGAAATGTAAAATAGAACGCGTATATTGTTACGAGTAAAAAAATTGTGCCACTTTACACCGTCTTCCGTTGATTTTATGCTTAAAAGCGAGGTATATTCGAAGCAATTTTTTTGCTCGCGATGTGTGTTTTGTTACACGGGAGAGCAGTTTTCAATATCTCCAAAGAATATTGTATTCATTATGCTAAGGTCTCAAACCAGGGACGAAAAATATGCCTATAAAACAACTTGAACGCTCTGTATTGGTGCCTGTTATAGCGATGACCTAGCAAACTGAACTAAAAATTCGAATGCGTTCGCATGTTGAATTTTGTGATGGTTTAGCTTCTAGAAGCAGTTGTTCCGCCATGGATAAAGTTAGCCCGTCATGGTTTGGATTGATTGCAGCGAGATCATTAGAAAAAATTCTTAATGCTCCCAAAAATAAGGCTATGTGAATCGGTGTTCTTTATTCGGAATGGTTTCGAACGAAGCGAATTTCGTTCAGGCTGGTCTGATTATTGGAAAGAAATACGTATATGTGGTTAAAATTGATTACAGCGCGTAATTTCATGTTGTTCGTTCTGAATTTTGTTTCGCTCGGTCTATAATTGCAATATCTAGTTTTTCGTTTGGGTAGGTCGCGCTGAATATGATCAAGGGGCAATACTAGATTACTCGGGTCCTAATATAATCCCTGGATGTGATATGACCCGTCTTTTTGCTCATAGAGTTCAATTTATATATTCAAGCAATATTCGAAATTGAAAGCGTATTCCTTTTGTGTTTCGTTCTCAATGAAACCAGCGGAAGCTGTATTAAAGCTGTAATGAATTTTCGGTTCTCTTTCGTTATACCTTTGAAATAGCATCCCTCGAATCATTTATTCTAACAAAATACGTTTCAAGATGATTCTTCGGAGCGTGTCTTAGGCAGTGATAAAAAAACCCAAAACATTTTTTTCTTGCAAAGATCAAACGCCGTGTTTGTCCCCGTTTGTCACGGACGGACATGTGACGATGAATCATTACTTGATTTTCTCCTCTTTAAATCATCCATAAAGGTGTGTCCGTGGTCTATCCTCATCGTTTTTGTGGTTCTAAATAGTAATTTCGTTGATCGTTGTTTTCAAATCCTTCGTTCGCTAATGTCTGTGGCGTTTTGTTCGTCAGGTCGTTAAGATCAGCAGAAGACACAAGTTCCAGCTGAATCGAACACAAGAACGTTCGGATTTGCTTATAGCTTGCACTTTCCATCCAAAACATTGAAACTGGTTGTGGTAAAATTGTTTTTCTGGTAGAAAGTTCTGATAATGATGGAAATGTAACTTTGAAAGTGTAAAAACGTGTTGTGGGGTGTTGTATCGTATTGAATATCGAATGTTTATACAAATGGCAATATGTACATGTAGGTTGGTTTTAACATTGGTCCTTCGTTGCAGAACTTTGTTTCCGTGTTGAAGTGCTTCCTATATGTTGTTTCCTCTTAAGAGAAATATCTTACATGTAGTATAGAAAAGAAGGGATTAATTCGATGGGTTTTAAGATCCAGAAAAGGAAACTTTGATTGCAAGTTTCAATTTTGTGTTTACACAAAGCGGGTTCAATGGTTTGATGTTGGCTGTAAACAAATCAGTTGGGAGTTTGTGTTGCTATTAGTTATGGCTGAAACACAACTTGCATCTGAATATTTAACTGCCATTTATCATAGCACATAAGCATCAAAGCTTGGTGGTTTAAAAATCAACCTAATGCTTACAAATGTAAGCAATAGGACTTCATTTTGTTATCTCATTGAATCATTGTCCATGCATGAAATGTAGGAAAATCTCTCATTTAGGGTCACATAACTTTCTTCTCAAAGTTGTGCATTATGGTTTAACCTATTTCTGTATTGTTGTTGTGTGCTCTTTATAAATTACTGCATGGATTTAGTTTTATCTTGATAAGGAATAAAAAGATAAGAGTTCTGACAAACAAGAGTTGTAATGGCTTAATAGTTTGATGGCTGCTTTAGTTGACTGGAGCTCTAGAATTCCTAGGTTTAAAGATGGCCAGAACCCTGTAGCTTTAACCTTTATCTCCCAAGAGTGCCAAAAATCAAAATTCAGGAAAAATTCCAAATTTCATTTTGTAAAACATTGAAAAACAAATGGTACCACGCAAGAGTACTGCTGGTTTGGTTTCATTTGAATGGTCACACCATAGGATTTCATCAACAGACTCAAAAGTTAGGACTTCACTACATGTCTCCATAATTTACTCTGGTTATGAAAGGATTAAGCTATAATGTACTTATCATTGGTAATCTTAGGGCAATGACGTAGGGTAAAGCTGGGTATACGTGCAGTTTGACAATGGTACATCTTTTGGCTCTTTGAAGCTACTACAAATGTGATTTAATCAAATTTATGTAGTAAAAAATTAGCAAAAGGAGACAAAGCCTGTAGGATGCCCACTATGTCCTCATTGTGGCTGCTGATAAGTGCATCAGGCAAGGCACTACTTTCACAATGCCAATGAAATTTTTTATTCTTTTTGCAGGATGCAAGGAAGGCAGTATGCGATACATCATTGACACAAGTGAGTTAAATTCACTAGTTATAATTTTGTGGTATAGAAATGTTGTGACAAAATAATTTTCGAAGCAAACTGTTGCTTTTATGAGTATTTTGAAAGATTGAATGTAAGAGACACCCCCACCCTTCACAGAAGTGGGGAATTTGATCACCACTAAGAACCATAGTTCCAGGCATTTATCTACAAAACATTTTTTGATGATGATTAACTGAAGGTTTGATAAATTGTTGCACCAAGCAGTGTGCAGGACACCTGGGATATTTGAACTGAGTTAAATGCCGCAGTTCTTAGTAAGTCCTTGTTGACTTGAGTGTCCCATTGGTTAACAGAAGGCATGGGGTCAATTCCTGTTGGGGGACCTAGATTTTGTTCCTTTGCAGCCAAGCTCGTGACATACCACTTTCATCTTGTCCGAGTAAATTTAAATAAAATGGAATAAATAAGTAATAAATAGAAATTTCATTAGAGTCCACGAGGTGGCTCTTACTTACACTGTTACCGGATCGAGTTTGAATTTGGAAATGTTGGTTTTTGTGGAGGGTTGAAAAACAGAGTACTGAAAAAAAAACCCTCGGAGGAAGAATGAGAACCAACAACAAACTCAACCCACATATGGCGTCGCCTCCCGGAATCAAACTCGGACCACATCATTGGGGGGCGAGCGCTTTCACCACTGCACTATCCCTGCCACCCTGAGGTTAGTTTGTGGACTGCAATGTTGTAATGTTCTTGGAACTAAATTCATCTTTCAGGTAACACATAATATTGAACCAGTTGGTAGAATACAAATGAGAACTAGAAGAACACTTCGAGGTCACTTGGCAAAAATATATGCTATGCACTGGGCTACAGACTCAAGGTAAGTCTTAACCCTTTAACTTCCCAAGAGTGCCAAATCCCAAATTTCATTTTGGGGAATATTGAAAAACAAATGGTACTGTTTAAAAGTACTGCCAAAGAGGTTTCATTTGAATGGTCACACCATAGGATTTCATCCACAAACTCAAAAGTTAGAACTACAATACATTTCTTGAACAATACCAACACCACAACACAAAAGCTGAGCAACAATTGTTTCTGTAAAACCAAGAAATACCCATAACCTGATGCAAATCGGCAGTTGTTTGGTGTTGCGCAAGTTGCAATCACCAAATGGCGCAAAACAAGATTCGAAAGACAATAATACAAAAATACCTACACCTCAATGCAATAGCTAACCAACAATAGTTTCCGCAATGTAAAGAAACACCTGAAAATCATGTCTGTGAAATATGCCTCACAGGCATACATTTTCAGAGAGTGTTTTTAATGGACTTCTCTTGTAGTGATTGCATTGGGTTTTTTTAACAAAAAGCAGCAAGTTTCTAGATGGCATAGAGAAAACATGAGCCCTAGGTTCTCTTGTGATTGGTATCAGAGTTGAAAGTCATAAAATTTTTAATTTTTGCAGTTTTGGTGATTTTCTCTCATTCTTGGTGTTGCGGAAGCCATTGTTGGTTAGCTTTTGTGTTGTGGTGTGGGTATTGTTCAGTGTCTTTTGAATCTTTTGTTTTACGTCATTTGATGATCACACCATCCGCAACACCAAGAAACTACCCACATTCTGCAAAAAAAATTCCTGCAAAAAATTTCTCTGCAATAATTTACTCCATTAACGAAATTATATACAAATATCACTTTATACAAATAATGTAAAATCATGTTGGTGCCATTTGCTTAAAACTTCTCTTTCGTTCAGATATAATTGTAATAGTGACACTGATTAACGTGTCTTACATCTGCATGCTGTTTCACCTGTGACAGCACTGAACATAGAGTTCATAGTTTGTATTTTGATTGAATGTACTCAAATACAAAACAAAAATGTTATAATTCCAATTGAACGCAGCTTCCTGTAAATCGCAACAATTAATTCCCAACAAGAAAAAATAGTCTTTCCCAATCGCATAAATTAGTTCCCGCAAAACACGAAGAACTGCCCATTCACAAACATGAACTTCCGCAAAAACTAAGTGCCATGCGGACTTGCACTCTATGAACTCTGTTCAGTGCTATCACAAATTGTTTTAAATAGACAGGGACATAAAAAAAGTAGCTGGGTGTTGTCATTGTTTTGTTTTACTATCAGCTCAGACACTAACTGGGAAAACCTTTGGCTGCTGGTCCATTTGCCAGCCCTGAAGGTTAAAATCCTGGGCCTGGTTGTTCAAAGCACCATTAAGCTAACCCGTTAATTGGCTTTCGAACAACAGGGCCCAGTTCATTACGTCATGAACTGAGGCCAAAATTAGAAGGATTTGTATGGAGTCATCAGAGCATAACGGTGCCAATATCTCACCTCCAAATTGCAATAAGATGCCGATTTTTGGCAAGCGGGTATTTTACGTCATGTTTTTTCCGAATATCTAATCAAATCCCATAATTTCACAAATTTAGTTTTTTTGACGTCATCACTTTAGGACTCTATTGTGTAGTTCCAGAAAATATCCAGACCACTACCACGGAGGGAATTTCAAACAGGACCCCCCACCCCTTCGGATTTTCCATTTTCACAAGGAAGCGTTGACTCCCCCACCCCTCTGGAATTTCCGCAGAAATATCGCCCACCCCCCATACCCTCTGGAAAGTTTTTTCTTCCTTTAGAAGGGTTCAAAAGTTGAACAAACACTAAACCATTAAAGGCCGCGTGTCGATATGCATTCATTTGTTAATTTATTTTATAAATGATCCTAAAGCCGCGTTAAATGAACGCTGTAAATTAGCTTTAAAAAATTTCATTAACTCAATTTCTTCATACAAGACCCTGTCTAAAACTTACACACTGTTGCTAGCACTCGAAGGGGGTTCGCATTTTAAGCTCTTGATCGATTTACTGAAAAAAATGTTCTGACGAAACTGACCCGTTGCATAACTTGACATGAACACGATCGTCAGCAAACTGCAATACAGTCTACGATCACTTTGAAAAAAGGGAGAAATGAACGAGTAGCTAGTTTTCTGTTGTTACCTGGCCATATTTCAGCCTCCTGTAAAAAAAAAGCCAAGTGATTTGTCACTTTGTTCATCGACAACGCACTCGAGTTTCTTGTATCAATCGTGAACGTTCGCGGTAGCTGGTTACCAGTGCACCGCGGACAACTATTTGGAGACTGCTAACGAGTAATGGCGGGTTTATCTGCTTCACGAAGAGTATTCGTCTTTGCATTGCTTGTTTGCGTCCAAAGAACTTTTAAGAAAGGAAAAAAAAACATTTCTTAACTGCAGCACGGTTAGAAAAAACGCAGGTTGTCCAATTTAAGCTTCAGAATGATCTGCAAAAATTGGTAAGTGACACTTACGGAGTCAATACGAATTCACGAAAAATCAATCGTTTTCCTGACCCTTCGGACGTGAATTTGGCCTCCAAACCCCCCCTCCTCTTCGGAATTTCCTGGGCCATTGACCCCCCTACCCCTCCGGAATTTCCAATTCCCTCCGTGGTGGGGGTATGGATATTTTCTGGAATCACACATTGCACAAGTTTTGATTGAAATTCTGATCAATCACTTCTCCCTCTCTTTTTAGGAATTTAGTAAGTGCATCTCAAGATGGGAAACTTATTGTATGGGATTCTTACACAACGAACAAGGTAATTGTTTTTTCTGCTTTAGAGAATTAAATGCAACCCCTAGCCATTAATGTTTTCATCATTGATTTAAAGAATCAAATTTTGGTTAACTAGGCTACCATAAAGTTTGAGGTGTAATTCTGGGTCTATGTTTTACTACAGGTTCATGCGATACCTCTTCGGTCAAGTTGGGTAATGACCTGCGCATATGCGCCATCAGGAAATTATGTGGCATGTGGTAAGTTAGTAACTTGTAGCTATAACCTTCAAAACCCCAATAATGATCATCGCTAAGTTACCTCCTAAGAGAGCCAAAGATCAAAATTCAAGAAAAATCCCAATTTTCACTTTTCCAAAATATCGAAAAACAAATGGTACCATGTCAAGGTACTGCCAAAGAGGTTTCAGGGCTCGAGACTAAGTTTTCAGCTTTTCAGGTTTGAATTCACTTGCCAAAATAAATTTTCACTAGCCAAAATTGTACAGGGGTTGGGGGTTGGGATTGGGCAGGGGAATAAAAAACCTCCCAAGACTCTGAACCACAGTTTGGGCATATTTTTTAGTGTTCTTCATAAATCTCATGCTAACACCTTACGAACCCACTAACATAATATTATTACGGAAAAACGTTGAGAAGATTAGACTAACACTTTATGAAAGTCCTAATGTACAGAAAAACGTTGAAGATAAGACAAACACCTTATGAATGTCATAAGACTAACACCTTATGAACGCATGATTGTAGATGAAAACATCAAATAGATAAGACTAGCACCTTATGAATGTATGAATGTAGAGGAAAACGTTGAGAAGACAAGACTAACACTTTATGAACATACGAATGTAGAGGAAAACCTCGAGAAGATAACTAAAGACTAACACCTTACGAATGTGTAGGAAAACGACGAGAAGATAAGGCTAACACCTTACGAATGTACGAAACAACATTGACAAGACAATGCTGACACCTTACAAAAATAACATTGTTGAAATGTAAGAATGTATGGAAAACATTGAGAAGATAAGGCTGGCACCTTACGAACGTACAAGTATATAAACATACGAACTTACGGAAAAAAAACATTGAGCAGATAAGACTAACACCTTATGAACATACAAAGGCACAGGAAAACGTTGAAAATGCAAGACTAATGCCTTAATGACAGTACTAACGTACCAACAAACATATCTGTACCAGCACATATAGAAACATAATTTTCAGTTGGGTTTCGTCTGGTACTTCATGATTTTTCTAGACTTTGGCTAGTTGGCTACCAGCTGAGTTTCATTTGAATGGTCACACCATAGGATTTTGTTGACAGACTCAAAAGTTAGGACTACACTTCATGTCTCCATAATTGACTCTGGGAGTGAAAGGGTTAGAATATGAATGCCAATCAATCAGAAACGTAATGAGAATTAAGAGCATGATTGCCAAAGATGAATTCTCTTGATATTTTGACAATTTCTCCACACTACTTATGTAAGAAACCTATGGGCATAAAAAAGGAGAATTTGTATTTGATATCAGGGAGTAAAAGGTTAATAGTATTTTGGTCTAGACCAGAATACTAATATTTGATTGTATTTGGTCCTCAGGTGGCCTGGACAATATTTGTTCAATTTACAGTCTAAAAACAAGAGAAGGAAATGTAAGAGTTAGCCGAGAGTTACCAGGACACACAGGTTTGTGTAGCCTTAACACACACACTCATGATAATAATAATGATATAGATCACTAATATAGCACCTGTTCCTCATCACATGCTCCTGTCACAGATGTCTGCTAAACAGAGCCGTCATGTGTTCTGATATACAAAGAGCCAATCTGAGTGTTGGTCTTGTACAAGTTTTGAATTAAAACAACAGTTTTGAAATGAAAGAATATCTTATTTACCTTTGCATGGAGTGATTTCAAAGCTAAACAGTTCATTTGAAAGCAAGATAAAAAAACATGGGCTTTGTAGAGAGATGGTCATTTTTTTTTGGGGGGGGGGGGGGAGGGGAGGGGCTCTCTTGTTTTTTGTTTTCCTGACATTTTTTAGCACAAATGATTTGTCCTCCACAATGAAATTTATTAATCATCTAATATTTGTTTTGTTTCCTTTCTTGTTTCAACAGGATACTTGTCATGTTGTCGATTTACAGATGACAATCAAATTCTTACCAGTTCAGGAGACATGACTTGGTATGTTTATAAGTACTGTGTATGCAGTGTGGCTTTTGGCTGATTTCACTGTTGCATGCAAACCCAGGTTTTTTCAAACACGATTCACTAGAAACATTGAGGTGTACTTTTACAAGTACTAGATTTGTATGGAAAATTGTGCACACAACAGGGCAAAGTCAGCTGAAAGCAGCAACAAAGACAGGTAAGGATCTAGGTTGTACTTGATGTCTGTGAGTCTACACAGAAGCTTACATTCCAAGCAGCTTGAGCTTATGTGTCAAGACTCTTTGCTGCTCTCTCTGCCACTTTTGGCTCATATTGCCCTACTGTTAAAGTTTTGAATTTTTAATGATGGAATTGCCCTAAATGTGCTGGTGACAAATGATTCTCCATCTCAGATTTTTGTGGAAGGCTTTCATGGCCAACACAGAAGTCAGCAGAATTGTTGAGTATGTTACTTGGTAACCTCCCTGGCAAATCATGATGGGTGAATCATCAAACCCAGGTCTGCACACAACAGTGAATTTGGCTGTTTATGGCTCAAAGAGCACACCCTTTCTGAGCTCCAAATACCTATTTTGGGGTGTTTCCCCAAGTACTAGGTGCTAGAGTTGCATGAATTGATGTTAATGCTGTCATTCCTTTGTTTTTTAGTGCACTTTGGGATATTGAAACTGGACAACAGACAACCACATTTAGTGGACACACTGGAGATGTGATGAGTTTATCGTTATCTCCAGACAGCAAGTCGTTTGTATCAGGAGCTTGTGATGCTTCAGCGAAGGTAACTTGCAATCTTCTGTTTTACCTTGTTAGCTTGAAAACAGGCTTTGATAATTTCCCCTTGGCTATTACTTAAGGAAATGTGGTAGTTGTAAATAATAAATTATAATGGAATATGATGCTACAATATTTTTTTTTCTTGATTTTAGCTGTGGAGTATACAAGATGGTATTTGTAAACAAACATTTACGGGACATGAATCAGATATCAATGCAGTAGCGGTAAGTTTATGGAGCATTTTGTTTTGATCACCTTCCAGCACTGTCAGATTTTACTTGGTAGTGAATGGTGGCCATTCCTGTACCACATAGTTAAAATCTTGCCAGAGAAAGTATTTGTGTTACATATTCATTGTGATTTGATGTTGTTCTTTTAGTATTTTCCCAATGGATCAGCATTTGCTACAGGATCAGATGATGCAACATGTAGGCTGTTTGACATCCGCGCAGATCAGGTGAGTCTTAACATTAAGTTGCATAATTCATGATTATCTCTGTGATATGTTTATACCAAGAGTTGCGTCTTATGATCTTCGTGACGCTACATTAATCGCATTCAAAGAACGCAATCCTAATTTTGTGTTGGTTGTCCTGTGGTTTATGTGCAGTAAAATTTGAGATTGTTTGGTGGAGGGTCTTCTAAATGGCCACCCCTATTGGTTTTTTTCAGGGGCTCGTTTCCGCCGGAAATTCCTTCTAATGCGTCTCCATAATCTGTGATTACTGCTAGTATTTATAAAGCGCAAAATACACGTGTATATAAACTGGAAAGGAGTTGACACTGGCTTGAATAAAAAACGTAAAAGCTGCTAAGAACTAAAACGTTTTCTGTTTGTAAAAATAGACGTTTCGACTACAAAAACTCGAGTATTCATCAGTGATGACAATTAACACATAACATGCAAATATATATGGTCTACAAATTATGCAGATATGCTGGTATATTGGCACCATGGCAACGTGACGACTTGAAAACTCAATTAGTGAATAGAGGTGTAAACATCCGGAATTTCCATGTGATGGTTCCCTGAATTCTGATCTCTAAGGGAATACCAGGCTTATAAAAAGAGTCGTTTGTGATAATTAGTGGCTTTGTTTATGCATATCTGCATAATTTGTAGACTATATATATTTGCATGTTATGTGTTAATTGTCATCACTGATGAAGACTCAATTTTTGTAGTCGAAACATCTATTTTTACAAACAGAAAACGTTTTAGTTCTTAGCAGCTTTTACGTTTTTTATTCAAGCCAGTGTCAACTCCTTTCCAGTTTATAGTTATGAATCCTGGCTGCAATTTTACCATTTTTAGTACATGTGTATATGATCTAATATATGATCTAAATATATATGATCATGTATATGTATTTATAATTCAACACATTGATACGCTGCCCAAATTTGGTAAAAAAGCTATCAATATATGCTATGTCTACATGACGTATATCCAACGATGGCGGTAAATTTCGCATTTTGACAAGAGAATGCAAAAATGACTGACCGGCCTCTATATTTTTTCTTCAAACTGTGCTTTGTTATCAATGTGTTGAATTATAAAACTATTATAGCGCTCAAGCTTGTGTGATATCGCCTAATTTTAGCCGAAGAATTGGCAATATCACGTGCGCTTTCGCGCTATAATAGTTAAATATATCATGTATATATATGATCATATATATGATCTAAAGATTTCCATCTTTTGTGAATAAAACCCTATGTTGATGCAAATGGTTTCTATTTTTTTTTCGACCAACATGACGCCTTGCGAACAACCCATACATTCATTGATGTCAGTCAGAGTTGACATTGTTTCAATTGCTTAAGTTTTTACCCATAAAGAACATAAACTTCAAATCTGTGTTCATTCTGTGACCAATAATTCATGTGGATGGATTAAGGGAATAGTAAACGTGACCCGAGTACATTGTTGAGCTATATAAGTATGCGGGAATTTTAAAAAACACAAGAAAAGTGCTTAGATGCAGGCGAGTGCTTCTCGCACTTCTCGAGTGTTTAAATAACTCAACAATGCACGCGGATTAAGCTTTCTATTTCCTTTATAAAAGGTTCCATGAGTTGTGCCTGCTCATACTGGTAACTTAGGATAAAATAAAACAATGTTGTACTTTATCAATCTGGTATTTTTGTGTGGCTGGGACTGTATTATTATCTAAAACACTATAAAGCATTATAGGTTAGTTGTGTGCGTGTTGCAGATTTTAAAGTCATAACGTGTCAAATCATGCATTTTATACTAGATGATAATTGCCTCTAAAAACTCTTCTCTTTAACCTGTGCCAAAGATAACAAATTTCGTTTTGTACAATGTTGACAAGTACTGGTGAGGAGGTTTTGTATGAATGGTCACATAAGATATAAAAGACACAAAAGTTAGAACTACATTACTTGTCTCCATAATTGACTCTTGAGAGTTGAAGGGTTAATGAAGTTTTTGAAGGGTTGATGAAGTTGTTGAAGGGTTGATGAAGTTGTTGCATCTGTTATTGGTATTTAGGATGCAAAATGATGGAGGTTATATCTTTAGGAAATTCATGGTGATTTTGAAAAGATTATCGAACATGTGCATTTAATGTTGCTAATCCATTGTTGGTTGATTTGTCCAATATAGGAGCTCATGGTTTATGCTCACGACAACATCATCTGTGGAATTACATCAGTGTCCTTCTCCAAGAGTGGCCGTCTGTTATTGGCAGGTTACGATGATTTCAACTGCAATGTTTGGGACACACTGAAAGGGGAGAGAGCAGGAGTTCTAGCTGGCCATGACAACCGCGTCAGTTGTTTGGGCGTGACTGAAGATGGCATGGCTGTTTCCACAGGAAGTTGGGATAGTTTCTTAAAGATTTGGAACTAACCTCGGTGAAACCCTTACCCCTTCCTTCCCCACGTCTAAGAGCAAAGTTTTAGTGTTTATATTTTATATATTGCGATATAAGTTGTGGTTCTTTTTGGACGGTGCAAGCCTTTTATGGTGTGTGCACTCATCAGTGTTATTGCCCCGTCAACGAGTCATTGTATTTTAGATCTTACACCTGAGACAGAGTATTTGTGATGCCTCACTTACATTTCATCGAGGAACATTTGGGCCACCTTGTATCGCAACGACAAGCTCCTCACTTAGATTTGTGCCAGCAAAAGTTGCGCATTGTAAGGAAATCATCAATGTAAAAAAAAAAATGAAATTTGTTGCAGAACTACATAGTCTATACTTATAGGATTAATAAGAAAATGAGTCATGATTTATGTTTGGTTTACTGAATAATTTACTCCCGGCAGAAATGAAGGCCTTAAACTATAAAAGAATACTATTAAAAAAGTATTTCTGCCCAATAACTATAATGTGCACAAATATCAGATTTTCTTTTCTGTTCTTTGTATTTGCGCCCATCGCTTCTGTAATTGTGAATATTAATATTGACATATCGTGTTGCCATGATGCTAAGTGTAAAAAAATTAAATGTGTTTGCAGCAGGCCCAGCTAGAAAAGTTGAACTGGATAAATTATTTTTCCTTTTTCTCGTGAAAACTTCTTTAACTCTCCAAGCCCTTTTCTTGGTGTTGCAAAGTTCTGATATCCAGGATTAAAAAGGCAGTTGAAGAAATTGTATTCTAAAATGGGATTTGAATGTATGAAATCATCTGAAACATTGAAAAATAAGACTACTGCTTTTTAATCTTATCTTTTGAGATTTTTATCTTTTCCTTTGTCAAGAAATTCAATTCTCGTATGGCAGCTATTCAAATTGTATACAAAATAGTAAGGAGAATTTTAATTTCAACTCGAAAGAAACTTGTCCATCATCTGAGGGGTGATTTTGCTTTTGAATTTTTTTGAAGTGATAGAAAATTCTCATTAACATAATACAAAACACTCCCAGATCATGTTCAACGTTGTAAAACCAGTGCAAAAATTCTAGCCTGTACTGCAATCATGCCGTAGCTAAGTAAGTCATAGGGTTTGTAAACTGTTGGTAGTAGTCGATGGCCAAACGGTGTAATTCTGGTCGTAAAACCGACTTTATATTGTCATTGTGAAATGTGAGTCAATAAAGATAAATTCTCCAATGTAACCATGAGGTCCTTACTGTAAAATACATAAGAGGGTCGTGAAGGGGTAAAATGGGAGCTGGGATTTGCCTTTTTTAGAGGCTGGGAAATGGGATTTTGTGCACTGGGACTGGGATTCATGAAACAAAAACAAAAGAAAAATGGGAATGAGATTTCAATTTGAGCAAACAGGCTGGGATTGTGGGATTTGAGCTGGGATTTGAAAAAAACAATTTGCTGGGAAATGGGATTAGGACCCCCCTTCACGACCCTCACATAAGTAAACTCACTTCAAAACGGACACCCTTAAAAGGTGGACACCTAAGACTGACATCAATTATTGGTTCTGGTTAGATTTTCTTGTTCGTCTGTAACTAAACTGTCTATAACAGGGTTCGTACGGTCATGGAAAAACCTGGAAAGTCATGGAATTGTATGATTTAATTTCCACGCCTGGAAAGACATGGAATTTAAGTGTGGGTCATGGAAAATTATGTTCATGGTACAAAATCACTAAGGCAGCACACGTTGTGGGAATAGTAAGGCAAGATGAAAAATTAAAAAAATGATCGTTTTGATAAAATTTTGAAAATAACTGTTGAACTCTTGGTCATGAAAAATTTGAAAAGGTCATGGAAAGTCATGGAATTTAAAAATCTGAAAAGAGTACGAACCCTGTATAAGGCGGATACCTCTCTAAGACGGATATCAATCGTTGGCTTGTTCTGGCCGAATTTCCTTGTTCGTTTGTAACTAAACTCTCCGTAAGGTGGACGGCAAGAACTGGCCATAAAGGTGTCCAGCTTAAGCTCTCCATGAGGCGGACAGCGGACACTGGCCCAGAAGGTGTCCGGTTTGGACAGAGTTCACTTTAACTGCAAGGTGTATTATTGTGCAAGTTAGTTTGATGTGTGAACATGTTTGGCCTTCGAGCAAACTACGGCGGCCCAAAAGTGTCACGGCAATTTCAATTTGATCGCGGCAATTTCAACTGATTTGCTCACGGCAATTTCAATTTGCTCACGGCAATCTCAATTTGTTCACGGCAATTTCAATTTCCTCACGGCAAGGAAACACGCTTAACTTCAAGCGGAGAGGATCGAAATGTCTATTGAAAAGCAATAGAAAACGAGGAAATTCGATCCACACTAAGGGTATAAATACATGTTTGAAAATTATGCCGAGCAGAATGGCTTCGCTTTCACAACAAAAATATGCGTTGCTACTGAAAGGTAGCAAAAAAATACAAATACGGCAACTGATGAGGTTCGAGAGGAGAACCGAAACCATGGTGAAATAGTGGCATAAACGAAGCAGTCGCTTTGACTGTCAAAACTGCCAACGGAGGTTTTAAGGCTGGTTCTCATATAATCGTCCCGGTCGTTCGAGTCGTTTCAAAAGTTTTTTGCAAACGACTCAGATTTAAACGTTGAACGATACGACCGAATGGTTTTCTGGGACACGGGAAAATCTTCTTGTTTCTTGGTAAAATTGTACATTTTGATAGCACAGTATCCCAAAATCAACTAATGAAAATATTTTGAGGGAATGGCCTTGGGCCCGGCCCAGAATTCCACTGCGTCGTACCATTTATGGTTTAAGCTGTTTAAACTCCCTACCCACCCCCTCCGAACTTGCGGTGGTCGCCTATGTCACGTGTGCCGTTACCTCCGAGCTCAACCTCGTTCCCAGGGTCTCTCATCTTCCCGTCCCCTGGAGCGGAAGAAGATTCCAGGGGGCGGGAAGATGAGATATCCTGGGAACGAGGTTGAATAGACCTCTTCAGCTTGTATGTTTTGTTTTCCCAATGTAGGTCATGTGATGTTCTCAAGGGAATTTGTCCTGTCTTTTCATAAATTATGCATACATCACATGATCTACATTGGGAAAACAAAACATACAAGCTTAAGAGGTCTATTTGGGACGCTGTAGTTATATCGATTACTTTAATACACCTTATTCCAAAATGGCAGCCAATTTATTATTCTTTTATATGCATCTTAATTAGCCCTCATGGCCTCGTCAGCATGTGCAAAATACAAAGGAATTTTCCAGCGAAAATGAGGCCAAGAGGGCTAATTAACATGCATATAAAAGAATAATAAATTGACCGCCATTTTGGAATAAGGTGTATAGGTAACCAGTCGCCGCGCCGCCCCCCCCTCCGCGCTTTAATCGGACCTATCGCAGGACAGGTGCTGCAAGACAATGAGAATGAGAATCCTCGCCGTAACAGATGCGTTTCCACGGATACGGTTTTATTATAGGCTTTCCTTCTTGATTTTCTTGACAGTCGAAAAACAGAACTTCCAAGACAAATCATTACATTAATCGTTTACAGGAGCCCTTGATGGGCTCGTGTCGTTTATTATCCTATTTAATCTACAGAATTACAACATCGTTTATTTCATCCTAAATGCCATGTAACAAAAGATGGTTACTGCGAGTTTGGCCAGTTAATTTGGCTCAACCTGTTTTCAAAACACGTTTGGATTTCCGTTGGTTTACTTCAGTGGGTGACGGAAATTCTCCCCAACGTACTTGGCCCCAGCCCCCAGCTCCTCCTCGATTCTGTCAAAAAAGAAATGACCTGATGTAAGCAAATGGTAAGACATGGAATTAAAACTTTGTTGCTGTTAGACAATGCTACTTTTCAACATCAATTCATCTGATTTTCTTCGACGATGTTAATGACAAGGCCCGAAAAATTCCGAAACTGTTTTAGCTCTGAATTCATCGTTGTTCAAGTTGAGGTCCACTGTGATTTCAGTTTTTCGTAATTATGTTATTATTTAAATTTGTTATTGAAATGTAATCACCTGATGAGCTGGTTGTATTTGGCCAAACGCTCAGATCTGCAAGGAGCTCCGGTCTTGATCTAAAACAAAAACACAAAAAACCACGACATCAGATGTAACTTTGTTTTAAAAAGCCGAACGATAACAGTACTTTCGCTTATGGCGAACACAAATTATATAAAGAAAATAACGTGTAAAATTCAAGCGAACGCACAGTTGAAAATATTTTGAGCTACGGCATAACTAAGGTCGTGTTCTATTGGGATCAACCGTTTCAACCTAAACCGGTTTTGGTTGATTTGGTTGCGGTGTTCCAATAGAACACTTTTCAACCATTTTCGGTTTCAACCATTTCAACCAGGTTCAGAGCTGGTTGAAATGGTTGATCAACCAAACCAACCGAAACGGTTTTTTCCCAATAGAACACGAAGAAAATCCAACCAACCCAACCAACTGAAAACGGTTGTATCACCTTTAGCCATGATGGAAATCAAATTTCTCCTCAAACTTAAACGAAAGATGGAGCATGTGAGTTGATGTTCAAGTGAAAGAGTAAGTTTGTTTCTTCAATGATTTCCCACAGGTTTACCATTCTGTGTGGTGGACTGTGCATCGGTAATGGACGTATCGCTTCACAGGTTTACCATTCTGTGTGGTGTACTGTGCATCTGTAATGGCCGTATCGGTTCACAGGTTTACCATTCTGTGTGGTGTACTGTGCATCTGTAATGGCCGTATCGGTTCACAGATTTACCATTCTGTGTGGTGTACTGTGCATCGGTAATGGCCGTATCGCTTCACAGGTTTACCATTCTGTGTGGTGTACTGTGCATCGGTAATGGCCGTATCGGTTTACAGATTTACCATTCTGTGTGGTGTACTGTGCATCGGTGATGGCCGTATCGGTTCACAGGTTTACTATTCTGTGTGGTGTACTGTGCATCGGTAATGGCGTAATCGGTTCACAGGTTTACTGTTCAAAGTCATTTGAATATACTTTATTATGCATGCAAGCCAGTAGTCTCGTGCAAATGGTTATGGAATCCCCTCGGGGCGCTCTCATTGGTGTAACGGGTATATATTAACCGCTCCCTGCTTAATTTGACATCTTTTGGCGGAAAACCACGCAGTGGAAAGCTCGCGACCCACCCTCCCTTCCCGAGTGATCTGTGTTCGGAGCTTCCATACAATGGAGCGCAGTTTTTTCCCCGTTGTGCGTTTGGCGGGTCGCCAAACAAAATGTTTGTCTTTAGCTGCAATACGGCCGCATGTCCTCCCCGCGGCCGGGGCAAAAAACTGCACTCCACCAGCGACACTCCGTGTCGTTTCCTGATGACGCCGGAGTGTCACTCTCCATATCTTAATCCAACAACAATGGCGGCAGAAATAATATAGCACTATTCTGTGGTGTACTGTGCATCGGTGATGGCCGTATCGGTTCACAGGTTTACCATTCTGTGTGGTGTACTGTACATCTGTAATGGCCGTATCGGTTTATCAAACGTAGCCGTCTGAAGGTGCCGTTACACAAAGCAATTTTTTCCTGCAATTTGCAACGCAACACTGACGAGCGCCGTTGCGACATGTTGCGACATAAGTTGCTGGTTTGCAACTTGTCTCGCAACGTTGCAAAAAGGAGAAAAGTGGTCAACTTTTTCTGCAACTTGCAACGCAATTTTTCGTTGCGAAACAAGTTGCACAGAGGTGTTACGCAATTTCATCCGCAACTTGTCTCGCAACGGTTCTCGTCAGCATTGCGTTGCAAGTTGCAGGAAAAAATTGCTTCGTGTAACGGCACCTTAAAGGCGAAAATTAGGGCTCTTAAAACTGATGAAAAAGAAATAAAAACTCTCTAAACCACTGCTACGTTGTTTAACTTACTTTCTCTGTGTTTACTTTGGCGATTTAAGGCTCGTGATAGCTGTATTTTCAAAATAACAGTCATTTTCAAAATGCCGCTTTCGCGAGCCTCAAATCGCCAAAATAAACAAACATACATACATAGACTTTATTTAAATTCGAATTTACAGAGTAGCAAAAAAAAAAAACAAAGTTAAACAACATGGTAGGCTCGATTTCCGCCGCTTTCTCGCGTCCGGTCTCTACGGGCTCGTTTCCCGAACAGCGGCTGGTAGTCAAGCCTAACAACATGGCAGAGAGATTTGAATTTCAATACAAATGCACAGTGTACCACAGAAAAAGAATGTTAAACCTCTGGATTATGAAATTTTAGCAGATAAAAATATGGATGACATTTGGCAGTCAAATGAAACCGAATGCTTGAACTCTCTGGCGTCGATTTTTTGTGAAAATACGAGCAAACTACAATAATAAACTATTATTATATAAAAGAGCAGGAGATGAAAGGGGCTTTGTTTCGAAAATGTTACGCGATGCGTGCATTTCTCACCTGGCCTGCACACAGTCCCACCACCAAATCAGCAATGGTCGTGTCTTCAGTTTCTCCGCTGCGGTGACTCACCATTACTCCCCAGCCATTACTCTGCGCCAGTTTACATCTAGTGAAAACGTAAAGCAATCCGTAAATACAATAGAGCAGTTTTCAATTGAGTGTCGAAAGTAATTACACAATTGCTTTGGTTTTGCATTGCTACGTTTTGTGATTGGCTAAAAAATCTCGCGCCACTTTCTCGACCAATCAGAAGTAAAACCAAAACCAATCGTGACTTGCTCGCACGCGTTTTCCCGCGCTTGGCGCCGCTGACATGTAATTGCTTCGAGCTCTGATTGGTTCATTGGATTGTTTACGACTGCTGTGATTGGTCAGAGTAATTACTTTGGTTTTGCATTGCTACGCTTTGTGATTGGCTAAAAAATCTCGTGCCAACTTCTCAACCAATCAGAAGTAAAACCAAAACCAATCGTGGCTTGCTTGCACGGCTTGCACGCGTTTTCCCGCAGTTGGCGCGGGCTGCATGTATTTGCTTTGATTGGTTCAGGGCCCGGTTTTTCGAAAGCTGGTTAAGGCTAACCCAGGATTAAAACTTAACATTTGTCTTGTTAGAAGTGTTTTCAAAAGCTAATTATAAGTTACAAGCGAAAACAAGTCAGAGACGAAACTAAAGGGCAAAAATACTTTGGAAAATCTCCATTGATTATTTAATTGGAATCAAAATTGGTGATAACCCCAGGAGTGGGTTAGCTTAACCGCGTTTCGAACAACCGGGCCCTGAGTAACAATCAGTGATAGGTTCCGGAAATTCTACATTTGTACAAAAACCTGGATTTAGAAACGACAAAATACCACGCAAACAAAAAATAGCTTCTTGGTTTGGTTGTCTGGGATATTGCCCATTGCAAATTTTCTCAAATTTGTTTTATTTCGTTAATCTCCAAAAAGTCAAAGCCAGAAATTTCCTACAAGGGTGAATAAATAAATAAATAAATAAATACTTTTTGTGGAAAATTGGCGAAAAGCTGACAAAGCCAAGAAAAAATTACCACAACTCACATATACCAGGGGCGTAGCCAGCTTTTAGAAGAGTTGTAGGCCTGGCCATCCGGCCTGCAAGGCCGCTTCTAGGGGGGTCCGGGGACATCCCCCCGGAAACTTTTTCGATATTGGCCCTTGAAAATGCTTTATCCTTCACTTTCTGGTGATTTTATGTGTATCTTGATGGTACCGAAATCCTAATATTTGATAAAAGAGAATGGATTTGAATTTTTCATTTCCAATTCTTAAAAATGTAACACAAGTGGGCTGAAAAATTTGTAGGCCCGGGCCTACGGGCCTATAGGCTGGCTACGCCACTGTATACTTTGACCATTGTTGTTAAATTTTCAGAAAGGAGAATGTTTAAAATAGTTTGTGCTACTTACGCCTCGATGGATTCCGTGACAGAGCCAATTTGGTTCACCTTCAGCAAAAGACAGTTGCACGCTTTTTTCTCAACGGCCATCTTGATGCTGTGAATTAAACATCACAGATTACAACTCAAAACATTGTCATTGATTAACGAAGGTTTCACTGCATTACCTGTTTGTGCTATAAACATTACATAATAATCTATACTAACCGTTTTGGGTTTGTCACAGTTAGGTCGTCTCTGAAAAAAAAAGACCTCAGTTTATCAGTTAGCCTGTATAACAGGCGTTAATGGGGGCGCTCAAGCGGATTTTAGGACGCGGGCGTGAAAAGCGAGACATGCACGTGCGTGTCTCTCGCTTTGCGCTTGCCCCAAAACCCGCTTGAGCTGAGCGTCCCCAGTAATGCCTGTTATGCAGGCTATTTATTAGTGGACTAATAGTAAATGGGCCTAAATACATACAAAAAGTAGTGTGCCGAAAGCGTTAGCTTGGCAGTCAAATTGTAAAGTAAAAACACGATCATATCTTTAAAATTTTTGTATGATCAAGGAAAGAATATTTTTATTTGAATAGAGGTTACTTTGAGCTTTTTAAGAGTAGCTAGTACACATACAAGGAGTCCCAATATAGAACAGTTTTTAGTGGAGTGTCGTTAAACCAAAGTAATTATTCTGGCCAATCACAACAGGCGCAGACAATCTAATGAACCAATCAGAATTTGAAGCAGGCATGTTGCTGGCACCAAGCGCGGGAAAACGCGTGCAAGCATGTCACGATTGTCACCGACGATTGGTTTTGGTTTTACTTCTGATTGGTCGAGAAAGTGGCGCGAGATTTTGTAGCCAAACACAAAGCGTAGCAATGCAAAACCAAAGCAACTGTGAAATGACTTTGACACTCAATTGGAAACTGATCTCATCTCTCCTTTTTAATCCCTCCTTGTCTCTCTACCTAGTTGCATGGAGGCCTGTTTACACAGGCGATTTTTGATGCTATTTTTGTCGCGTTCTCCAATGCAACTTTTGTCCTAAGTGTAAACAAGCGGCGATTTCCTGTGCAATTCGGGTGCAACCGCATTTGCTTTGATGTGCTATGACTTCCCAAAAATCGCCGCCAAGTTGCATCAGGTTTCGAACATGTTTGAAACCTCTGCGACATCGCACTGAAATCGCCGCCGTTTACACGTGATTTGAAGATGCAACTTGCGCGTGACAAAAATTGCATCGACAAGTGCGACAAAAATTGCACAAAAAATCGCCTGTGTAAACGGGCCTTTACGAATGAAAGTCAAGCATGGCTGCCTGCAGGGTCTTGATAAAATCATCTCTCCTGTACAGTGTATGCTAAGGGAGACAAAGCCGGTACACCTCTTACCCGACAATCTGAATAGACACCTGCTTTGTCAGTGCTGTCCAGGCATCCCAGTCATCTTGATCAAAGGCATCTTCAATGGACACCACTGAAAACCAACCACAGATTCTTTGCTAAAATTACACACCACCAGAGAGTGTTCTGTTGAGAATATGAAAATGCTGTTGTTGTTTTTTCGTGGGGGCAGGGGGGGAGGGGGGAGGGGGGGGGGGGGTTCAAGGAGGGAGACAAAAAAAGACCCTCAAAGCAGTCAAAGCAAGGATGAGAACCAACAACACACTCAACCCAAATATGATTTTGAGTCTGGGAATCAAACCCAGGCTACATTGGTGGGAGGCTAGCACTCTCGCCACTACACCATCCCTGCTCCCAAATCCACATTGAACTTCCCAATCCCATGTGATTGTCACTTACATTTTTGAGGTGAAATTACTGGCCTTGTTAAAAAGCTTAAGTTTTTCTCAACACAATGTGTGCATTCATTGGTTGATAAATGGTCACATGACATCTAACACAAAATGTTTCCCGCCAAACGTCCATGAACGGGCAACATTTTCAACGTCAGAGGGTAAAAACTTTCAACTTTCTGTTATTATTCCACTAACAGTGCACTGTTGCCCGCTAGCGCATGATCAGACAGTGACAAAAGGTGGCATGATTATGATACGATTGATGTTTACCTCGAGTGTTCGCCACATTTTTCAAACTGTGTCGTATTGTGTTTTTTGTGTTGCTATATAACAGATCACTTAATGACTGATCCCTCGGGAAACAGTGAATTTTGTTTCCCTCAAATCTCAAGGAAACAAAATTCACTGTTTCCCTCGG
Organism: Cladopsammia gracilis; assembly: GCA_022457155.1. NCBI lineage: Eukaryota > Metazoa > Cnidaria > Anthozoa > Scleractinia > Dendrophylliidae > Cladopsammia > Cladopsammia gracilis. Next base: position 961,074 of record JAJGOT010000123.1, read on the forward strand.
GATCAGTCATTAAGTGTTTAATGTTCATAACAACCAAAATGACAAAATAATGATAAAAATAATGATGACTTGCGGTCCAAAGTAAGTACTTACCTGGATAGTCAGCAATGAAACCTTGATACATTGCTGCCAACTGGTCACCAGTAATCTGTAGATACAGAACACAACAGCAAATATTATTTACTGTCTGCCTGTCTGTCAGCAACTGACTAAACATTTTTGCAGTAAAATCTGCCATTTTGAAAATGAAACAAACAGGACACAAATACTTGTTTGTGTGAAGAAAATAATATGTCAAACAGTTTCCACAAAATTTAAACATGAAGTTCCGATATAAAAGGAGCCTAGCCTGGCTATTCTCACCTCCAGTCGTCAATCAACCACTGAAGCATTAAAAACTGACAAAAAACATTTGTCATTACTAAGACCATTGCTAACACAATTTAGAAAAACTTTATGAAAGTTATATCAGAAGTCTTTATGAACTTCTATTCCTTTTTTTTTTTGCTTAGGTAAAATCTTGGTTCAATTAGATTTTTGAAGCAAATTATATTTAAAGGAAGTGCAAGTTAACCACGTTTTGTGACTGAAAGATGCCTTAATTTGCATTTCACGCCCAAAAGGTGTGAAATAGGAAAGGAGCTAAGCCTTTTATACCGGAAAAATGTATGAATCGTAATCGGGGACTCCAGATTTTTTTCTTTGACACGATGAACATTAAATCTTTCTCATTTTAATTATTATTTTTACAGGCATTTGTTTTATAAAAATGTCAAAGTTCACAGAAAAGTTCCTAGTAATTCTTACCCACTTTGAGGGATCTGAATCTGGATTCTTGAAGTCAAGATCATATTTTCCATCTTTATAGAATTCTGTTAAAAAGGTGAAAAAAAAAATTGTTCAGTTTCATCTCTCTTCATGAACACTTCCTCTAAGGGACCTCGATCTTTATGCCTATAGATCCTAATGTTATTTTCATTCTTTTTTTTTTTCCTTATAAAAAATGCTTTTATGTGAATTTCTGCAACACTTCCCTGAAAAAGGCTAGAGATATTACCAAAACATCCAGTTGATGCCTTCAATCCAATATCCTACTGGTTATCAGAAGGCACAGGTTGGATTCCCATAGACTATGACTCAGATTTTTGTTTGCTCCGATCCATGCTTGTGACATATGATCTCGTTCATCTTGTCATTTCTTTCCTAACTTGAAATTCATCATCTTATGTCATTTATCACCTCTTGACTCTTCAACAGTGCTGTGGTCGATGCCTGTCACAAGTGCTTATTGACTCAATGGATTGAGCATCTGACTGGTATCAGAAGACATGGGCTCAATTCCTGTCTAGGAGCCTGTTTTTTTTCTTAGTCCCCAAGCTTGTGACATGGGTCTACCTTATTACATGAAATTTTCGCGACACGTTAATTTCGCGATTTTGAGGTTCGCATATTTCGCGACACCTTAATTTCGCGATTTTGCGAAAATTTTTCATTTTGACTCACTTTAATTTCGCGTTTTTGAGTGAGACACACTTTATTTCTTTGTCAATGTGATTTAACATGTTCCCGAATTTGATCAAACAACTTAATCCACAATGTCCAAATAAACAGAAACGCAACTGATTATGTAAACAGTAACAAGAAAGATGTTCTCACAGTGTATACAAGGCACGGTTTGTTGTTCATGCTTGAAGGACCAGAACATTACCACAGAATAGTTCAAAATGATTCTTATAAACGTGTGTAATGGTAATAAAGTGGTTTTTCTTAATTATTGACAAAATGTGCGTCACTTAATTTTCGCGTCATGTTATTTTTGCGACATTTAATTTTCGCGTCACTTAAATTTCGCGATTTTTTTCAAATCGCGAAATTCGCGAAATTAACGTGTCGCGAAAATTTCATGTAATAAGGTACTTTTTTTAAAAAACATTGACATCCTTGCTGTCAAAAGGTTGTCTATTCATCAAAAGAATGTTGAATCATACCAGAGGCTGCAACATCCATGCCGATTTTGATTTTATCAGTGTAACCTGCATCTGCAATGGCAACCTTCAACAATTCAAGTCCTGCAAAATAAATAATAGTAGTAGGTAAAATCACACACGAGTCACAGGATGCCCAGAGCTTAACCTGTGAGATTGCTTCTCCCCATTATAAAACAAATAAGTAGTACCAGAACATGTATTGAGGTATGACTAAAGAAAAATAAAAACGTTTTTAGAAAATTATTATTAATATAAATTATAAATCTCACCTTCCCTATTATCCTGGATGTTGGGAGCAAAACCTCCTTCATCTCCAACATTGGTGGCTGTAACAAAATACAAATCATAAAAGTGATCAAAATTCTTCTGTGACAACACATTATAATTAAAAGATAATTTCCCTGTGTGGACAAATATGATTGAGCCGAGTGACGGGAACATATAAAGTTAAACTTACCATCAATTCCATATTTCTTCTTTACAACTTTCTTGAGGTTCTGGTAGATTTCTGCACCCATCCTCATTGCCTCTTTAAAACTGCTTGCACCTTTAATACACATAAAATAATGTTTTCATTTCTTCACACGATCCTCCTGTATTATTTGATGGTAATTGAAGGGGTGAGTGGAATAAAGCCCTAAGTGACTTGTGATCAACTGTTAGATTCTCCTTCCAGTTTGTCTTGTATATGCTCGTGTAACAAAGGGAGAATTTGGTTTCAGATCAGGAGTCACTGAAGGCCTTATTCCAGTTTGGGATGAGGCCCTAAGTGACTCCTGATCTATAGCCAAATTCTCCTTTTGTTATGTGAGCATATACAAGACAAACTGGAAGGAGAAGCTAGCAGTTGATCAGAATTCACTTAGGGCTTTATTCCACTCACCCCTTCAATTACATTTTTTAGTTGGCACAGTCTTTCTCCCCCCCTATTCCAATTATCTCTCCCATTATGACTGTACCTTAAATTGTAATTATAAAATTAAAACATAACATGCAAATAAATAAACTTTATCATGAAGAATCCGTGAAACCACTTAGCATAGGACCCTCTTGGCATTCTCAAAGTTTGAAAACTTGGACCTTGGGCCCTCGCAAATCCTGCCCGAGTTTAGAAAGATGCTACAATAGAGAGTGAAACCTGTGGTTATGCGTTATAGTGTGCTGTCTCTGGTTCAGATTTTTAAAGCTCTATTTCTGGGGCTTGGATTTTAGGAGGACTGCTTCTTGGGCTCGGTTTTTTAAACCAGGATCTCAGCAAGTTCATTCATAACCACTTTGTACTGATCATTAGGTGGGTGGATAAAACACAAGCATCATAGGAAGCTGTTGTAGAACTGCAGCTTCTGCTAAGCAAGGAAGTTTGTATAAAGTTACAGACCTGTTGGAAGCAGCATAAATTCCTGCATGGCAAGTTTATTTCCAGCATGACTTCCTCCGTTGATGACGTTAAATGCTGGAACAGGAAGGATAACATCCTTGTTTCCTGCCAAGTCTGCGATGTGCCTGTAGAGAGGAACCCCCTAAAATAATAACAACAACTCACTGTTTTCCACACTGTGATTGTAAGGGCTGGTTCCCACTGGCGATGGAAGTAACAGAAGTAGAAGTGGAATTGGAAGAAAAAGGAAACCTTATGACTCTGAATCCACTTCTGATTAAGTCGCTAGTAGGAGCCTGCCCTTAAAAATTTCTCAAAGCTTATCAATAATTCATAAAATTTGAACACAGAAACTCATCAGCATGAAGGTGGTTTGGAAACCTGATCTTATTTAGCACAGATTTGCCTTGATCACTTTCTGATATGGACCCAGTAACAACTCTCCCATGTTTGGTGCCTGCTATATGTAAATGAATATATATGTACAGTATACTGTAATAACAAAGCCTCCTACAAGCCAACTCACGAATACAAAACATCGTACCCTTCCCTCTCCTAGACGTTCTGCGCCACTCAACCACTACCCCCTGCGCCCAACTCCCCCACCCTCCCCTCCCTCCAATGTTATCCCCATGTGTAAGGCAGGTGACCATTACATATCACAGGATCAATGTTCAAACCCCTCCCCTCTCCTAGGCGTTTTGTTCCACTGACCCCCGACCTCTTGTATCAAGCTCTCCACCCTCCCCTCCCTCTAATGCTGTCCCCATGGGTAAGGCAGGTGACCATTACATATCACAGGATCAATGTTCACCTCCCCTCCCCTCTCCTAGGCATTTTGCTCTACTGACCCCCAACCTCTTGCATCAAGCTCCCCACCCTCCCCTCCCTCCAATGCTGCCCCCATGTGTAAGGCAGGTGATCATAACATATCACAAGCCCAATGTTCACCTCCCCTCCCCTCTCCTAGGCGTTTTGCTCCACCAATCCCCCACCCCTTACATCTAACTTCCTACCCTCCCCTCCCCTCCCCTAACCCTAACCCTAACCCTAACCCCTCCCAACCCCTCCCTTCCCCTCCCTCTAATGCTGCCCCCATGTGTAAGGCAGGTGACCATAACATATCACAAGCTCAATGTTCAACCCCTCCTCTCCCCTCTGCTAGGCGTTTTGCTCCACCAACCCCCAACCTCTTGCATCTAGCTCCCAACCCTCCCCTCCCTCTAATGCTGTCCCCATGGGTAAGGCAGGTGACCATTACATATCACAAGCTCAATGTTCAACCCCTACCCTACCCTCACCTAGGCATTTTGCTCCACCAAACCCTCGACCTGTTGCATCAAGCTCCCTACCCTCCCCTCCCTCTAATGCTGTCCCCATGGGTAAGGCAGGTGACCATAACATATCACAAGCTCAATGTTCAACCCCTCCTCTCCCCTCTGCTAGGCGTTTTGCTCCACCAACCCCCAACCTCTTGCATCTAGCTCCCAACCCTCCCCTCCCTCTAATGCTGTCCCCATGGGTAAGGCAGGTGACCATTACATATCACAAGCTCAATGTTCAACCCCTACCCTACCCTCACCTAGGCATTTTGCTCCACCGACCCCCAACCTCTTGCATCTAGCTCCCTACCCTCCCCTCCCTCCAATGCTGTCCCCATGGGTAAGGCAGGTGACCATTACATATCACAAGCTCAATGTTCAACCCCTACCCTACCCTCACCTAGGCATTTTGCTCCACCGACCCCCAACCTCTTGCATCTAGCTCCCTACCCTCCCCTCCCTCCAATGCTGTCCCCATGGGTAAGGCAGGTGACCATTACATATCACAAGCTCAATGTTCAACCCCTACCCTACCCTCACCTAGGCATTTTGCTCCACCGACCCCCAACCTCTTGCATCTAGCTCCCTACCCTCCCCTCCCTCCAATGCTGTCCCCATGGGTAAGGCAGGTGACCATTACATATCGCAGGCTCAATATTGACAGCTGATCGACCAATCAAGTGGAATTTTGTCTCACTGCCATAACTTGTTCAACACTTCATGAATTCATGAGTTCATAACAACAAAAAGTTGTTGCTGACCTTATGAGCAGCTCCTGCCTTGCAAACTGCCAAGGAGACTCCAAGGATGGCATTGGCACCAAGTTTAGCTACCACATAAAAAAACACATGAGCATTGTACTTCTGACTATATCCATCATATTATGTACCTTCAGATAATATTAATTTCTTTGCAAAGAAGTTTCTTTTTTCTCAAACCTTAGATAATGAATAATATTTATTTTTATTGTGCTTAATTAAGCCCAGTATTGCAAGGTGCTATTATTGAACTCATGGAAATAGCGCAGTATAAATTTATTATTATTATTATTACTATTATTATTATTAACAACATAGAAATATAATGTTGTCTTGTTTATTTTACTTTAAATTTTCTATACTCATGTCACAAGTCTGTTCACAATTCAATGGCTATGGTAATGTGTGATTTTGTATGCCATCTTGGCTGGGCAAAACACTTAAAATAGTAGAACTAAATGAAATTCATTGATCTAAATACATGTATATACATGGAGTAAATTTTTGGGGGGAGTTTTTTTTTGTGGGATCTTATTTTCGCAGATCATTGGAAAACCACAAAATTCATGAAAATTAAATGCCACAAAAATTTAATGCCACACAACTGTACATTGTGAGACAAATGATAAAGAAAGCTATCATTACATTTATTGTCAGTCCCATCCAGTTCCAGCATCAGTTTGTCTACATCGGTCTGTTTGGTCACATCAATATTCTGAAATAAAGCAGAATGTAGGTTAATTCTGGTTTTGCAGTGTGGCATGCCTTACCATGAGCACACAACAATTAACCTTTCTTACAAGTTTCCACAATATCACCAGCTAATACCACCTATAATTATTTTCATAACTGCAAATATGTGTGAAGCAATAAAGTGAATAAAATCTTTGTATTTTGTAACTTACTTTACACTACTGTGATACACACATAGCAACAATGTAACATTAATTTTGAGTGTGCTCAACTTTGCAAGGAGGTGCTAACTTTACACTCCTGTGATACACACAAAGTGACAAGATTGCATTTGATCATGCTCAACTTTGCAAGGAGGTGTGCCGTCAATTGAATTAGCGCATTCTGATTGGGTGCTCGCGGTAAGGTGCATCACACTAATCCACAACTGAAAATAAGGAATTGGCTTTGAATGCACCTCCTTGTCAGAAGAAATCTTCAACTTCCCACACAACAATACAGTTGAATCCTGATAACTAAAACGCTCGATAACTAAAACACTTGATAACTCAAACCAAACTTTTTTCCCTTGGCTTAAGATTGCTTGCAAATTTACCCTCGATAACTCAAACCTCCGATATCTCAAACCAAATTTCCCTCTCCCCTGGAGGTTCGAGTTATCGGGATTCTTCTGTAATTATTTGGATGACAGTAACAATAATAGCAAAGGAAAGGACTTTCATCCCAATATTAATACAATATCAAATTGAATACAATAATTTACCTTTGCTATGAGTGCAGGTCCAATAACTTTGTTGACATTCTCAACTGCTTTCAGAACACCTTTTAAGGTAATAATTAGTTTTAAAAAATAATTACTTTGAAAATTAATACTGGTAGTTACAATAATTACTGTGATTTCAAATGAGGCTATGGTTGGATTATAACAATTTTCATTTTAAAGTTGGAAGTTTGATTTGGATAGCATGATGATCTGTTCACAATAAAATACTAATGAAAGTTATTCTCGAACAATAAGCAGAACCGGCTTAGCATTTTGACTATAAGAAATGTATTTTTTGAAGGCATAACAGGTATTCGCAAGTACAAATTCACTCTTTGAAAGTTCACTGCAATCGACCTTGTGGTCAACTTGCAGTCAACAACAATATGACCATGTCTTGAACTTTTTCAAACCGCGGGGTGAAACCAACGGTGCATGACGCAGTCTAATTTCAAGCTATTTCAAAAGACATGTGGGATCAATAGAAATAGGGTGTATATGTTGTAGGTTAAAATGATTTTATGTTAGAATTATTTCAAACTAGGTTAATTTATATTTTCCTTAGTCCCAGATTCATTAACATAATCTCAGACAAAGGAAAATAAAAATTAACCTAGTTTGAATTAATTTTAACCTAAAATAATTTTTACCTACAACATGGTGTAAGGTGTGTCACCTTTTCCAAGGAATCTTTTTGGATCCTGATCTCTGAGTTCTAAAGCTTCATGAATCCCAGTGGATGCACCAGAAGGAACTGCCGCACGATATGAACCTAAAGATGAAGGATGAGTGCATGTTAAGAATCGTAGGTAAAAAGGTAAACTTGTCTTCACAAGCCTTGTGGATCACAACTGCCAGAGCTTAAAGGCCCACCTTCACCCAAAAGATGTTGAGTTGTTTGCTTTTGTTTTGAAATGCTTCTTTTGTCCGTACGCATGATCTGATTGGTTGCACACATTCAAGCGTGAATTTCGTGTTACACGAAATTCAGCACATAAAGTGATCACGGTGCGCACAGCATTTTGGGTGAAGGTGGGCCTTTAACCCGGTTTCTGTAGAAGGAAGCGACTGAGTGTATTAATTCTTCCCTCTGGATGGGATGCTCGTCCATCACAAGGTCACCCCAAAGCATTATGTCACCGGTACCCATTTATACACCTGGGAAGAGAGAGACAATGTGGAGCAAAGTTTTTGTCCAAGGGTACAACACTACGGCAGAGACCAGGCACAAACCACCGACCTTCAAGTTGAAAGTCCGATGCGCTAACCACCAGACCACCGCACCTTAAAGTTATTTAGAATATATGCTCACAAATTCGTTTGCATTCTAATTACTTATTACTTTACCAGAATTGGCAGGGACACCACAACAGCATTTGCACCTACTGACTGTCAGCCTATAACTGTGACCATCTGAAATGAGCCAGGTGTTGATCACAGCTAGCACAATCTCACCAGACCCTGGTTGGTGGTCCGGCTAGGATTCGAACCTGAGACTTCCCGCTCTGCAGATTGGTGCTTTTCCGACGGAGTTAACCAGGCAGTGGTTAATCTTAAAGTGCCTATAACCTTTTTTTTATTTTCGTATCTAAATCTACACGTCACATAATGAACATCTGCGAAACATGAATTTTTTATGAATTTTTTAAATCTTCAAAATCCTATTTTTTTGTGCTATTAAGAAGGCCAATGGGTCCACATGTTCCTTGATGTATGTCACAGTTCCTTTGTTTGAATTTATGTGTTCCTTAATCTACATCACGGATCCTTTGTTAACCGAGAGGGACCGGGAAGAGACAATTGCAAATGGTGGACCAAAATGGCGGCAAATTTCGAAGACTTTAAAAAATCATAAAAAGTTCACGTTTTGCTGAAATCAAAATTTATTTTAGCAGATGTTCATTACGTGACATGTAGATTTAGATACAAAAATTAAAAAAAAAAGGTTATGGGCACTTTAAAGTATGCTCAAAACTCTCATTAGGGACACCTCTCTGATTTATTATGGATAGTTCACTTGGTCCCAAAGAGACCAAAATTCATTCTAAGTCCCACCTCAATACTACAGACACCTTGGTAAAACAAACACTTGTGTATGTTCCTTTGGTGTCTGCGATAAAGTGGTTTGAGTGTGAAGTTTGAAGTTTAGTTTGAAGAGACCAAAAATCATTTTAAACTATATCTTTATACTACTACCACGTCCAAACATACATGAAATGTAAATGGTTACGACAGACAATGTCTGTTAACCAACTGGTATTTCCAGCACTGCTGAGCCCAATGACTCCTAGAAATTTCACAGAAAACTGCAATTTCAAGCCACTAATGCCATTTTCTGACTGTTGTGGAGGCAAATTGGAAGCAAACTGTCCAAAACGTTGTTTGCAACATGAAAACTAACCCTCCTTTCCTTTCTCAACCAAAAAAAATGACTTTTGGTTTCGGGCATGTGCACAAAACAAAATTTTTTCGTTCTCATAATTTCCATTTTCTCCCTCGTTGTTGGCCTTTAACACAACTTTATTTTTGTAGTAAAAGTTTCCCGGAAAACAATGATGAAGGTGAAATTTTTTTAACAAGAAGTGGCAAGTGGTACAGGAAGACCAGATTTTTCTTTGATTTTGCCAGTCAAATCTGACAGGTTTTTCGCATGTAACTCTGGCCCTATTCACAAGATCTCTCTCATTTGGGCATGTTTTGAAAGATTTCTTCCTTCTGCATGAGTTACCGGTAGTTACAAAAGACCTTTTATTACAAAAAGGCATGATGTCACAAATGTAAGGTGTCAGTGGGTTAATAAATTTCAAAATTTTATGATTATTGTTTTGAACAACAGTACTAGAGAATTTGTGGGTGGCACGGTGGTCTAGTGGTTAGCGCGTCAGACTTTCAACCTGAAGGTCGGTGGTTCGAAGCCTGATCTCTGCCGTCGTGTTGTTTCCTTAGACAAGAAACTTTACTCCACACTGTCTCTCTCCACCCAGGTGTATAAATGGGTACCGGCGACAAAATGCTGGGGGTAACCCTGCGATGGACTAGCATCCCATCCAGGGGGGAGTAGCAATATTCCTAGTTGCTTCATGCTACGGAAACCGGGTTAAGCTCTGGCCGTGTGGGCCATCATGGCCCGAGTGCAACTTTGCTAGAGAATTGCTTTCAGACAAAAGCCAAACTTTATGCATGATTCTATTTACCCTTAGATGTTGTGATATCAACTTCTACAGTGGGGTTTCCACGGCTGTCCAAAATTTCACGAGCACAAATCTTGCTGACACCAGACATTTTTGCTGTAAAAATGAACAATATATATCATTAAATTGATTTGTCATTTACAAGTTATTATGTTTAACAGAATACAGGCTGTTCCTGCATATAGGCCATGCCCTAAAGTCCTTTTAATGCTGGTGTCCACATATATATAAATATATATATGTTGTGGTTCAATTTTATCCTTGGTTCAAATTTTATTTTCCTTTGTTTAAAACTCATTAACATACATTACCATATTCAAAAACAAAGGAAAATAAAATTGAACCACAACATATACATATAGGCCACATTAATTTTATAATTTTAAAAAGTTAATCTTAAGCTTTGTTTTCCTTCCAAAAATGCTCATTATATCAGTTTGAAAGCCACACCTGCATGTAGATCACACCCTAAAACTATACCAGATGCTTGCATCTATGGATGTGTAGGCCACTCCTAGAGCCATTTATGGAGACATGTAGTGTAGTTCTAACTTTTGAATCTGTCGACCAATGCAAATCCAACGTATGGTGCGACCATTCAAATAAAACGTCTTTGGCAGTACTTTTGCATGGTACCACTTGCATTTTTAATGTTTTACAAAATGAAATTTGGGATTTAATGTTTTACAAGAATACCAGGATCAGAATTTACTTGGAACAGCTGGAATCTGGTCAAAATTTGCACAAGGCTTGAGATTAGTACAAAGAAGCAAATGATTTGGAAATTCTGGTTGGGAACTTTCGACTTGTCTACCTTTCCAGAAATTTAATTTATCTTGAATTTTGTTATAACAGCCCCTCACCCTACAAGTGCTGAGATATGCTAAATGAACTTTTTCAAACACAAAGACAGCAATAGGCCTAGGCACACACACAACACCATCCCAACAGTATGGCCAGTACCTTATGTATGCGCACAGCCATATCACCTGGGCAGTGGTAGCCATGGACAGCTGTTTTGTCCTTGTTAGGACTCCTGAACATAACCTTAGATCGTATAGAAATCTGATGGCTATGCTATGTTGATAAGTCTTAAGAAGAACGAAACAGCTGTCCAGGGCTGCCACTGCCAGTGACATAGCTGTGCACATGCGTAAGGCAATGCCCATTGGTGGGGATTTGCTGCCTTTGGTGTTTAAAATTAAATTTGCATGGTACTTTTAATGAGCAGTAACAATAACTATCTTCCCAACTACATTTATCATACTGTGGATTCAAGGAGAAGTATGAACAAGAAAAACTTCACATAGGGTGAATGAAAATCACCTTGTGCAAGGACAGGGGAGTTGGAGAGATAACGCCTCAACAGGTTTGGTTGGCAAGAGGAAAACACAATTCGTCCGACCAGGGTCTGGGAGGACTTTATGAAATTCATTCCAATTCAGCGTAACAAACACCTGTGTCCCCAGTCAAACATCCTGCATAGGACAGATTGACTATTTCAGCAGTAGAATGTCACACTAATATAACCTGATGCAAACATGAGATGGAGTTTAGGAGAAATTGCAATGTGTGGTTCCCATGGAAGGTCACTTTAAATTCCATTGGAGGGGAGGGGGGGGGGGGGGGGGGGGGGTCTTAAAGCAAAACTTCTTAAAGGAAAGTAGGAAGCTAAACCTTTTGTGGGAGAGGAATGGATATTTTCTGGAACACTACAATTTAAGGTGAAACTAGGCCGCAATTGAAGGCTTACAGATTCCGAAGTAATTTTAAATTCTCCCAAACTCCCTTGAATATTAAGGTCAGGTTATGTAACTGTGCCAATTTGTATTATTTTCTTTTCAACAGACTAATTCCAACAGAATGTTACATGATGCTACACCACGTCAAAATTGGTATAAAGTATCTAACTGTTATTAACACATGGAAATGCATATGACCTCTGTATGTAAGCTAGCGTGTATAGAGGAAACAATGATAAATTAATTTCTTATATAGCTGGAGTTTTTCTCAATACAACCCATGCGTTCATTGGTTGACTCATGGTCACAAGACATCTAACAAACAAACTGTTTCCTGCCAAACGGCTATAAGTGGGCAACATTTGCAAAAGCGGCCAACATTTATGACGCCGGAGAGTAAAGCCTGGTTCACACTAGCGACATAATGACATAACGGCAAGGTCACGCAAATTCAAAACACCATGTATCGTCGATGTTTTATGTCACCAGTGTGGACAACACGACATAACGACATAATAGGAACATAACGACATAAAGATAAAACTGATCTTTTCTTTATGTCATTATGTCCATGTTCTTATGTTGTTATGTCACTAGTGTGAACCAGGCATAACAGTGCACTGTTGTCCTCTAGTGTACATATCAGACTGTGACAAAAGGTGGCATGATTATGATGCCTTGTGTTGCTATATAACAAACCACTTAAGGACTGGTCCCGAGGGAAATAGAGTTATTTTGTTTCCCAAGATTCACTGTTTCCCACGGGACCAGTCATTAAGTGTTTAATTTTGCAGGTAGGTGGGGGTTTTGGTTCCAGATTACAGGTTCCAAGTACAAATTTCAAACTTTGCTCATCTGGGTGTGGTAAACTTCATGAGCATTTGAACTTCAAATATACAAACAACTGAAGCCAGTGGGCTAAATATCATTCTTTTCTAAATAAGTAAAAGCAAATTGACAAGCATAATAAGCTGCAAATATCCAGGAAAAGGGCGCAGATTTACGTGCCACGAGTCAGGTTTGCTTTTGATGATCTGATATCGGGCAAAAAAATATGTTTCTGTAGTTGATTGTGACTTTTTACTGCAACAAAACATCAAAATGATAACAACTTTATCGTCTGATGCACTTTTTCTACAAATGTTAAAAATTTCTTCCCAACTCGGATTTAAAAAAAAAAATAAGCTTAAACCTTGCAAATTTTAATAATCGCTTTGCTGAAATTCTTCTTATGACAGCAAATGCTTTTTCTTACAAACAGCAAAGCGTTTGCTGTGAAATTAGAGCAAAAAGTAACAGAGAAGATAAAACTTACGGTTTAATGTTGCTGCAGATTTCGAGATCCTAGACACAGTGCAAACACTACAAAGAAATGTGAGTGAAGATCGAAAAGGGGCAGAGAGCAAAGAAATGATGTCTACCGCAAATAATACAGTGCATCCCATTGGTCAAAAGAGAATCAGCTGGGATTAGCCAATAAATTAACCAATCAAAATGAGTTTTATATATCACTCGCTTATCGATTCCCACCATCCATTGCAGGGAGCAAGAAAACGCGAACTCTCGGCTTGGTAAAATTTCCTAAGTTTACACTAAAATGAATTTTTCACAGCTGTATTTCGCGTCAAAACGGATCTGAAAGCTTCTTTCAAGTAGAGGAGAAGACTTTTGGACAGTATGGTGCGCGAAACGCGCCATCTGTGGGTCGGAAACCTGCCGGAAAACATTAGGGAAGAAGAAATTGTCAAGCACTTTACCCGGTGAGGTTTAGATTTTAGATTTTGGCGCGCTGTTATTGAGTGCATTATATTCCCGTTATTTTTTAATACAGTTTCCCTCTTTCTTGATATTTTAGTAATTTTTATAGTGTTTGTCCTTTGGTTTTAAAAACAGTTTAAAAGAAATTACCTGTCGTGGAAAAAGGCGCTTTGTTTTGGATAATTCCTTGTTTGTATTTGTGTGGAACATGCGTGTAACTTCAGCTTTTTACGTTTGGCTTTTAGTTGATAAAGATTAATCATAGAAATTAACCTTGCTGTCAAGCTGTAATACTGGTTAATTTTTCTGCAGAAGTGCCATATTTTTAGCCACTCTTTAAAGGAAAAATTCCTGTTCTCCGTTAAATTACGGCCGTCTGATGCAAAATAAAAATTCGTTTTACGGAATATGCGAGCTACTCGAACTTCCATTTCTTGTATCTAACTTCTGTGCTAATATCGTTGAAGAAATAAATGATATTTTAGTGGCAGATAAATTGTTAGCAAATAGATACATCTTGAATGCGTTTTCAAGGAACGGAAAAATTGACCATGTTTTTTTCGCGGAAGGTTCGTGTTACACGTCACCATCACTTTCTCGCCTGCGTTCTAATCAACTTGCTTCGTCTTTTTCTCACAGGTATGGCCGGGTCGAAAGCGTTAAAATTTTACCAAAACGCAGCGCCGAAGGTGGAAGGGCTGCTTTTGTGGATTTTGTTGACATTCGCAGTGCTACAAAAGCGCATGAATCCGTGAATAGAATCGGCGATCGGGAAATGCGAACGGATTATAATGAACCTGGAAACCCCAGCAGCTTGTCGCGGCTTCATACGGACCCTCCCGCCCGCCCTGCGAGCAATTCAGCACCGGGATCGCCTGTTCAAAGACGGCGATTTGATAGAAGGACAGAGGGGTAAGTGAAAGAATTAATGAGCTACAAAGCGCTATTTCATAGAAAGGTTGATCGTGTCGAAGGAGGGCTTTATAGTGTGGCTTTTGTGGTGGCAACATGTGAAATATGTCACGTGAAATTGACACGCTATCCGCCCAGCGAATTGAAGATTCACCTGTAAGTATACATTGCCTACATTGTGTGGTTATGGTGTGTTATGGTTTCTTGAAAAAACAAATCAACTTGGAAGGAGGGTTTTGTAATTGAATTTTCGCTGTAGAAATTACTACTAGTCAAATCCAACATCTTTAGTATTGAATGTTATTGGTGTCTTCAATGATTAAAATGCGATTACAGTGAAATTACAACTGTGGCTTTTTCAATGTTGGACAAGATCTTGTGGCTTCTATGTTTGCTTGTCAAAATTTTCGCATCAAGCAAAAAACGATTTGAAGACAGCTCATGGACAACTGTTATGGCTTTTGGAACAAAGATTGTGTGGATGATGGCAAGGAAATGCAAGCTCAAAGTTGTGGTGACCTACTTTACAAGAGCATCAGTTTCACTGAATTTACATTTGTAACAAAATTGTGCTCTATTTTACAGCGAGAGAGATTGAAAACTAGAAAGGAATCTAACAAATTGGTTTGAGGCAATAAAGTTTAATTATTCTATTTCAATTTTGGTTTATGTGACCTGATCAAAATTGAAATGGAATAGGTCAATAGCATGGAACAATTTTGTCGGATAATAGCCTATATTTTTTACACTTTAATCCTCAAAGTTGGAATTCTTGCCATGGTAAAGTTTTCTAGTGAAAATGATGTTTGGAGTTTCAAGATTGTATGGTCGGAATTCCGGATTTTCAGATTGTCCTACCGTAGGTGAAAAGAGCTCAAGAATTGGACCTGTCACGCAGGAGAAAAACAGTTTTGGATTATGTGGTTGTCAATGGTTTTTATTCTGTGGCAGAAATCTGAACATTATCAGCAGGTATCAGATTCAAGATTGTCCCAAAAGAACACTGGAATGGAGGAAAAACAGTTTTGGATTACGTTATGTGGTTGTCAACGTTTAAATTATGTGGCAGAAATCTTAACGATGTCGTCAGGTATCAGATTCAAGATTGTCCCGAAAGAATACTGCAATGGAGGAGAAACAGCGTGGATTGTGTGGTTATTCAGTTCTGTGGCAGAAATCTGGATGTTTATGTGAAAGGTTCATCATGTTTCAAGCTAACAAGGATTGTAAAGGAGTACAAGTTGTGGCTTTGTGCACATTTACTTTGTTTTGGCATCAGATCGTCTTCAAATCTTCTGCAGTCTACTGTGCTTGCATGATCAATGTGGAAATCAGAAGTCACATTTAGCTGTTGTGGTGTACCAGTGTGTTGTATAAATCAACTTTCCCTCTAGAAGAACAACAGCTACTGATTTATTCTGATTTTAACCCTCATCAAAGTACAAACAGTCTAAATTCAACCCTTTTTTGTTGAAACAACCACCTACTGTACCTGTTCAAATGCGTAGACGTTTTGTCTTTACTCGTGTACTGAGAAAAAACCACAACATGGCTTACCTTCATTCTCAAAGGAGACAAACCTCTAATTTCTTCATCAATATCATTGATAGTAACAAGAAAATCAAATGTCGTCAACTAGGGGATGTCATATACTGCTAAAATAATTCTGGGAACTGGTGTTCAATAAAATCTAAGGCAATCAACAAGCAGAAACATTTTTTCATACTTGGTACTGAATAACCTGAAAAATGATTTGAATCCACGATCAAAATCCAACATACAATGGTGAATACAAGTACTATGATGAAAATTCTTTTGACTTTCCAATAGAAAAAAGTGGAATTCCTGTTTGGACAAAATTTCCTGGTTTTTGCTTCATTATTCACGCTTATACACCACCAATTATGTAGAGTTCGGTTGTGACATATTGGACTCAGATCAAGCTCTACAACAACTTTGCTCTTGATTGTGAACATCTATTCAGACAACAAAAAGTGTGAATATCTTTTGTGGACAACATGTGGCAGCTTCATCTTCAAAGTAGATTGTCAATGGTTTTCTCAGAAGTTTAGTTTCACCACTGCAAACTGACTGGATCAGAAGGATCACACAAACAACTTTGTTTTGGATTCTGAAAGTCTAATAAAATAAAGCCTCAAAAGGAATTCATCAATCAGTCTTTTCCTTGTCATTACAATCATGATAAATGTGTGGAAATGTGGCAGTAGTGCGGTTTTTATTTGTAAAAGTTAACACAGTGCTATCGCTGAAAAGTGTATGGTCATCTTGCTATCTTGTTATTTTTCTGTGTGACCCGAGGATGGTTTAGTATAGCTTATACTTTGATGGGTTCATATCATGAAGTCATGTTGTTCTTAGGCAAGCCTTCTCTAGGGTTGTAGACACCCAGGTTAGTATTGTCGTGCACATATAGAATAAACTGCAATTTAGCTGCTCAGTACATGTACATTTCCCCACTGTTATGTGCCAAAGTTTGTTTTGAGAAACTCCTGCTACCTTACAATAACGGTACTTGAAATTGTGAATTTCAACTCAGACAAAGTTGTACTGCATCTCTCCAATCTTTTGTATTCAAAGCTCTGTCGCACTTTTTATTTTCACTATACCACACAAAGCAACACTTACATGTATTGATTCCATCGGGATGTTCCCTTGTGTAAAGTGTCCTTTTTGCGACAGGGCAAGTGGCAGGATTAGAAGGTTAAGGGCAATAACCACTGGTATTTATTTGTTAGTTAATCATTTACTCTAAAGAGTGCCAAAAATCAAAATTCAAGAAAAATCCCAAATTTCATTTTGGAAAATATTGAAAAACAAATGGTACCATGTAAAAGTACTGCCGAGGTTTCATTTGAATTGTCACACCAGAGGATTTTGTCAACAAACTAAAAAGTTGGAACTACACAACATATAGATCTCAATAATAATATTGACACGGGGAGTGACAGGGTTAATACTCTCTGAAAATATGTTTGTAGTTCTCAACTGCCATCAATTTACTTTTCTGGTAATTTGTCTATCACACTTTAAGTTTATTTAGTAATGCAATTTGTTCTTGTACCCATGCAATCTGAGTTGTGTAGGTCAGAGTCACAGGGCTGTCATTAAGGGCTGGGGGCCGGGGATTTCCCACGGCTTCTATGAACATGAACCCCGGCTACTTTCATAGGAAACAAAAGAAAACTAAAACCAAAAGAACTTCCTTGCTGTTGAATTCCCAGCCTACTAATTGCATATACCCAGCAAGTTGAAATCTTAGTGACAGCCCTGGAGTATTTGCCATTTTCTGTGGTTTTTATTTGACCAATAGTGTTTGAGTCCTAACCTGTCCTTGGTCAAGTAGGCTTTGGCTTGTTGTGATTATTTCCCGAAAACCATCTTGTCTTTAATACTTTCCTACTAAATATTTTATTGAAAATGCAAGAATCTTTATGATGACCTGGAGACCAAGATGATTAATTGAATACTTCATTTCTAACAGCAGCGCTCCAGATGGAAGGTACAGTGGCCGACTGCAAACCTTCTACCAGGACGGCTACAGTGATGAAGAGGGTGCTGGCAGTCGAATACCAAGTGGGGCTGGGGGTAGCGGCAGTGGTGGCAATACCAACAGAGCAAGACCTATCAGTAGCAGCAGTAGAGATCATCGACGGCAACAGTCTTATAGCCATGGCCAAGAACCTCGTAGAAACACTCATAAACCAAGTGCGTAATGAGCTGTACAATCAATTAACTCCCCTCTAAAACCCAACAAACTGGGGACCAACTCTGGCTAGGACTGCACTACCGAATAACAGTACTGCTCAATAGCTTTCATTTGAACGGTCACATAAGGATTTAAGCCACAGACTCAAAAGTTAGAACCACCTTGGACAGCACAATAAACAGCACCACAGCAAAGCACTGCTGAAGAGCTTTTATATGAATGGTCACACTAGGGTTAGAAGTTAAAACTATCTTGACTTACAGCATTATAGACAGCACCACAGAAAATGTACTGTTCAGTACCTTTCATTTGAATGGTCACACAAGGGAATTTCATCCATAGGCTCAAAAGTTAGAACCATTCTACATGAGGCAAGTTTTGACTCTGGAATTTAAGGGGTCAAGAAAAACGTTTTACCCTAGACTTTTAAGAAGACAACTTTGATCTTGTTTTGAAACAAATTTTTTAAAATTCTTAGGATTGTAATTGATCTAAAGTTTGGATTATTTCTTTTATTAGAAGCATATCAAGAACCCAGCCCAGATCACTCGAGTGGCAGTGAAAGCGATTCTGAGAGCAGCCATAGTAAGAGCCAGTCGCCCAGCTCTAGTGGTAGTAGCAGTAGCGAGGAAGGTAGCAGGGATGAGAGTGTGCAAGGGACTGCCGCTCCCTCATCAGAAGCTCCTCAAGCAAACAGAAGTTCAGCACTGTGTTTAAGGAACATTTCCCTCAGATCAGGAGGTATAACCAGCAGTAATCAGAATAAATAAAGTTATCTATTCTATTCTATTCTAAGCCCCTACCTCCCTCCCCCTCCCCCCTACCTCCTTCCCCCCTACCCCCCTACCTCCTTCTCCCCTACCCCCCTACCCCCCAAACAAGACAAATGTCTCCAGGTAAATTGCACTCGTCCAATCGGACAAGTGCTTTTGGAAATACACTTGTCCGAGATCAAGAAGTACTCGTCTCAGACAAGTGGACAAGTGGAAGTTTTTTGCCCTGACGTCTAGTAAGATACAGTACAGTCTGAAGATAACTGATTAGTGTCTAGAAATTTTTCTCTCTTTAACATCTTTATTCTTCTTCCCCTTTGCATTTGTAGATGGCAGTGTTCGTGATGGCCTTTATCATGAGTTCAAGAAGCACGGGGATGTGTCTCGCATATACGTGAATGGTCAGGGATCTAACAGATATGCTATCATTCACTTCAGAAGGTATGTTTAGCTCCCGTCATCTTCATTAACTGCACATAAGATGTACATGTGTTACTGTTTTAAGTACATGTGTATATTTTGTGGTTTTCAGAAATTGAGACAAAAGAAAACAAAAATTAAATAATTGGTTCGAAAAATTATTAAACCAAAGAAAAATTTGTTTTCTGTACAACATGATGGCATTTTTTCATGTCACAACAAGTGACATAAACATGTCTCAGTTCATGGTATTTGCGATCACACTTCGTTTGTACATTGTTGTGACATGAAAAGATACCATCATGTTGTACAGACAACAAATTTTTCTTTGGTTTAAAAATTTTTCGAACCACGGAATGGCGAACGAGCCCGAAGTGCGACCCAAGCGCCCCTTCCATAGCAGGCGTCAGTCGTGACTTGCCAAGCAAACGTTGATCCGCCAAGATCAGCAAGCAGGAAAAGCGAGCGGCGAACGAGCTCTAAGCGCGACCCAAGCGTCCCCTCGATAGCATGAGGAATTTATGACTCGCAAAAACAAAAACCGTCGATCCGCAATACCAGCGGCAACCATCCGCAAGACTCCGCGATCATTCACTTAACAGCACGGCAATTGGTTCTGCAACCAGCGGCTTAAATGCATTTCGAAGCAAGAATCCGCCAGGATTCGCTAGCAAGAGCTGTGCTATGTGCTATGTGCTATGATCCGCAATGTCGTTCGCTGAATCGGGCGCTCCCTCCGAGCGATGAGTGGCGGCTTCAGCAGCATCGTGACTGTTACAAGTTGTCCGGTGTGTCATTGTACGCCGAAATCCGCAAAGATTTGCCTTGATGTTCAGCAAAATTGATCCGCAAGGATCAAGCAAAAATTGATCCGCAACGATCAAGCAAAATTGATCCGCACGGATCAAGCTAGAAAGGCCACGAGGATGTAACACGAGTCGCAGAAGCATCCTGCAAAAACCCCTGAAGCTGCCCCGCAGGTCACGTACTGCCATGGGGAAAACCGCAAGGGCGCATTGGCTCAAGTTTAACTTTGCTTAAACTATTTGTTTAACCACATATTATTAAATTGTTGTTTACCCTTGTCTCAGTTTATGATAATGAATCTGAGACAAAGAAAAACAAAACAGAAACTGGTTTGTAAATTTTCAAACTGGTCAAAGAAAAATTTGAACCACAACATAAGCATAAAGAAGCCTTTAGAATGGCTTTCCCAAGAAGGTCTACAAGATATTTTTTCCCTTTCCTCTTTTCCCCAGTCCCCACTTGTTTTTTCTTCGCTACCAACTTTCTTCACTCGCCCCCACTATCTGAGAGCCTGGAACAGGCTACCACAATGTGACAGGGAGGGCAATGTTTAGAGGTTTTTATTTCCCCTGTTTGTTTTAATTGTCAGACCTGAAGATGCTGAACGAGGACTTCAAGCATGTCGGGGAAAGATGTTTCTTGGGGCTGAAATGGATTTACAATATTGGCAAGGTTAGCAAACCTAACAGATGTTGATGTATTTAGCATGACACTGTTTTTACGTCCCCTACTACTCCCTGACTGCCATTTCTACGTGGTCATCCCAGCTGTGTGAAGGTCTGACCATTTGCGGTTATCATGGCAAAGGCAGCACCGTCTTCCTCCTGTTGCTCCAGCCAGGAATCAAATGGCGAGCTTCTGCACTGTGGACCAGCACTCTATCAACTAAGCTAACCTTGCAGCAGTAATATAAAACTTTTGCAAATGAAGTAAGAATAACATTGTTTTGTAATTCTGGGACTGATAGATTGTTTTCTTTTTTCCTTAGATGATCGCTTTGATTCCAATGACCATCCTCAACGTCATCGTCAACATGCTGACTCCATTATTGATGACAACTTTGATCCAGGTTGCACTAGAACCCTCTTTGTGGGAAATATTGAAAAGACGACAACATTCTCTGATCTTAAGGAAGCCTTTGAGAGATATGGAGAAATTGTGGTAAGTGTTGATATATGGCAAGCAGTGCCTGTGAAAGACAATATTGCTCACAATATCATTATTCTGAGGGAGGGCAAGGGGAAGCTTTTCTCGCCATGCTTAAACATGGCATTAAATGGCTGACATACTACTTTTCCCAGTAAACCATGACACCAAAAAATTTTATTGTCCCCTTCAGAATAAACAATTGTGATGCTGCGAGTCTTGTTTCAAATGTATCACATCCAGAGGGGTACATTTGTCTGTACCATATGACAAGCTTGTTTGTATTTGCGATCACACTTCCTTTGTGCATTGTTGGAACTTAAACATGTGACATGAAAAATGCCATCATGTTACACAGCCAAATGTACTACATGATGTGTATGGGTTAGAGTAGTATTTTGTTTGTAAATGTTGACTCATACAATCAATCAGAGACTCGGAAATAAAACCATTGCGGAATTCTCTATTGCAGGACGTTGACATCAAGAAACAGGCTGGTAACAATCCTTATGCATTCATTCAGTTTGTTGAGCTCAACAGTGCTATCCAGGCACGCAGAAGAATGGACAGAGAATTTGTGGGCCGTAACAGAGTCAAGGTATGCAAAGTTCTGTGTTCTTGCCAATAAAATAAGTCTGATCGAGTGATGACAAGAGGACACTACATTCCTTTGTATTATGGGACTTACGATAACAGGGTTGGAAGTTTATTCCTCGCGAGGCGAGGTTAATAATTTCATTATTGATAAGTTTGTTTATTCCAAATGTAGAAATATTGGCCAAGTCCTTTTCTTTGGGTGCTCGGGTCTCGGGAGCTGAGCCGTGCGCAATCGAGCGAAAAGTTTATATATATATGTATATATATATATATATATATATATATATACTGAAGATGTCGTGCAGTTGCCTAGCAACAAAAATTGGACCGCTGACAATGGCACGCTCTCATGTTTATTCATGGAGGCGGCCGGCGGTTGGAAGCCTATCCCATAATGTCTCATCACGTGACCTCGCATTTGCCAGTGATCGCCGAGGCAAGTAGTGGCTGTCAAGACACCCTTTTCAAGGCCTCTTGTCTGTCGGTCTTCTTTTGTCAGGATTTGCAATGTTAAGAAAACTTCTCTTGCAACGAACAGATACATGCTTTCGAAAATTTGTTTGAAGGATGACACGACAAACAAAATTTGCGCGCGCTTGAACGCGTAAGCATCCAACTGCTTGTCCACGCATATGACGACACTCTTGCACTGTGTTAACCAAATAAGTGCTCTAAAAAACTGAAAACCTTTGGGAAAAAAGTTCTTCTCTTAATAGCTATTTGTTTTATCCACGGTTTTAGCTAGACACAGTAGTTCTGATGTCAACGACAGGAAAAACTGTAACTGACACGTACAGCTAGCTTGTACGCACGATATAGCGCGCGCATATATTTAATTTTGCTACGTGTTTTGTACTGATTTGAGCTTTCAGCACTTACGCATTTGCCAAGATTTTTTCCGCTATAACCTTTGTTCAAGACGGCTTTTGGAAATACAATGTAACCCTTTTTATACTCATTTACTTGAACTTGCTTCGGTCTAAATTCGTTTTATTCCTCAAAGAATTTTCATATTCAACTCTGCAAACGTGCGCGAATTTCCTAAATCAGCTCGCCGTCAATTCAAAGCATTGACTGAAAGTACCCACACTTTGATGGTTTTATTCAGCTTGAAAAACCTGGAGGGATCTGGAGGGATCTGATGTTTTAAGTCGTTATGATATTAAGGAATACGTTATTAATGTTAAAATGCTTGTGATGCTTCGATTAAGAAGGAGGTACAACTGCACTTTCCTGGTATTTTCGGGGATGATCGCCATTTTCCTGCGAGCGGAAAATGATATTTTCTAAGGATGAGAAACGAGGATTAAACTTAGAAATATAAATGAAATTCTTGCATTTTAGTTCTTTTCTGTTACCAACGAACTATTTCTCTGATTCCCAAGTCTCCCATAATTAAAACCATAAAATGAGACTACCAGCAAAATCACCGAAATATGAGATTTTACAAAAAGTTTGTTTATTCGCTTCAAATGTTGCCGGTAACACGTTGCGTTGCATCATGGGATAGGCTTCCAACCCCCCCTGCTCTCGGTGAAACACGAACAATTTCTGATGCAAATGAGAAAGAACAGCAAATACAACAACGCTGGATTGAACAAGTGGCTTGAAATCCTTTCTCGAGAAGATAAACCACTGAAACTCCGCTGGAGCGAGAACGGCAACTTGAAATTCAACGCGATTGAGCAACGAAGAAACAACGACAGCATCGATTACAAAGACTTCGAACAGCCTGACCAAATGCCTCCATTAGAATTCTGAACGAAACCGATCAGAAGAGCGCGATATAGCGCGCGCATATATTTAATTTTGCTGCGTGTTTTGTACTGATTTGAGCTTTCAGCACTGATTGTGATGCATTTACCAAGATTTTTTCCGCTATCCTTTGTTCAAGACGGCTTTTGGAAATACAATGTAACCCTTTTTATACTCATTTACTTGAACTTGCTTCGGTCTAAATTCGTTTTATTCCTCAAAGAATTTTCATATTCAACTCTGCAAACGTGCGCGAATTTCCTAAATCAGCTCGCTGTCAATTCAAAGCATTGACTGAAAGTACCCACACTTTCATGGTTTTATTCAGCTTGAATAAACCTGGAGGGATCTGGAGGGATCTGATGTTTTAAGTCGTTATGATATTAAGGAATACGTTATTAATGCTAAAATGCTAGTGATGCTTCGATTAAGAAGGAGGTACAACTGCACTTTCCTGGTATTTTCGGGGATGATCGCCATTTTCCTGCGAGCGGAAAATGATATTTTCTAAGGACGAGAAACGAGGATTAAACTTAGAAATATAAATGAAATTCTTGCATTGTAGTTCTTTTCTGTTACCAACAAACTATATTCTCTGATTCCCAAGTCTCCCATATTAAAACCATAAAATGAGACTACCGGCAAAATCACCGAAATATGAGATTTTACAAAAAGTTTGTTTATTCTCTTCAAATGTCGCCGGTAACACGTTGCGTTGCATCATGGGATAGGCTTCCAACCCCCCCCCCCCCCCCCGCTCTCTGTGAAACACGACCAATTTCTGATGCAAATGAGAAAGAACAGCAAATACAACAACGCTGGATTGAACAAGTGGCTTGAAATCCTTTCTCGAGAAGATTAAACACCGAAACTCCGCTGGAGCGAGAACGGCGACTTGAAATTCGACGCAATCAAGCAACGAAGAAACAACGACAGCATCGATTACAAAGACTTCGAACAGCCTGACCAAATGCCTCCATTAGAATTCTGAATTCTGTTTATAGACGCAACGAGAGCAAACACTGATTACAGGAAAGGTTCAAAGAAGAAGAACGATTAAGCTAGAAATCTAGCTCAAATCACCGCACTTTAATCCGCTCTTTAATGCTCTTCAATTGAAACAACCTACATTTAAAGGCAAGCAATCTTAAGCTTATATACAACCCTCCATAAATTATTCTTTAATCTACCTTTTTCAAAAAAAAAAAAAGATTTCAAGTAGCTGAACAACTGACACGCAGATCATAAGAGGATATTTTTCAATATAAAAAATTAGTACTCAAACACCGGAAACTATTGTCTTAGTAGCTCTTAGTACATGCTGTAAATTGATCATTATTGATTTTCTCGCATACATTGCTTATGATATTGGCAAAGAATATTTTGCTTCATCTTGAATATTCATGTTTAACTTTTGTAATCAATTTCGTAATTCTCATGACCTGTATCCTATTAACTCCTGCAATCTCAACCATTCAAGCGAATAGTGAATTGAATTAGCAATTGTTTGATACACAGTACATAGAACAACAGCTACAGAAGTATGTAAAGGGAACAGGTTAATTTTGGGAGATAGCACTCACAAACTTCAAAAAGGCCCACATCGCTAAAATTTTGCAGTGCATCCTCCCCCGAGCTTCGCGAGGTTCTGCGAGACACGTATTTCTAGTTATGATGATAGTTTTTGCCTTTGAAGGATCAGACATATGTCCTTCAAGAGTTTCAGTTTGCAAATTGATTAGACATCTGCCATCTTGATCTTTTTACTTATAACACAATTAATAATTCATTATGGAGATGCACTGGTCTAGTGTTTAGCCTTTGGGTCACTGCCTTGTTAGCTCAGTTGATAGAGTGCTGGTCTGCTGAGCAGGAGGTCGCAGGTTCAAACCCTGGCTAGACCACCCCAGGGTCTTTAAATAACTGGTAAGATCATGCTGGCTGTGATCAACACCTTGTCTCAGTTCAGATGATCATGTCATTCGGCAATGACGTTAAGCTGTTGGCCTTGTCTCCTTCATCCTTCCTTGTCAATTGAAGGGGATGTAAAAGAACCCATGACATTGTTAAGAGAAGGGCACAGAGTTCCTGATGTCATGACCTAACTGACTCTGCCGTCATTGGTCTGGGTGGGTGGGGTGAGATCATACATGGACTGAAGTGGCTGCAATTTGTGCCTTATATGCTGATGTCCGATCTCGCCTCTCTGGTCCCCTGTAATTCAGCTATGTGTGGAGTGGAGGAAGTGGCACCAGGTCAGAAGGTCATTTGTTCAAGCCCTGGTCACTGCCATCTTGTTGTTTTCAAAGACAAGAAACTTTGTTCCACATTGTCTCTCCACCCATGTGGCAACACAATGCTGGAGGTATCCCTGTGATGAACAAGCATCCCATCCAGGGAAGGGTAGCAGTATTCCTACAGTGGTCGCTTCATGCCATCATGCTATCTTACAATAATTCATTGGTCTAAATGACATTCTGAAGCAGTAAATGGCTACAACCCCAGGAGTCTCGGATTTTTGTCTGGTAAATTTGTCTGGGTGATAGAGTACCTACAAAGGACTGTTGTTGTTGACACTGGCTAAAGTTTGAATGAAACATCGCCACCGCAAGGCAGTGCGATTCAATCAGTTACTATGAATCATCAAATAATTGGACAGAACCCACATTGGTTGTTGTTGACACTGGATGAGTTTGAACAAATGAGGATTATTTTCCGCTGGCTGAGTGCAATGAAATAAGCGGAAAATGTTTTTCTCACACGCCGTTGGGGCCTGGGGTTAGGTCATGTGACCTAAGGTGGGCAGTTGTTTTTTTTGCGTCCACCATTGCTGACCTTCCCGCCCACCCACCCATAGAGTTCTGTTTATAGGCCCCCCTAGCTTGCTGCTGCCAACCATGTAATTTTTCATTAGCTTTCTGGAATAAGCACTGTGTGTACAGTTTTGATTTTACAATAAAGGTCAGGCTGCAGCGGTCGGCTTGGCATGGCTACCAGTGTGAGAAGTGGAATTCATCTCCAGAGTCAAGTGTTTGCAATGCATTATAGAACCATTTCATTTCACTGGTATAGTGGTTCAACAAGCTTGCAAAGTGTAGTAACATGCACTGTACCTTACATGTACCTTGGTAAATTTTTGTTTCAGATTGGGTTTGGCAAGGTGTCTCCTATCAACACCATCTGGGTTGGAGGAGTGGGCGGACTGAGTGACCAGCAGATAGAGCGGCACTTTGGACGGTATGGGCGTGTCACTAGGGTGGTGGTGAATCGCCCCAAAGAACAGGCCTTGGTCAGTTTTGACAGTGTGGAGTCAGCTAGCATTGCACAGGGAGAAATGAAGGGCAGGACTATGTTTGGACGACGTGTAAGGGTAAGTAAGCATGGCTTCCTGGAAGGATTTTGTGTTTTGTGACAGTTTTGCTTCAACTCTGATATCATTTGCCATTTGTGCACTTTCTTTTTCCCTTGTCAAGTAGTAACACTTTAAGGTTTCATCCACAGAGTCAGAACTACATTACTAGTCTGAAAATGAAATGCTGAGATTGGAGGGTTGAATTAAGTATTTTCTTAGAAGAATGACTAGGAAGACATTCTATTTGTAACTTTTTCTTTCACTCCTTCTCTCCTGATCACATAGGTTGAATTTGTTAGCCGTGACAGTCGCCAGCTGTTCTTTGATGCATTACAGCGCACTGCTCCCTCTGATGGAGGCAGCCGGAGATATGAACCTTCCTCACCCAGATCCCGAGGCAGAGGGGGTGGGTATTATGATAACCGGTGGGATAGGGGCCGTGGTGGTCGTGGTAACATGAGACGTGACATGTCAAATCACCGACCATGGCATAGAGGTGGAGGCGAGTATGACTATCCTGAGGGAAGCAGTTATCACCAGAGAGGGCATACACGTTACCGTGCGCCATATGAAGGGGGAGGGTATGAGTCTGATGATTACGATCAAGAACTTCGAGATTTCAACTTCAGTCGGCAGAGGGAAAGGGAGAAGGAACAAGGGCGGCACAGACATGACAGAGGTGGGCGCGACCAAGACAGGGAGGATGGCAATTACAGTGGGAATGAACGATTTTATCCAGATAATCAAGACCGCTGGAGAGATGACAGGAGTAGTTCAGGCTCATTTGAAGAGTTGCGTGACCGCAAAGATGCTCGTCCCCGAGAATTTCCTGATGAACATGAACAAGACCATTTTAGTGAGGAGGAAGACCAAGCATCTCTGCCTGGTAAGCCCCCAAGCCATGATGTTGAGCAGGATGAGAAGCGAGTGAAGAGGAAAGAGAAGAAGAAAAGGAAACCTCGATCTCCTTCTCCCGAGGATGAACCAGTGGAGGAGAAGGAGGCACTTAGTGCAGGTGAAGATGCTGAATATAACAAGAGTGTTGATGACAAGAAGAAGAAAGGAAGAGTCGCAGATCCCAAGGTTGTAGTGAAGAGTAAAGAGGGAGACCGAGAATGGGAAGAGCAGCGTTTAGAAAAAAATGGCACCAAGAATAAAGAAGAACTCCCAACTAAAGACAGCAGTGATAAAATGGTGGCTCCTGCGTCACCTCCACCACCCAGCAAGGGCATAAAGAGGAAGGAGAAAAAGGAGAAGCGCAAGAGACACAAGCGCATCTGCTCACTAGGTGAGGAGGAGGAAGAGAGGGAGCTTGAGGAAGAAGCTGCAAGGTTAGAGGAAGCTGCAAGTCGGGGCTCAGCTGACATGGCAGTGCCAGTGAATAAACAGAGAACCAGTGTGGATACTGAATTGCAGAGACTTGAGAACAGTGATATTCATTCTGCACCCGAGACTAATAGGTTTGATCAAGCTGATTTTGATGAGAAACCACCAAGGCGACATTCTGCAGATGAAAGGTTGCCCAAGGAGGAGAGAGAACTGTCACGGGAGGCAGGCAATCATTCACCTCGCAGTAAAACACACAGAGATGAGCGAAGAAGAGATTGGGATAATAAAGATGTGGTAAAACCAAAGCGACGACGAACGTCTAATGGTGAATCGCCTCCTCCTCCCCCTCCACCTCCACCCCCTCCCCGTGAGGCTGGAGAGGGCTTCCCGCAGCCAGTAGATATGCTACCAAGGGTGGGTCCACCCCCACCAGATGCGCTTGGCACACAAATGATCCGACCTCCTTATGATGTTGCTCCAGCACCTGGTCATTACGAGTCACAGCTTTATGATGCAAACCGTGTTGGACCTATGGGTACTTCTCCTGCTACACTCAGTCCCATCCCCCCAGTTGGCATCCCACTAAACCCAGCAGTCGTGGCTCCACCCAACATTGGTACTCCTCCCTTAGCAATTCACTCACCCGGTGTAACTATCGGTGTTGCTCCTTTACCAGGCTTGGCATCTCCACAGGGTGTGGTACCTCCCCCTCCCCCACCACACCCAGACTATAACACCCCACCACCGGTTCCACAGCCGTCTAACACAGACACTCTCCTAGACCTGCTCCGGCGTTACCCAGTGGTATGGCAGGGTTTGTTAGCTTTGAAGAATGATTCCGCAGCAGTTCAGATGCATTACCTTGCAGGTAATGGACGCTTGGCTGAAGTGTCCCTACCCCAGGCACCCACCAATGGGATGGGAAGTGTGCCGCCACCAATCAGGATTGCACAGAGGATGAGGCTGGAGCCATCACAGCTGGAGGGTGTCATACGAAGAATGCAGGTATGTAGCTGGCAAAATGTACATTGCCAAACACGAAATCCTATGGTGTGACTCTCTTTGAGAGTACTAATTTCTTGCAGGTAAAATCCGGTCTTTGGTTAGATCAGTATTCAATCCAGGTTAAACCCAGTATTCAATCTAGGTAAGCTAACCCTGGCCCCAGCACAAAGCTAACTATAATACAAAGCTAACCCCAATACAAAGCCAACGATCACAGCACTGGCTACATGTACCTAAGTTGTGCTAGCAGTGATGGGTGGATGGGTAGCTTTGTGTTAGGGTTAGCTTACCTAGATTTTATTTTATTTTATTTTATTTTATTGGCCATATTACAATAACACATTAATATAAAAAGAATAGAGATAACAATGGCGAGGAGGCCTAAAAGAAACTATGAAGCTTATGTTAATTAGGCCTCCTCAGCTTCAGTTTTGTAAGATGACATTAACAAAATAAGAACATGACGACGGATACTTTTTGACACATTTATATAAGATTACTAATATTTATTACAAATAAATGTCTTAATTGCTTTTTTAAAGGAGGCAGGGGAGGACGAGTTCACGATCTCATTAGATAAGGAGTTGTAAAATTTGGGTCCTTGGTAAAAAATGGAAAATAGATGGATGGAATACTGGGTACACATTTTGAATATTGATTCAACCTGGCAACGGATTTTACCTGCAACACTTATACATGGTAGAATTCAATTTTTGGCCTTTGTGTGAGTTAAAGTGTTAAGGTTAAAAAAAAAACTTGAAAAGGGAACAATAATTATTATTCTTAAGCGTAATCATGGAGGGGGCAACTTGCATGGAAGGCTTGTAAGGCAAGAAAATTGCTCAAGGTACTTTCACAGCAAGAAGTGATTAAATATTTTTTTCTGGTTTCACTGTTTGTTTTTTTATTGGGAATAATTTGGGAAATTATTGTGCAAATAGTTAATCGCTATTTATGCACAGTATTTTCTTCAGGTGATTTATAAGCACTCAGGAATTAATATTGTTGACAAAATAATGTTAATTTGTGTTGTTTCTATCAACAGTCTGACAAGGATCACTGTTTGTTGCTAGCACTCCCGTGTGGACGAGATCCTCTTGATGTTCACACCCAGACACGTGCCTTGAAGAGTGGCTTTATAAACTACTTACAACAGAAACAGGCGGCAGGGATCATCAATGTTGCTAGGCCAGGAAGCACCCAGGTAAACTATAACAGTTTGATGCCAAATCCTATAAATGTATTTTACCCTATGCTGTGAAGAATTCGGCCAATCAGAAGCCTGGAATACCATTGTGTATATATATGGTTTGCCACAAGTTGTATCTTAGCGGTAGTTTTTATTGCCATAGAGTCCTAAAGTATGACATCACAAATACCTAAATTTGTGGAATTATGGGATTTGATCGAAAGAGCATTTTTCGTCGCACTCTTTCCAAATCCCATAATTTCACAATTTATTTTTTTGTGACATTATCACTTTAGGACTATTGTCAATTGAACTTGTCTACCTAGTGGTCTGAACTAGATATGTGAGTGGGTTATAATCGAAACAACATCTTCGTATCTTCCTCGGTAATCTTCAAAAAAAATCTCTGGTTTCGAAAAGTTTGCAAAATGAAACATCAGGAGTCATTGGCAAAACATTGGACAAATTCAGAAATTTATTGGGTCAGTTTCAAATAGCATTGTAACAATACCCAAAAATTTTCGGAAAGTAGTCATAAATCTTTGGAAAAAATTCAATGATACCAACGTTTTCAAGTCATGGGATAAAATAGTTATGCCCAAGGGCTTGTGTGTATACTAAAAAAAATCAACTCACTCGTGGGATAGTCAGAGACTTATAGTTTTTTATTTCAGTGAATTTTTACTTCTGGTTGTCAATGCATTGAGTTTTTAAGAAAAACTGACATTTCCTGTTTACACGGTGTTGTCGTTCTTTTCTTCTCTCAGCCAAGCTATGTCCTTCATATCTTTCCACCATGTGATTTCGCCCAGGAGCACTTGGCCCGCGTCTCCCCAGACCTCTTAGATAGTGCAGCTGACAGTGGACACCTCATGGTAGTAGTCGCGTCAGTGTAGATGGAAGAGACAAATAAGGAATCTGAAGTAGCCAATAGTGTGATATTAGAACTTCAAAACCATCCCTTAGAACCACAGGATGCTGTTAGAACCACAGGGCAATAATAGTTGAATGGTGCCTCACTTCAACTGCGTATGATTCAGTTCAAGCTTCAGTTGTAGTCCCATCGGAGTGCTATTTCTGGATAACAAAGCATCAACTTATAGCTCTCATTGAGAGAAATGACACTGCTAGAGACAGTAAGATGCCCAAACTGAACTCAAGGTTTTGTGAGTTTCTCACACCTTACCGTTGCTCAACTAAACAACACAAATTCGGGCAGCTACAAATGTATAACAGCAACAAATTGAAGTTCATCGGAAACAATAATATTGTTAATGTTAATTTAGTTGAAGTAATATTTTCTTAGTCCTTTTTTAGGGCTGGTTCCCACTAACGACGGAAGCAGAATACTCTTGATTCTGACTCCGCTTCTGACTACGTTACTAGTGGGAACCAGCCCTCACTAAGTGTGCTTGTAATTTTATCTGTATAATAAGATGGAGTGTTTTTGTCATTTTGTTATGAATGCCCAAGGCTAAAAAATGACTTTTGTGTTGTTAAAATCCCATCAGCTGGATAAAATAATGTTTACTGTATTTGCTTGAAAAAGCACCGTCCCCAATGAGCAACATACATAGCAGTAAAAATGTTATTTAGTGCCACATCCTGAACAAGAATGTGGTGCCCTTTTGAAACACTTGAGTTCAAGAGTGGCAATTATTCAAAGCAATGACAAAGAAAAAATCTAAAACTTTATGTTTTGCTTTAAACCAGCTGTGGGGGAACTTATTATTATTATTATTTTTTTTTTTTTTGCTTTCTGAAAGAGTAGTTATTTTTTTATTAAAAGATATTGTTTGAATGACTTTTTAACAAGTGCCGCCCTTTAATAAGTACTGTGTTAGAAAGTAATAAAAAATCAGATAAACAATTTTCCGTACAGTAAATGACACTTGACAGTTATTGTGTAGATGTTTTTGGCGATGATTTATGGCCCAAGAAGAGTCAACAAAAAACATTCTTTGCATTATAACACAATTTAAATCAAGCTACAACTTTTTTAATGTGTGAATTCATGAATAATAGAAATTATTCAACATAGCCACAGAAGTGATCTAGGTTTTATGTGTTTCCCTTAACACTAATTTGTTTTTCTTTTTAACACTCAAGCATTCTGTCTAGAGTGACATAATAAATTCATTATTGCAATTTTGATTTCATTTCTCATATCCATTTAATAATTTGCTCTTAACTATGGATTAAATAAAGATTGCAAAATTCAAAAGGAGTTTTGATTAAAAAATTGAATTTTATTGGATTAATGCATTGCTTCATGTGCTTGACACATGACAATTTGTACTACAGTGTGTATTTTCTCTTCAATACTAGCTTTTTTTCTCCTTCAGAATATCAAAATACAGGAAGACTTTTTGATATCCTGGAGGGTTAAAAAGTAATTGGCAAAAAGAAACAAGAAGAAAAACTGTTTGAGGATCATTGTGTAATGCATGCAAATACTGGGAAACTTGACTAACTCTCACCTGCCGAGCATGTGAAACTGTGCACGAACCCAATCAAAATGCAAGTTTTGGATGGAAATGCATTCTTAAAGGCCCACCTTCACCCAAAATGCTGTACGCACCGTGATCACTTTCTGTGATGCTTGAATGCGTACCACCAATCAGGTCACGCATATGAACAATGGAGCATTTCAAAACAAAAACAAATGACCGCAACGTCTTTTGGGTGAAGGTGGACCTTTAATCTGAAGAATACATTATTGAACTAAGTAATGAAATCAAATTTCAGTTGATTGATACACTCTTTGCGGGAACACTTGACCAGTTTTGGCTCTAAATCAAAATTCAGATTGAATGACATTTCTGATTGTATGCAACTTAAAATAATGCTAATCAATTCAGTGGTCAAATTTATTAATGGAACAAAATTGTCACTGTTTTTGGTTATGTTGATTCCAGTTCATTTAATAACTTGGAATTCAGATAGGTTTTACAAACATCCTAATCACTTTATGTAAAGATACATCAACCGTGGTAGAGTATTACGGGTTATCTATGGGCACTTACAACTTTGTCAGAACTGATCAGCAGGTCCACTCAATAAGTAAATAGTATAATGCCATTATTTCTCAGAACCAGGCAGCTGAACAGTTCAATTTACAAATAGGGTGCACCGTTCTAAAAGACGTAATATTCTATTGACAAACAGAGCATCCAATTCTGACAAATGGTAAGTGTCCTGTGGTTGCTGTTCAGTTGTCATAGACAGAATTTTACCTATGGTCGGGCATAGTATTTCAGCATTTCTCTTCACTCTTACATGTTGCAGGGAATGGCTTTACAGGCTAACTAAAAAATAGGAAAAACAGAAGTTTCAAATTGTGCAGTAAAATTCAGACACTTTGGGTCCATCCATTCTTGGATATGTCCGCTTATATCCACTGATGTGCATTTCTCAAAACGCCTGGGCCAGGTTGTTCAAAGCATGATTAAGCTAACCCAGGATTAGCGTCAATTTTGAATCCAGTTAAACAACTGAAAAATTAAAAATTTTCCAAGTTTTCTGTCCTCCAGTTTTGACTTTTAACTTGTCTTCACTTCTAGCTATAAATGACGTTTTGAAAACATTTTTAAACAGAGAAATGAAATCCTTGGTTAACTTTATTCCGGGATTAACGTTAATCAGCTTTCAAACAACCGGGCCTGAAGACTTTTCTGGCCCAAAAACTATTTTTGAAATTCAATTTCTTTCAAATGGCAATGAAGTTTTTATCCCACAAACCAGCATGGCCAGGTTTTTTGCTTAGCTTTTGAATCAATGAATATTGAATCCTTGTTCGTAAACTTACTGCACACAACACAGCTTTTTGGGATTTTCAAGAAATGCACCCCAGGAATAAAATATCTGAATTTTACCATACAATTTCAGTACAATGGAACTTTTGTTTTTAATTTATTTTCTTTCCACACCCTTTGGTTCAATATTATTACAAAATGAAAAGTTAATAGATCCTGTTTGCAGATTACTGATTAGATAGAATCGAGCCAACCAATACATCTTGTAGGTATATTTTAATTTATTGAAAGTGAGAGAAATAAAACAAGATCGTGGCACAATGTAGTCTTGGTTGTTACTTCATGCAGAGCATGACCAACCCATCTGAATGCAATGCAAATCTATGTAACCATGATGCCATTCTTCTTTCACTTTACTTGCATTTTAAAGAAATAGTTATTAATGAATCTGAGTGCAGTGATAACTTATGTGATAAGTGATAACAAATGCAGGCAGCATGCTCGTAAAATGTTCAAAGAAATGTGTACGGTATGATTGGTAAAACCAAGTTTGTTATGTTCATTACAAGGTATAATGTACACAGCATACATCACCAGTATGAGATTGCACAAATCATAGAGCATTTTCATAGAGCATTTCATAATGGAATTGCTAAACTTGTTCTTTGTGCCCTGTTGAGTTATAAAAGCATTTATTTACAAAGTGACCTATATTTCTCATCCATCCCTTCAATCCCAGCACCATCAGAGAGCCATGAAATTAATTCTTTAACAGGACAAAGTTCACCTTTGAACAAAGCGTCCCCGCAAAACTTCATCTTACTAGTAACAACTTTGCCATTAACAAGAACTCGAAAATAATATGGCTCAAGAGAAATAGGTTTTGAGTCTGAATATGTGTCCCTCCAGAGTTCAAATACCACCCTTGTAGCATAAGGTGTCCATTTTGTCCGATCGTGTACCCCAAGGTTGAGTAGCAGCGGCGTAACAGTACTATCGTGAGCACTATAGAGAACAAACTTGAGTGTAGATTTGTCACATGACTTGTCAATCATTCTCTTTGCCATCTGTATTAGCATCGGATGAGTTGCGACATCAGCTATTGCAGTGAAGTTCTCGGCGAATGCCCAACTTGAAAATTCTATTCCCTCAGCTGCCATTTCTTGTGACACACACCCTCCCGGTCCACAGGGTAGGGGGTGCTTGTAGCAGTATCGAGTTAAAATCGCATCAGTCAAGCTAGAGAAATAGGTAAAATGTGTCATTGTGACTGTTAATGCTCAACATTAATTCTTGATCTGTGTAACTTAACCCTTTAACACCCGTGATCACAACGTGAAAAATACAAAATTTTACTTTTAATTTCAAAGTGCCAATGAACAAACAGTTCCATAGGAAAGTACTTCCATTTGAATGGTCACATTTTAGGATTTTATCCACAGACTCAAAAGTTAGAACCACCATGAACAGTATAATAAACAGTACCACAGGAAAGAACTGCTCAATAGCTTTCATTTGAATGATCACACTTTAGGATTTCCTTTTTTTTAATTTTTTGTAAGGATTCTGTTCTCAATTCTCATTAATCTGCTGAGAAAAGTGGGATCCCAGAACATC
Organism: Cladopsammia gracilis; assembly: GCA_022457155.1. Classification (NCBI taxonomy): domain Eukaryota; kingdom Metazoa; phylum Cnidaria; class Anthozoa; order Scleractinia; family Dendrophylliidae; genus Cladopsammia; species Cladopsammia gracilis. The sequence continues at coordinate 997,051 of JAJGOT010000123.1, forward strand.
TGGGAATCCCCCCTGGGACTCTCCCCTGGGTACGCCTCTCATGTAAAAGAAATCATGCACTATAGCTAACTTACAATACAACAGTTGTTAGAGATGATCTTGACGTTAACAGTATCTGGGAATACTTTTGCATGAATGGCTCCATTTCTGTGGCTCCTGCGACATATTCTTGCCTCAGTTTATATTCTGCCCAGCGTTTGTACAATGAAGGGCACTTGTATGGTACGCCATGGTCATCCTCTTTAAGCCAGATATCTGAAGTTATGTTGATGGATACCTGCTCTTTATGATGAAGAAACAAGGAAAAATGTAAAATTATAAATACTGGTAAGATTATAAAGAGGTGATATGGCAAAATATCCCCTGGGTGGGGGGGGGGGGGGGTACTCCCTATAATGGGCTATACGGGGATGCTCCACCTGAAAAGGGGTACCTTTTTTAGGCTGGAGGTATATGAAAGGGTAGGGATTTCACGAGTTGAAGTATATGAAAGGGTAGGGATTTCACGAAGAATAGGAAAGGGTAGCGAAAACACGAGTTGAAGTATAAAAAACATAGGGAAAACTGTGATTTAAGTATTATAAAAAGTGCCTTTCAAACTTATATCGAACAGACACACGTAAAGGCTATATGAAAGGGGTACCATTTTCAATGATAGGTATATGATAGGGGTACCATTTTCAATGAAAGGTATATGAAAGGGGTACCTTTTCTGTCAAAAATGGTATATGAAAGGGTAAGGGTTTGGACCTCGGGGCGGAGCATCCCCGTACAAAATTTTGTTAAGTACACCCCCACCCCCCTTTCCCCCCCCCCCCCCCCCCCGGGAAATATCATGTAATTTGGACTTGTTTCTGTAGTTTTAATTATTAGTGTTCACAATAGAAAATAATACAATTAATGTTTACCTCTCTTAATAGTATCCTTTGTTAACAGTCCAAACAGGAAAGCTGCTGCGCTCTGAATACATCTTGTTCTTTCAGTTGATCGCACATGGAGATTGCTAGCTGTAATGTCGGCACCCATAAAGTCACTGTAAGCTGCTTGCATGTGTTTTCCAAGCTCGATGTGTTGAAGAAATCCCCTCTGTGTTAATTGTCCAATCTGACACTTTTTTCCCGATGGGACAAGAGACTGACCTGTTATTACACCCTTAATAAACTCACGAAGATTAAAATGCTCAGATGCCTGTCTGTACTCTTCAAACAGTTGCTTATGATTGCGATTTGATGTCTTGAATGTGCAATCATAATCATACTTTCTGTTATCCATGTTGGGTATAGATTTGGCAGGGGATCTGTCTCCATGCCGGATCAGCACATGAACCATTTCCAAACTAAAACGCTTCTGATGTAGCAGTTCTTCCCAGCTTAATGACCCTTCTGAACCTGATGTACGCATTGGAAAGTTGCAGTAATTTGTTATATGCTGTTGTACAGATTTAGCAATCACATATGGTGCTGTACTTGCAAATCTGGATGAATTCCATACTGTGAACAGAAAGGCATGGTGCAGTTTAGACACTAATCCTCTCACTATGGTCACATGACAGTACAACTCTTACTTACAACTAATGCATGCAATTTTTGTAGCACTTGCTGCTAGCATTGTACCAGAATTATATACAACGACACTGCTTTTGGCAATGGGTTCAGCTATCCTGCTGTACCAGTAACACAAGGACAAAAACAAAAGACTAAACAATTCAATAGACAATACAGACAAAATACCTTAAAAACAAAGGGAAGACAATTTGAAATCCCTGGTGAACCCATACACCAGGACAAAACCCTATAATGTGTCATCGGGTTTTTAAGTATAGTTTAATAAACGAGCAGGAGTGCTTTATCAAGTTTAAAACACGAGGCGCAGCCGAGTGTTTTAGACTTGATAAAGCACGAAGTGCGAGTTTATTAAACGGCTTCAAAAACTTCTGATGTAGATCTATTCATTCTTGCACTAATATTTAGATTTTGGGTTATTTTGGGTAAGAAAATTGGACGCAAAATTTAGCCGTGTCTATATCAGATATAAAGACACTCATTAAACATTAATTTCCTTTGTATTTTCTTTATGAATTATTAATGAGTTTTTGAATAATGTATCAAAACCATGACATTTTTCATACAGTAATCCTATGCAAGTTGTAGGTTTGATTTATGCAATACAATATAATTCATGCTGTAGGTTTATCATAACCAACAAAGCTGAACTGTCTAGGTCGGGGCAGTACGCAGCTCTTACAAGGTCTTCTCTGATTTGCTGAGTGAGAAAACAATAGAACAAACAACACAACAATATAATGGACCCTAGCCCTGAAAACAGTAGAGCTGTGTGATACCCAGGTTCAATGAAATTTGAGGTTGTTAAGAGCTGTGTGGTATCTGTCTAAATCAACCTTTAAGTCAACAGCAGGGTCTTTATTTGTTTTCAGGGGGGAGGGGGTAAATAATTATAAATAATGAATTTTGAAGGCTAGAAGAACTGCAGAATACTCGACCACTTGAAAACACTTCTTAAAACAGTGGTTACCAGGGATGTAGCTAAGAGCCGGCTACCGGCTAATTTCACAACCTGAAAGAGAACTTATCACCGGCTGAAATTTCACTAGAAAACAAAGACTTTGGGAGATTTTGAAGGTGAACAAGCCCGAAAAACCGGCTGAACTTGTTAACGAGCCTGCTAAGTGTTTTCTTAGCTACACCCCTGGGTTACATGCCTATGTTGTGGTTCAAATTTTTCTTTACTTTGAAAATTTTCAAACCAGTTTGATTTTTCTGTTCCCTTGTCTCAAAATATTATGGTAATGAAGGAATATAAAATGAAACTGGTTTGAATAATTACAAACCAAAGAAAAATTTGAGCCACAACAGCTGCATGCTATGCAGATAACAATAGCCACTGCACAAAACCCATAGCCACAAAACTAAGTAGCTGGGTAGACTAACCACATAGCTAAATAGCCCCATAGTCTAGCCATGTAGCCAACACTTGGAAAGCGCATACAATTATACATCTACTTCTCATTTTGAAAACCACGAGAAAAGAATGAATGGGGCTTCAAAGTGGTTTGATGTTCCGCAGTTCCTCTAGAATTAACTAGAATTAAATTTTCTAATATTCTATTATACAACTACGATATAAAACATAACAGTTTTTGGTGGAGTAATTTTCTTCAAACCGTCATGAAATACATAGGCCTACATAGTAATAGACACAGAAACTGTTTCCATTGTTTTCTTTTGTTTAGGTTTTACTAATTTTGATTAATTGCTAGATACTGTTTCACGGTCTAAGTAAAATCACTGTATCATTGGCAATTCCAGAGTCTAAATAGACTACGACAGAAACTTATAAATAATTCTGGCCATAACTCTGCAAAATGTTGTGGGAACAATGAATCAAGCGGCGTTTTCATTTCTGTCTTTCCAAAGGTTTTTTCTTTTAGATGGCTTCAGCTTGCAGGTTTCTAGCTGTTTCTCGACACCTTTATAAATCAGAGCAATTTTTTAACAAGAAAAATTGTAATCACTTGCTCTCTAGTCTCCGAGCTCGAATTTAAACGGGTTTATATTCAAGAATCTTACCCCAAATCCAGAGAAAAATTCCAAGCAATACGAGGATGATAACCCTCCATAAGTTATCGAGCCTCTGGAATTTATATTTCAGGTAGTACATCCTTCGTTTCAAGTTGATCAAAGTCATAGGAATCATAATTAATATTTCTTTTCTTCAACAAGCCGCCATATTGAATTAGTACCCAGTGCCACTCGGGAATTTTTCCTCGTCCCCAGGGACTTCTCTTTTATTCTAAGAAGATTCTAAGGAGGGGTGAAATCAGGCTATTTTTCTGGCATGCTCATGACAAACTATGAAATCCCCCCCCCCCCCCCCCCCTTTCAAGCCCAAAATGGCGAGAAAATGGCGAGAAAGCATACCAATTTTCAGACTTAAAGGCAAAACATATTAAAACCAAGTTGTCCAATAGCATTCCGCCCAGATTCTAAAAATAGAAAACTCGTAATTGGCGCGCAGCATCATGGGATTGAAATGTGTACAAACATTCAAGAACCATGCAGGTAGCTACGAAAAAAGCAGGTGCTACGAAGCACTGTTCTTGGGTACAACTCGACAATTATCCACAACATGTACAGAAATCGCAAAAACTGGTGCTTCCGAGGCAGCCATTTTGAAATATTTGTCCGCATTTCGATCCCACAATGCAAAGCTGCCAAATATGACGTCACCTGGGCGGAATGCTATTCAATTTTTTGAAGACCAAAACAGTTAAAAAACCTACCCACATATATCTTTTCAGCTATCACAATGGAGAACCACTCCCCTGGGAGACCTAATATGGGGTACTGGAACAAAGAACCATAGATTTTTAAAATTTTAACTTGGATGATGTAAAAATGTTATGGTTTAGATCTGCAATCACATGTTGTGGTCTGAAAACAGGACATGCCTGGAGAAAAATTTAAGGAGTATCCCTGAAAGGCACTGAACACCTGTTAGCCGGGCATGTTATTAGGAATACACGAGGGCATGGTTTAACAACTGATTGAGGCATGGGTTAAATTAGGCCGATTCTCAGACGGTCAGAGGTCGCTCACACTCAACTCCCTCCTCTCCCCGTCCGATATCCTTTGTTTGAGGGCATCATCTGACCATGGAGGGAGGGGAAACTGGGGAGAGGCGGTGAACTTCCCCCGCCTCTTCTCCAGAGCCCCCTCGGTTCCAATTACTTTCGCTCGCTTGCCGCTCGGTCAAGCCCAAATCATACCGTCCAGAAGGATGTCGGACACCTTATTGAAACTTATATAACAAAGTAACTGATTAGCTTTTAGTTGAGGTTGGGGTTAGCAGTTTATATAGTTAGATTTAGGACTAAGCAACCCGAGAAGCTAGATGGTACAGTGGTACGGTAGGCTTTGTAAGCCCAAGCCTAGTTGAGGCCACAGGTTCAATCCTGAGTGGGATTTTATATTTTCTTTTCTACACTTACTGAAAAAAAAAATTCTAAGTGTCGACATTGCGTTATATAAGTCTCAATGAGGTGTCCAATGTCCTTCTGGACAGTATGATTTCGACACAATCAGCATCCAAAGAGCTCTCATCCATTTTGTTTTTAACAATACATCAAGTAAAAAAAAAACAGCATTGAGAATTAAAACACATTTCTTCAATAATACTGACAATTTAATAACCTCAGACTTCCCTAAAAGGGATTCACAGATAGTATATATTGTATTATTGTTACTGTTACCATCATTAAAAGATTAATATACTTTGTGAGATACATATGCCTCACTCTATTTTTCCCTTGAAGACTATCTAGTCTCTGAAAATCAGATAACTAAACATGATGGCAAATGATAGTCTGTCAGTCGATGTAAATCACAAAGCATGCTACATATATTAGCTTCTATATACATTCACAGCTTATATTCAACAATGCTACTCAAACATTATGTAAGGAATTAGTATTATATTTTAAAATCGAAGCTAACTCAATGGCTACAATACCGGTAGTCTAAATATAGCACTTTCAAATTTTCAAACTTACTCCAGACAACATTATCGTTTTTGTCTAAACCTTAAAAAAAAGAGCAGGCAAGAAAAATGTATTGTTGTCGGGAGGCAAGTCAAAAACATCTTGCTACATCACTACTTCCAAGTTACAAAGCTAAATTTGGTTATCCTCACATGTTCAACGTAAAAAAATTAAGTGTTAAAAAATGTCACAAAAAATAAATTTGTTAACAAATTAATACAAGAAAATTAATGGGTTTACAATTCAAGTTTCCTGTCAGATTTCCCTTATAATTATTACATTAAAAAAACTTAACTAATAAATACACAAGTTAGAATTCTTCAAATACTAACAGACTGCAAAACAGTTAACCTCTCGAGTTCCAAAAGAGATCAGTGACAAATTTCTCCTTGTACTATTGATGCATAATCACACAGAGCAGTGCTGAGAAATAGGAAATGATCAACATAAGGAAATTGTATTGAAATTTTAACTTCTCACAATTAGTTTTATAAGAAATGTATGGAATGCAGTAAGGAGAATTTGTTTTTTGAAATTGCAGCTTAAAGGGTTAGAGAGGGCACTCACACAGAGGCCTCTCAAACTGTTTGCAAATTGGAGGTAGCACGACAGTTCATGCAAAACTATGGAAAAACAAGTTATTGGCGGGGAAGTAAAACAGGAGAATTTAACTTTATGAAGTAAGTTGATTAGGTAAATTGGTCACTGTAAGAGATTCAAAAGCTAACATTTATAGTATAGGTAAAGGTAAAATTGCGCACATGCCACAGGGAGCCCACTCAGCCGGAGTTTAACCTGGTTTCTATAGCATGCAGCAGCTGGAACTGTTACTCCCCCCTGGATGGGATGCTAGTCCATCACTGGGTTTCCTAAGTTGAGAGAGACAATGTGGAGTAAAGTTTCTTGTCTAAGGAAACAACACGATGGCTGAGACCAGGCTCGAACCACCGACCAACACGCTGACCCCTACACCACTGCGCCTCCACATAGATTACTAGCTAGCAGAATATTTCCAGTCTACAAATGCAGTCAGTAAATTTCTCATGATTATTTTTACAATGTCTATGAATTCCTACATGTTAGCACCTGGTTACAGAGTTTAAATGGATTGATTTTTCATTCAAACTGATTCTTAACTACAAAACAAAAATTCATCAAAGCATTACAAAAAGAAAGTACATATAGTTACAAAATCACACTGACTATACATTACCCTTTCAAGAACCTATTATATATCAATCCATGCACACCTTGTATAAATATGTTGGCCTGAAAAACTCTACGACTATTCTACAAAAAAAGTCAAGAAGGCAGTGAGCTTTGTGGTTAAACTGACTACTTTCAATACTTGTAAAAACCAACATGAAGACCTGTCTTATAGTAGTATAAGACAGACAGCAGATGGCAAAACCAACAATGGTTGATATATTTCTGCAGCATTAACTGACCAAAAGCATGCCTATATGGATGTTTAATCCACTGCCAATCTCAGTCAGCAGCTTGTAAAATGCTTTTCAGTCAAACATTAAAATTCAACAAAAACCTTAATACCAAAGCTTGCAAAGAAAAATGCTACATTATGCAGAGAAATGTAGACAATGACAACTGGTGCTGGCCAGTTGTTTAGATATCAGAATTGTCCCACTCCAGCAAGCCTTTGGTGGCTCCACCCTCCTCATCCTCCGTGTCCGACTTGTCCGTGTTGGCACCATCTTCATTCAGGTCTAGCTCCTGAAATTTCTGCATGGGATTAAGGGTAATCCGCACACCGCTGAGACCGGTGTCATCCCAGTACATCTCTTCTTTGTCATCCCCTGGTGCAGCAACCTTCAGAGTTTCAGGCCTCCTACAAAAAGTAAAACAGAACAGTGTTTTGACCCTTTCACTCTCAGAATCAATTATGGAGACAGAGACTTAGTGTAGTTCTAACTTTTGTATCTGCCAACAAAATCCTATGGTGTGACCATTCAAATGAAACCTCTTCAACAGTACTTTTGCATGGTACCATTTGTTTTTCAATATTTCACAAAATGAAATCTGGGATTTTTCTTGCATTTTCTAGTTTTGGCACTCTTGGGAGTTAAAGGGTTAAGTTGTCAATGGGAGAAACATTGAATGAGTTATAGCAGTGGGTTGTTAACACTGAGTCCACAATAAGTAATGGTCAGGTGCCTTACCCATGAGGACAGAGTTGGAGGGAGTTAGATGCAAGGGGTGAAGGGTCAGTGGAGCAAAATGCCTACTTGTCTTACCCATGGGTATGGGGTTGGAGGGGAGAAGGGTGTTGAGTTGGACGCTGGGAGTGGGGGGGTGAGTGAACCAAAACGTCTAGAAGAGGGGAGGGTCCAAACATATTGCAATCAAGGGTTGGCTCAAAGGAGCCTTTGAGAAATACCATGAAGATAATACATTGGTGTGGGGAGCTATGTTCATGCTTAACGTCCATGATGTTCTTCAAGTAGCATGAGGTGTTTAGTGTAAAACTCATCTTATACAAAGTATATAGTGGAATCAAGTATATGATTCAGTGTTGCAAAAACTGTTGCTAATGATTTCTATTCAAACCACCAAGTTCTATTATAACCAGGCTGAATGCAAGAAACTTACTGCCTGTACTTGTAGATGCCAATCACCACAAGGAGGGTAAATATAGACAGACTGCAGATGATGATCAAGGCCATGATGCCACCAGAGATGCTGTTTGATGAAACACCAGCAAAACCACCCTCCATAGACACAATTCCTGGCAACTGCTCTTCTTCAAGACTGCTCTCGGCAGCATTAACATCATACTTCTCAAATCCTCTGTTTGTATGGATGGTGTTAATGTGGAGTCGCTCCTTGTCACTCACGCACTTGCCATTCAGTGTTGACACAGTCACCTATGCAGGCACAAAGATAAAAGAAACATGTTGATTCTGAATAAACCTTTTTTCTAAAATGGAAAACAAAATCTATAGTTGTATGTAGCAGGAAAGAGCATTGCTTAGAAAATAATTCTTGTATTTTTTTTAAAGACAGGATTTAACCAATTTTCAGATGTTTACATAATGGCATGACAACATCCATATCCCTGGTCATCTGATGACTTTCAATTTACCATTGTCTCAACTGAAACAATAACTTAAAGGGGTGTTTTTCATTGGGTGGGGGATAGTTTTAATTGTCCCCAAGTTTTCTTAAAACTTCTCTTCTAACTTTTGTAAAATTTTTAACTTGAATTTTCAGCTACCATTTTTATGATATCATTGACAAGATGTAAATATCTTGTCATTCAGCTAAAATATTTGTATAATTTGGTTACTATTTTTTAGAATGTGAAAATACTAGACTATAATTCTGAAAGGCATCTGTCTCAACAAGGAAGAGGATTCACTGTTCTCCACATAGTTTTTTTTTTGTACTAGAGGGGAGAATTTGCTTCACCATCATTTATCCTTGGTTATAATTTTTTTTAATCTCATAACTTGTGCATTGGATTTAGCATGGGAAATTAGGGCCTGGGGCCCATTTCTCAAAAGTCCTGGTAACTTTTCCCATCCAGAAAGCTATTTTCTGTCTGCAATGTTCACATTAAAGAGGCATATTTCTTAGTTTTAAAGGTTAAGCAATAAAATTGTAAAGTGACGAAACAATTCCGGCTAGTTTGGGGGTTAATACACCCTATAAATTTTAAAATTTAGCTCCGAGACATGAAAGTTATCAGGACCTCGAGAAATGGCCCCCAGATCACCAATGGAGCTTAATTTAGAATGAGAGCAATACTTACAGAGAATTCGTGGTGCAAGTTACTGGCTGGATCCAGGTTGATGTAAACGATCTGCCGAAGAACATCTTCATATTCTGAAAAGTGGGCAATTCCTCGGATGACTAGCTCCTTATTGTTGAAACTCACACTCAATCCCTTTTCCTTCAGCCCTTTGATGCCATGGGGGAAATTAACACTTTCCGCCTTCTTGAATGGAGGTTCAACTGTTACCACCGCCATATCCAAAAATCGCACTTTGTCAACTGGTGAATCCTCTACTTTCTCGCAGCCCTCGTAATCAATTTCAAGGGTTTCAAAGATTCGCAGACCCTTCTCTTTCAAAATGTTTCTCTTCATCCAGTTCAAGCCAATGTCAGCATCCAAGCCTTCAATCACTATCACAGGCCTAGTGTTGGCGGCAACATTGATGTCGACATTGATAGCATCATGCTCAATGCCATTGACCTCAGGGAGAATCCTCACAGAGCGTTTTCCAGCTGTGGGCATCAGGCGCTCGTTAACGTACACAATATGTTGCAGTGCCTGAATAAAGTCATCAGGAGCTCCCGTGCCAGAGATTCTGATCTTCTTAAAATCAACAATTTCTGCTGAGAATTTTCCTGGTAGTGGACCATCAACATTCACATGTTCCTTGCAACCAATCACACAGTGCAGAATCTGGGAAAAATGACGAGACACTGTTGGTAAGTTTACAATTCAAAGACAGAAAGCACAAGGTGACACAAGGCGGGATAGTAAGATGAATACAACCACCTCTTCTAACCAACCACTTTTACAAAATACCAATTTTTTTCCACTCAGATCATTATTAATAGTGGAAACCTCAAAGTGACCACCTCTTGTAAGCGACCATGACCACTTTCAACACTGGTTATTGTTTTCAACCTCTGGTAAGCATCCACTCATATTTTATTCACACAGTTTTTATCCTTTAAGTACCAGAAGTGTCAAACATCAAAATTGAAGAAAAATTCCAAATTTCATTTTGTAAAATATTGGGAAAAAATGGTACCATGCAAAAGTACTGCTGAAGAGTTTTCATTTGAATGGTCACACCATAGGATTTCGTCAACAGACTCAAAAGTTAGAACAAATGGTACCATGTAAAAGTACTGCTGAAGAGGTTTCATTTGAATGGTCACACCATAGAATTTCGTCAACAGACTCAAAAGTTAGAACAAATGGTACCATGCAAAAGTACTGCTGAGGAGGTTTCATTTTAAGGTGATTCCTCAGAAATAAAAGTTGTCGAACGATTTTTTTTAAATTTTCCCTAACAGCTCCCTACCATAAGTTGTTTCGAAAAATTCAATAAAAAAGATAGGTCACCATGCTCGGTAAAGAGATATGATGGACCAATGTTGCCCCATTTATGCCTATAGCAATACCGATCACGCACGTCATTATTTGATCGGTTCATGTTTCTTTTCCCGGTAACCCGTGAAAGCAAAGTTTACAATTCTAAAAAAAAACTTGATAGGTTAAAGTCTCCACCATATGGGAACACTTTAAAATAAAATTTCTGAAAAAGTCACACAACTTCAAATGACACGGACTCAAAACGTTCCTCGCGTCCATGTTTTCAAGGTCAACAATTTGCTCCCACGAGTAACTGATTTGAGAACGTTTTTAGCTATATCTTTTTTTCCTGTCGAGGAATTTTTTTTTAACTTTGTTAACTTAAAAAGCATTAATTTAACATCAAAATGATGCAATAAAAAATATAGGTCACCATGCTCGTTAGAGAGAAAAAGACAGTCGTATTTTCTAACGAGCTTGCGGGCCTTTGATAAAAAACATTCCATCCTCCGAAATGTGCGCGCGCTCATTTTGCTCAACCGCGCTCGCTCATTGCTAATAAATTATGGTAATTCTCCTTTTGAAAAATACTCGTAAGAAAATTAAATTTCCAGCTGCGTGTTTTAAAAACCGTTCACTAAAAAGAGTGTTGTTATCAACTGGCTGCCATGAAAGGACTATTACGTGTGTTATGCGCAGTACAGGATGCGCAGTGCAATACTGAGGAATCACCTTAATGGTCACACCATAGGATTTCATCCACAGACTAAAAAGTTAAAACTACACTACATGTCTCCATAATTGACTCTGGGAGTGAAAGGGTTAATATCTTGTTACATACACCATACCTGGTCATCCAGGGTACTGTTAGGTCTGATTGCCAGTCCAGAAAGATATCCAGTGAACTTTTCGCTGTAAACACCCTCCTTGGCCAGGTAACGTGCGCCAACAGACAACCTGTTTTTCAAGTTGGACTTGTGCAGGGTCCAATCAGGTGTTGCTACGACTGGTGGCTGGTGTACACCATCAATAAACAGCTTGGCGGCACACCCATCGGCAACCACTGTAATGTGATGCCACTGAGAATCAAAGATGGCTGGTTTGTACTGGAATTCTGCATTGCAGTACAGATCGCGGCTGGCATGGATCGACTCCCGTCTATGCACAAACAAAAGTTTGGTTCCGGATGTGGACAGTGAGAAGTGAACACGGTCTAGACGCTCCTTGTCAGTGTTGGCAAGGATGGTTTGTCGGCCCTTTGACAGACCTATCTTCACCCAGGTGCTGATTGTGAATTTGTCACCAATGTCATCAGGCACAACGTTGTCAGGGATTTCAACGTATGCTTTGCCATCAAAGAAGAAGCCATTTTTCTCTGGAAAAGAATTAAGTAATGCTGCATAAGATAGCTGCAAAATTATTATCAAAAATGCAGTTTGCATGCACAATTTTCTTGTAGCTTCTAGGCAGTCTGTGAAGAACCCCTTTGCTTGAAAACTAACCTTTGCCTCCATATTTTTTTGTTGCAATTTTCAAACTCTCCGTCCATTCCCTGCCGGTTCCTGGTTTGGGTAGCAGATCAATAAAGTCACTTGCTCCACAGATTGTGAACACATCAGAGGCTTCAAATGTTTCTCTGTCACAGCCTTTTCCTGTACTTGTCTCCAAACTAACAATGGCAGAGAGATTAGCCTTTTTCTGCTTTCTGGCACACTCATTCATTGTGATGTCAGGTGTTACGAAAACTTTTCCTGTGCACTGCTGAAGTGTGAGCTCATGTTTGGCAGGTCCAATGAACTCTGAAAGAAATAAATCAAAGGCTCCTATAAGCATTAAAGATTCAGCACACCTTTGGACCCGCCTCTCCTAGGCACTTTGCTCCACAGGCATCCTACCCTCTGTGTCTAACTTCCACCCTCCAATGCCATCCCCATGGGTAAGGCAGCTGAACATTTTGCATCGTGGGCTCAATATTTACAGCTGACCAAGTGAGTGATTGAGTGAAACTGCTACCCAAATGCAACAACATTTTTAACTCTTTGCAAATTCACGAGATCAAAATAACGCAGTCAGTAACAGTCTTCAATGAAACACATACAACAAAACTGCATACCCTGGCACAGTTCTAGATACAACAACTCTGGGAGCTGAAACATGGTTGCAGCTTTATACCATGGATACAGAAATTTAATGCCCAAGTACAACCACTCAAATGAGAGCTACATGTATTCTGGTGCTGTATATTATTCTGTACCAGGTGGTTCCAACATTTGGTTCTAACTGTCTATTATGCCATGCCAGGTGGTTCTAACTTTTGAGTCTGTGGGTGAAGTCCTGAAGTGACAATTCAACAGTACTTTCTGTAGAATTCTCCATTACTAAAGCTACTGAACAGCATTTTCGAAGAGTTCTGTTTGTTTAACAATATCTTTGCAAATGAACAAAAAAATTGCTTCACCAAATTGATCACCATCAGTCCTTATCAGCGCCATGGGATGCAAAAGGCCTTGGGACACAAGGGTTAGCAAAAGCATAGGAACTCTGTTTTCAGTTAAGAATGCTGAGAAACAAATTACTACTAGTTTTGTTTACATTTAAGTAGGCAAAATAGTCAAGAGTCTGATAAATTCAGTCACTAAAAAAAAAGAAATAATTTCCTTTATCATCCCGCAAACTACACGAGACTAATCTAGACTTCTCTTGTTAATAATTAATGACCAAAAAGAAGTAAAATTATGTAAGAAATCATAAATTATTCACAACCAACACAGCATGTTTGCATGATATCATCTAATCACAAAATTAAGGGTTTCTAATTTGTCTACTTTTTCAAACCTAAGAATTGCCAAGGTTGATACAAGAAAAAATCCTAAATTTCACTTCACATGATACTGAAAAATAAACAACACAATAAGAAAGGCTGCTCGATAGCTTTCATCCAAATGGTGACATTTTAGGATTTCGTCCACAGACTCAAAAGTTAGAACCACCTTGTACAGCATTATAAACAGTATCACAGGAAAGTACTATTCAGTAGCTTTCACTTGAATGGTCACACTTTAGAATTTCACCCACAGACTTAGTTTGAGCCACATTGTATAGCATCATAAACAGTACCACAGGAAAGTACTGCTCAGTGGCTTTTATTTGATACATTGCACTTAAGGATTTCACCCACAAACTCAAAAGTTAGAACCACCTTGTACACCATAATAAACAGCACCACAGGAAAGTACTGCTCAGTAGCTTTCATTTGAATGGCCACACTTTAGGATTTCATCCACAGACTCCAAAGTTAGAACCATCTTGTACAGCATGATAAACAGTACCACAGGAAAGTACTGCGTAGTGGCTTTCATTTGAAAGCATTTGCGCATAGTCATCTCTAATACTCTATCGTGGTCACAGCATTGTTGATATCTTCGTTCTAAAGCCAACCAACTCTTGGGAATTTTACGAAGGAACTTGTCTCATTGTAACTCACGCATGAAAGAATGGACGTATTCAGCATTGGTACACCCAATAGTCAACCACAGCTCGCCAGTATGGTCTCCATACCAAGCCAAGGACAGGGCAACAATCGAATCGGTTCATCATCATGCAGCCCGCTTTGTGGTTGGGGACTACCAATGCACAAGTAGCATCACAGAAATGTTAGATAAACTTCAGTGGACCCCTTTGTCTGATCAACAAGTTTTAACAGACCTTCAAAAGGCGACAATATTGTTGACACATTGTCATTTTAAACCCCATTTCCTTCGGGACGAGAGGCATTTCAGCCCCTTTCCCCCTTATTCCCAACCCCCACCCTGCCAGACAATGTTGTGTATTGTTTAGTCAGGTCTGTCGCTACAATCCTTCAACACTGGATGGGGAGACGGGGGTTAATGCGGCAGAGTGTAGTGGATGGAAAGATACAGTGATAAATATGGCATGAAAACCGTTTTTGTTTTACAGTGTGTCAACTATTTTTGTCGCCTATTGTTTGTCTGTTTCACAAGATTGTAAACAACAATGTTCGTATTAGCTTTCCTGAGGTCCAACCCTACTTTAGATCAAGTAGAACGCAACACCACCTTAATTACAGATACATACTAACTTCGATTGATGCCTATAAGAACTCTTTTTTTTTTTGTAAGAACTAGGGCTGCAACAATACATTTTCTCACGATATGATAATATCTCGATATGATACATCATTACATACATTTTTCCACCAACACGGGAGGACATTTTGCGATGAACTACATGTTTTCCCATGGGCATGCAAGACTGTGTCAACTGACAACTAATTGTGAAAAATATGTGTCGAAAGCATGCAAAGCTATACAAAGCGAGGATGGAACTTTCTTGTCCCTTTGTTTAATAAATAGCTATAAAAAGGCTTGGACTTGGGTAAGGAGTCATTTAAGACAGTAATTTCTGAATGTTGATGAAGAATCATAATATCATAGTATCGCGATATGTTGTTCAAATATCGATATTCATATTGTAGTAACTAAAATAAACAAGTCTACCGCTGACCACCGCAGTGTCGGATTAGGGTCTCCTATTGACATTTAATAAACTAAAACTGAAACAGATTGATCACACTTTAGAGTTACATTGAAAGTGCAAGATCTTCAGTAAACATACCTTCATGGCAAGGTGTTTCCACAGTGATAGATACTTTTGTACTGTTAATTGACATTTCTCCACTGCAGTCCACAGCATCCACGTTGAACTCATACAAATCATAAGCATCTTGTCCCAAAGGTTTATCAAGGCTGATCACACCTTCATCACTGACCCTGAATGGCAGGTCGATACCTTCAATGATATACTTGCATATGCGGCCATTGACAAGACCGATGTCTTTGTCTTGAGCAAAAACCTAAGAAAAAAATGAAAACATTTCACCAGGAAGTTATTAATAATAATGTCACCTCATTGAGTCTGTTGCATTACATATGTACATGCATTGGGTATCATTAGTAAGTGTTTGTACAAATGGGCCAAGCTATAGCAGACCTGCTGGCCATGTTCTGTCTGGTTACACAGATTGAAGCAATTTCACATATCTCAGTACCTTTTTATTGTTTACAAAGCAAATAAATGTGCAAATGAATGAGGTTCACATCCACATGATTCCAAAATTTTGGAAAATCAAGGAAGAAAAGTATCTCTTCAATGTAAAAAAAAACATCTGCACTAGTTAACACACTTCCAGCACATTTCAAAACCTACAAAAAATATATACATCATCCCAACCGGTTCCAAAACTCCCTAGGAACTGCACTATGAAACAATAATTCATACCTGTATGATATCGTCATATTTCATGTCGCTCCTTATGGTTGCTCGGTAGTTGTCCTTTAAAAAGTGGGGCGAGAACTCGTTAACATCGTCGACTTCACATTCCAAACTCACAGGGAAAGATGATTTGGGTGGATGTCCATTATCCCATGCGATAATGTCAAAGAAGTAGTCAGTGATATCTTCAGCATCCATGTCTTTGGTTGCTTTGCCCTGGACATTTCCATTTTCATCAACAGTGAAAACGAAAGGAAGGCCAGATTCAACAATGGTTACATTCTTAATTTGGCCCGCTTCTCCATTATCGCTGTCCAGGACTCTCATCAGTGGGTTCAGGCGCATTTCACGGGTGTTCTCAACGATGTCACAGCTGTACTTTTCAAATTCAAATTGTGGTGCATGCTTGTTCATGTTGATTACTTCAAAGCGTACTACAGTGTGTGCAACACTTTTCTTGCTATTTCCACATTCAGCCTTCACGTTGAGAACATAGGATTTTGTTTTTTCATAGTTGAGTGGCTTATCAAGCCAAATGTGGCCTTTTTCGTCAATCCTGAAGGGGGTATCAGGCTGTGCGATTGTGTACGTGACTGGTTGCTTGCCGCAGCCCGTTGCTCTGATATGCATCACAGTCTTCTTAATGGCATGATACTCAGTAATGGCACGGGCATACTCATCTTGCACAAAGTCAAACCCTGTGAAAATCATAGACCGTATATAAGATATAAAGTTACTTTAAAATCACATTACAGTGCAACGCACCTTACCCTGAGCACCCAACAAACATTTTCACATGTTTCCACGAGATCACCAGCTTATTCTTAAAATTATTTTTGTAACTATGAATATGCACGAAGGAATGAAGTGAATAAAATCATTGTATTTTGTAACTAACTTTACACTCCTGTAATAAACACAAAGCAACAACATTACATTTGATTTGTGAGGAGGCATGTCAGTCTGATTGGCTAACTTGGGGGCTACTTGGAGAAAGCTGAACAAACTGCACCTGCATGTACAATGTTTGTTTTTTAAACAAACACCTATCCTTGCACACCATTTCATACACAATTTCTACCATTTGCACAAATTTCATTCAGCTACACATGTACATTCCCCTACCTACTGAGAGAATGTTGCATACATGTATATATTTCCATAGTTGTTAGAAAGTTTGAAACTTGAATTGTTTAAATTACTGTAGCTTCGAATATGAAATCTGGAAGATGTACAGTCCACATTTCAAGACACTCTATTTTTGACAAAAATGAGTAGTATACTCAAATTTCAATGACAGAAAGCCTAGTCAGCAGGCACACAGAAATTGAATAACTACATGGTCTGAATAAACATTCCCTCCCCATTAAGTCCTGATGCACTTTTTGACCATTCAATAAAGACAACATTTTTAAAGGGGTGGGAGGAGGGGGGGTGTCTAAATATAGTAAATATAGTATGGAAAAAGCAAGAAACTTTGTGTGTTTCTATAAGCTTTTCCTGGATCAGGGACTTTTTCTTGATTAAGCCCAAAGGCAGACAGAAAGAATGGATTAGGGAGTACATGTACAATGGTAATTATTACAGATTAATGAGGAAAAGGAAAATTAAAAATAAGCAGTCTGGCATACTGTATAATCAAGAAAACAGAAATATGTAAACACATTCCACAGTTAAAAGTCTGATTTGACATTTCAAGTATATATTGAACCTAGACACATAAGAAGTCTTTTTGACGCAGGTCCAAGATTTGAGGTTCAATTTTTTTGGTCACATTTCTTTTATAGATACACATATGATACAAATATATGATACAAGAGACCACCAATATCTTTATCCTAACTTTTAAAGAAAGAAGGAAATTGTCATTTGCTTTTTGTGTCTTCCTACTAGATTCCCTATCAGAGATAATCTTGAATAGCATCATTGAAAATCTTTAATATTGGATAAGGGACTTTTAGTATGGTCGTATCATGTTTCTACTTTTAAAACACAACGTGTGTCCTACGTCCTTCAGTCTAGGAGCTAATCGGATGTGTTTTTACAAGAAAACAGCGCACACCGCCTGACAAGAGAGAAACCTTACTTTGTACACACCGTGTAATTCCACACGGTGATGAAAATTGGCGATGCAAACTGGAGAATATAGCACGTCTCCGTGCGTTAAAAATCGAATATTTAGTGCTAATATTTAGTGCTGATATTTACAGAATTTTAGGAGGTTAAAAACCAAGCAAATGAGTTGTTGCCATCTAAGGGATTTGCCACTGAGAGCTAGAGCTTTTTAGCACTTATAGCTAGAGTGTAAATTGGATGAACTCAGTCGAGCATGGAAGGGATGCTCAAGTAATTTACAGTTGCAAGCGCAAATAAGAAAGTAATTTCCGAACAGAAAGCTTTCTACATCTGCTTTCTGCTTGTACAAGCTTGAAATTAAAACTAACAAACTGAGAAAGCTATTTGGTAAATCTAAAGCTTCAAAACACATTGGAATATGTTCCAGATTTGTGAATGTATTGTTCGAGAAAAGAATGGTTCTCGAAATTTATGACAAGAAATCGAAGATACGTTCAAGAGACAGCTTTTGCCGACAAAGTACTTTACTTTGTCAAATAGGATCGAAATCCAGTTCACAGTTCCAGTATATGAAGGGCAAATGAAAACAAATTTGAGGCAGAAAGATTGTTACGAAGACGAAAAACGTTTTAAGCAAAATCAATGCGTGTTTGAGCATAATGAATATGTTGTAATTTATATGCAATATGGCGCGGGGTTTGTCATTTGCCTTGAAAGCCGCAAAACAAAACTTTCGAAGCTTTGGCCTTAGATATCGTCAGGAAACGATAAAGTTATCGTTTTTCAATCATTTGCAAGTTTAAAAGATGTAACTAGCGACGAAACAACATGAGAAATGTTCAATATCATCTCGGTGAAGAAACTCCGCGGTGTGAGCTACTTTGTTGTATAATTCGCATCCCCGTTGTGTTTAAAACGAAAAAAATTACTTACTTTTTCGAGTAAACAGACTTTAGTTACTTCGAAAAGATCCGTTTTCTACTTATTACGAGTATACAGAAATCAAAACAACATAGTTTCAGCGTGAAAAGGGACGCATTGCTGAAAACGAGGGCTTCAAACGCACTGTCATCAAAAACCTTGTGTTTCGAAGGCGGTAAACAAGAAAGCTGAATTCACACTTACCATCTTCTTCAAAGTCCACACCCGAGCACAAAACTACCAGAACACTAAAAATACACAGAAGAGTCGTTCCTGGCGACATCAGGAACATTTTCAGTAGCCCGCAACTGAAATCGGAGAAGAAAAGTCCTTGTAAAAATTTCGTCTCCGATATGAAATCCAATACTCGTTGATTGACGATTTCGTCTTCCTTTCGATTCTCTTCGAGCCTCACGCCAAGCACCGTGACGTAACTAATCACGTGTTCCCACACCCGCGTGGTTGAAAACAAAGAAAGTCCGCAAGCTAAAATTGGAATTGCATACATTTAAATTTATTTTGCTGGCTGGAGATATTTTCTTCAATGGGTTTAAAAAACTCGAGACATGGTCAATTTGTCGTGCTGTCACCTGCAATACGACAAGAAATTTCACCTACACGTGTTTCAAAAAAGCTTACAAAAAATGTAATAGACTAATGGAAAGGGAAATTTGCTTAGTTCGGAACGTTCTCGGCGATTTCGTAGTCAATTAGAGAATGTCTGGAATTCTTTTATTAAATTCGGAAGGGGAAATTTGTCGGGGATACATAACACTGAAGTACCATACATTTATTACTATATACCGCCGTAAAGTTCCGAAAATAAAGACAATTTTGACGGTTGTTAGTAATTCCCGAAAGTAGCCAGCGACCCCCCCAAAGTTATGACAATTGAAGCGGATTGCAGGAGCGCTCCCACGGCTCACTACAATATATTTAAAAGACTACTCGCCAAAAAACCCTTTACGGATGTCTTTTATAATATAAATAATAGATAGACCTACAGAGTCAAGACTGCAAATTATTATTTGAAGACAGACTTATCTGTTCGAAGATCTCTAATAGTTACCTTTTTAAATAAATATTATGTTAATGCCTCGATCAATCCATATATGGTACAATTTTTTGCCACTTGAAAGTAACGACTCCCCGAAAATAGCGATAGTAAAAGGGTGTTAAGTCAACTTTACGGTAACAGTTTATCAAAAGCGGTATGCTAAATGTTTTTTACGGCATATTTTTCAGTAAAATTTAGATTTTGCTCAATTTAGGGAGTGGTCATTAACTATTGGGGGGGGGAGGGTCGGTATTATTTCAAAGGTTAGAGCCCAAAAATTTTAGCCCCTCTCCGGTTAACAGCCCAAAAATCTCGGCCCCCTTTAAAATGTGATCCCAAAAAATTGTAACCCTCCCCTGTGAAAAAATTTTGAAAATTCGAATGTTGCACCACGAGAAACCATACGAACGTTATTTTGAGTCAATTATTTCATTGGAATAAGAAAAAAGTGTTACTATTTTAATACACTATTTACAAAACCCAAATGCTTCACCAAGTAAAGGGAAACCGTACAATAAACAGCCCCGTTGTTACTTATTGAATTCCTGTTTTGTAGTCAACTTCAAGAGTGAACAAATTGTGCTTCTATAAAGGACGGATCAGAGAAAACTGTCTCTATTCAAGAGAAAGTCCGCAGCTCTTGCTCGACCCCTCCAGGTCCTGCAAGTTCGGCCAGATCGTGTGGTCTGCAACAGATTTTCAAAGTTATCTTCCTGCTGGACTGATTCGTCTTCCTCTGGATTCTCATCAGAATCCCGCCCAAGACACCATCATCATTGTCATCATCAATGTCATCATCAACATCATCGTCACAATCGCTGTCATCTAGATTTTCGCCACCTTCAATTATCTTTTTAGCAATGTCTATGGTTATGAGATCTATTTTTTCTTGCTTTAGTGCTCCTTTGGAATGCTTCAGCTTCCTTTCTATGATATACAGGTCTAAGATCTTAACTTTCAGTTTCTTTAGCGTTCCTTCTCGATACATTGCTTCCCAGTTGTAAAATAATATAAAGTCGGGGGTTTCTAAGATTGCAATGAGCAGTTGAGACAACGAATAAGTTCACTATGTATGTGGCGCGAAACCATTTTTAACGTTGTACATAGTTAATATAGCTATTGCCTGTAGCCTTTGCGTGCTCAGTATGGGTAGGTTCGCCCTTTGCAAGAGTTCTTCGTACGTTGAATCATTATGGTAGGTAGGTAAACTTTATTTAGACACGGTATCAATTCACATACATGCTCTTCCATCGAGCCGTGTTTTTAACAACAATAGATTAAGTACTTAACTAATTTAAATTATCTAACTAAATTAATTTTCTATATAAAATTGTATTAAAAAACGATAAAAACTATCCTTTATTAATTATCATTAATTTAGATAAAAATTAAATACATGATTTAAAAGAGCTAAGAGTAGGCTGTATCTTAGCGCTCAAAGGTAAGCTGTTCCAGAGGACAGAACCGCGATATTGAAAACTTCGTTTGCCTGCTTCAGTACTCGGTCTGGGAACGAAAAGGTTGTATTTTGAATTTCTTAGATTATGTGAGTGAATACTGGATGTAGCTTTAAAAACACTGTTTAGACGAGTCGGAGAAAGATTGTGGAGAGTCTTAAAGAGAATAATTGCTAGTTGCTTTGAACGCCTTCGCTCCAGAGAATCCCAACCAAGGTCACCGAGTAAAGTGGAAGATCTAACATTTAAATCAGAGAAAGTGATTAAACGCGCAGCCCTATTTTGGAGTTTTTGGAGTCTCTCAGACTGACACACACCTATACTGCCCCATACGGAGCTACGATAATCAAAGTATGGTTGGACGAGGGCTTTATAAATCATGATAAGAGTCTCACGGGGAACCAAATTCCTGACACGTTTGATAGCCCCGAGGCCAGCGGATGCTTTTTTAACAATATAGTCAATATGGGAGTCCCACGATAAGCTCGCATCTAAATCAATGCCAAGATACTTGTAAGTTTTAGCTCTTTCTAGAGAATGTTCATTAATCTTGATATCAAACCGGTGGTTTAAATTAGCCAACTTGTTATGGCTACCAATAATAGAATACTTGGTTTTTTTGATATTAAGACTAAGTTTATTAGCTTGCAGCCAGGTCTGAATTTCATCTAAGTCGCTATTTAATTTGGATTGTAGCTCTGCTGGATCACTTGTGCTTAGAGTAAGACTTGTGTCGTCAGCGTACATTCTTGGCACAGAGTATAGGGGGCATGCGGAGAGGTCGTTTATATAAACTAAGAACAATAGAGGTCCCAAGTAGACAGTAGACAGCGCGTACAGTAGACAGCGCGTACAGTAGACAGCACGTAACGCTCGTTCTTGGATTCGTTCATTTTCTAATTTTGTGCAGTCGGAAGCACATCAAAAATGCCAGACAGTCTGACAATAACGGTAAGGTAGGGTATTATAGGAAATTTCACAATGTGGAGTATAGCTGATAGGACACCCGTATACCAGAAATAAATCAAGTTATGTTTTAATTGTTCTAGGTGTGAGCTTTTTCACTGTGAAATTAAGCTTTGAGCATACGATTCTATGAAGATTCTCTTGCCATGCCAAAGTCAATAGCACAAAACCCATTTATGCACATCGTCCAACGTTTTAATGAAAGGCGCCCAGAAATTGTAACCCTCCCCTAAACGTGGACCCATAAAATTGTGGCCCACCCCAAATGGGCGCCCAAAAAAACACAGCCCTCCTCCAAAATTTACCGGCCCTCCCCCCCCAATAGTTAATGACCGCTCCCTTAGAATTTCTTCCATTTGGTATAAAACTTCGCAAGGAAAATTGTGTTGTCCAAATACGATTGGTTCATTACAACTCATGACTATGAGCCGTTTGAGGTCTACTTGTTACTGAATACTGGAGTCAACATCAGCAATACAACAACATGTTCCTGAATGAAAGCTAATGATGTCTGATCCACTTTATGTAAAAGATCTCGGTTAGTAGCAGGGCAACCTCTCGCCCAGCCACACGTTCTCTTCCGTCACAACTTGGTAATTGCCGATAAAACGAGCTTTTTTCCTTTTTTCAATATAGACTGGAGTTAAAGTGCTCGTGTTTTATGTCCGTAGCAAGGCTAAAATAACTGGGGGGCCGAGAAAATTTGCCAAGCAAAGCTCACCAGGAGCTTAAGCAACGACGACGGCGACAGCAATGAGAACGTCAAAAAAGCAATATGTTTAGTAAGCAAAACAACACTCCGTATTTTGGTACATTTCTTTGCCGTCCCTGCACGACTACGACGTGAAATTTCCTAATTTCATGTTTTATGGAGGGCGTAAACACACGACGACGAATTTCTCTTTGTCTTTTTAAACTTGGAACTGTCAGCGGAGGAAACTGACAGGCAATTTAGAGGCCGTTCACACTTAATTAGCCATTTAGATCGATCTAAATGAGATCGATCTCGGATCGATCAAATCCCAGGAATTGAGCGTTCACATTTACCAGTCGGACCTTCGTAGCCAGGCCTTAGTTTTGAACCGACTGAAGAAAAAGCCCTGGTAATTACTACAGTTCGCTTTGTGTTAGCTAAAACGCAGGCGTTGTTAAGAAAAGCAGAAAAAAATCTTCAGTGAAATAGTTCGACTTATTTTACAGGGAAGAAAGAGGTGGCAGGAACTTCTACCCTTTCTTCTGGAGGAATACCGCCGCGAAAGACGATTTTGGATAGAACCTGGACGAACACAGTGTTTATTTTGGGAAAGAACGGTTTAATAGTAACTGGATTGGACAGGAATTTGAAAGGCTATGGGTACTCTTACGGGGGGTGACAAGTCTAACAAACGCTGTTTGAGCAATACTATGTGAAACTGAAAGTTGTCCCGAAAATTTGGAATATCTTCCCGAGTTTTTCGGAGACATTCTCGCAAAAATTTCAAACTTCCCGAAATTTTAACAACATTATCTCATGTTTCCCCGAAAATTTTTCGAGTCTCCCGATTCCCGGCAAAATCTTCGGATTCCCGGAAGAATTTTGTTTTTCTCCCGAAACAGGCCTTCTTTAGAGTTGTCACCCCCCGTTACTCTTTACAGAGCGTTTTGTCAACAAATTCGTGTGCGGCAAGATGTTCATTTTGACTCGTTAGATTCGCAATGGTCAGAGTACGATGGCAAAAACATTTTGCGCAGAACATGGTTTTCAGTTAAAAGCGTTGCCAAATAGCGATTTTAAATCACGGGTCACTCGCTTGTACGTTGCACTTTGTTTCTCGTGCTCTTTACAAAGCGATTTGCAGTCCAGATCTAGACGAGCTCTATTACTCGATCGATTAAAGTAGTTCAGACCTAGAGTATATACCTAAGGTTTTAAAAAATAATATAGGCCTTTCTATTTGCCGGACATTGAGAAATGTGAAATAAATGATGACTTCTCTTTGAAATCCTAACTTGAACAAGCAAAAAGCAAGCGCCCGCCTCTCCGGCGACTGAGAGAACATTGTTTGTGTTGAGATTTTATTCAAACTTGAATCCGTTTACCGGTCTCGTGGGAGTTCGTTGGGAGACATTTTGGAGCGCCACTTTTAGTTTCCGGAACTCCAAGAAAATGGCACTTTGAATACTATTTCCACGCATCGTATTAAATCCAAACTTCGTCAATGTTTTGTTTAGACATGAGGCTAACATTTCCAGGGTGAACCTAAGTTAGCAAGTCCTTTCTTGAAGAAAAAGACCATCCTGTATATCAATGCGGTGTTTTTTCCATACTGAAATCAGCGAAAAAAACAAATTTTAGAACACGATTCGATAGTAGTTGTCCACATCTCAAGGGAAAAAAAGGGTCTTAAAAGATTCCTTAGTTCCTTAGAACTTCCTTCCTCCTCGCGCTCTTTACAGAACTTTAATATGGCGGACGACTGAAGAGGCTCCAAGACCGAAATTTTCTATCAAACTACCGCGTTTTAACAGTGTTTAGATCGTTTTAAAGTTATTTTAAGTGCGTCGAATGTCTGTAAAAGACGTGATGTCCTATTCTTCTCGCTCTTTACAGAGCGTTTTGTCAACAAATTTGTGTGCGGCAAGATGTTCATTTTGACTCGTTATATTCGCAATGGTCAGAGTACGATGGCAAAAACATTTTCCGCAGAACATGGTTTTCAGTTAAAAGCGTTGTCAAATAGCGAGGGTGAATCACGGGTCACCCGCTTGTACGTTGCACTTTGTTTCTCGTGCTCTTTACAAAGCGTTTTGCAGTCCAGATCTAGGCCCCGTCCACACGTATCCGGATATTTTTGAATCCGCAACTTTTTTGTTGCGGATTGGCCTTCCGTCCACACGTATCCGGCGAATTCGGGCAAATACGATTCAAATACGCTACGTGTGGATGCGAATATTTTCTAATCCGTAACAAAAAAGTTGCGGATTCAAAAATATCCGGATACGTGTGGACGGGACCCTAGACAAGCTCTATTACTCGATCGATTAAAGTAGTTCAGACCTAGAGTATATTAACTAAGGTTTTAAATAGTAAGTAATATCGGCCTTTCTATTTGCCGGACAATGAGAAATGTGAAATAAATGATGGCTTCTCTTTGAAATCCAAACTTGAACAAGCAAAAGGCAAGCGACCGTCTCTCACGACTAAGGGGAACATTGTTTGTGTTTCATTTGTGTTGAGATAATTATTCAAATTTGAATCCGTTTGCCGGTCTCGAGGGAGTTCGTTGGAAGACATTTTGGAGCGCCACTTTTAGTTTACGGAACACCTTCTATAGAAAATTGCGCTTTGATACTTTTTCCACGCATCCTATTAAATCCAAACTTCGCCAATGTTTTGTTTAGACACGAGGCTAACATTTCTAGCGTGAACCTTAGTTAGTAAGTCCTTTTTGAAGAGAAAAACCATCCTGTATATCAATGCGGTGTTTTTTTCCATACTGAAATCAGCGAAAAAAAACGAATTTTAGAACACGATTCGATAGTAGTTGTCCAAATCTCAAGGAAATAAAAAGAGTCTTAAATGATTCCTTAACACCTCTGCTGAAAACGCCAGGGTGAACCTAACCGCCAAAGTACTTAGTTTTTTTGTTATGGAGTAAAACATACACCTTGTTTAGCCATTTCCCCCATTTTCTTTGTAATTTAGCTCTTTTGTCAGACGGAAGCTTTTCAAATTTAGCGGTTTGGACCGTAAGAAGGTCCCGGATATGTCGCGGCATTCTCGGCGATGACACTTTGTGATGCCAGTCATGGAGTACCGTGCCGACCCCCCAGGACACTTAGTGATGCCAGTCATGGAGTACCGTAGCGACCCCCCAGGACACTTCGTGATGCCAGTCATGGAGTACCGTAGCGACCCCCCAGGACACTTCGTGATGCCAGTCATGGAGTACCGTAGCGACCCCCCAGGACACTTCGTGATGCCAGTCATGGAGTACCGTAGCGACCCCCCAGGACACTTCGTGATGCCAGTCATGGAGTACCGTAGCGACCCCCCAGGACACTTCGTGATGCCAGTCATGGAGTACCGTAGCGACCCCCCAGGACACTTCGTGATGCCAGTCATGGAGTACCGTAGCGACCCCCCAGGACACTTCGTGATGCCAGTCATGGAGTACCGTAGCGACCCCCCAGGACACTTCGTGATGCCAGTCATGGAGTACCGTGCCAACCCCCCAGGACACTTCGTGATGCCAGTCATGGAGTACCGTGCCACCACAACATACACCTTGTTTCTTCATTTCCCCCATTTTCTTTGTAATTTAGCTCTTTTGTCAGACGGAAGCTTTTCAAATTGCTTTACAAAGCGTTTTACAGTCCAGAACTGGACGTGCTCTTTTACTCGATCGATTAACGTAGTTCAGACCTTGAGTATATTAACTGAGGTTTTAAAAAATAATATAGGCCTTTCTATTTGCCGGACAATGAGAAATGTGAAATAAATGATGGCTTCTCTTTGAAATTCTAACTTGGACAAGCAAAAAGTAAGTGCCCGCCTCTCACGACTGAGGGAACATTGTTTGTGTTGAGATAATTATTCAAATTTGAATCCGTTTGCCGGTCTCGTGGGAGTTCGTTGGAAGACATTTTGGAGCGCCAATTTTAGTTTACGAACACCTTCTAGAAAATAGCGCTTTGAATACTATTTCCACGCATTGTATTAAATCCAAACTTCGCCGATGTTTTGTTTAGACAGAGGCTAACATTTGCATGGCGAACCTTAGTTAGCAAGTCACGCCTTTCTTGAAGAGAAAGACCATCCTGTATGTCAATGCGGTGTTTTTCCATGCTGAAATCAGCGAAAAAAACGAATTTCATTTTAACTCACTGCGTTCGCCCAAATGAAAAATATTTTCTAAATCCCTATATGGAAACTAGCAACAAACAACTGCAACCACGTTGGTTGGTAACTCACGTGGAGCCAATACGAGAAGAAAACAAAGCACCGAAAATGAGGAGGAGAAAATTTCTAACTTAATAAATCTGTCAGTGATATAAAAACCACGAAAAAAAAATGATGATCCAGCGTGCCCACTGGCGGTGCTGTGCACTGCTTCTTGTTGCTTTGCTGTTGGCGCTCCTTTTCTTTTTGGCTTTCTTTTCCTGTTAGCATTCGCTCGAGCGTTCCGAATTTTTCTATCATCTTCATCGTCCGAAGCGATGTCTTGGGATTCATACTCCTGAACCACGTCCCAACCAGCGTCACTAGAATCTGCAAGCTTGATCAGTTTCTGCCTCTTGTGCAACAGCGATTTGGCCTGCTCGGTTATTTGTGCCACTTTCTTGTGATCTTTTGAGGCGTTGCTTTCTCCGATTCTACCGGCCAACTCCTCAAGTTCAGCGTTAAATACGAATTGCTTCTGATTTCCCTTGAACTTGAGGTTTTCCGCCTGCAGTTTAATCTTTTGCTTGGCCACTAACTCCTTTCCGTATTGGTCCAAACGGTTCTCAAGGTAGGTCTTAAATAAGGAGAATACGTCGTCAATTTCCTCAGAGGTCGAAGTATTTGATGTAGAATTTTGTTGTGGTGAACTGTGTCGTGCATTTCCTTCAGCCACTGGATCGCGTTGAATTTCAGCAGGCTCTTCTCCCATAACGTTTTTTGGAAATAAGCTACAGAAAAAAGCTATATTGGCGACGCGAGAAGTAAAAGTTGCGTGTAACAAATCCAACTTATATATTGGGACATGTACTGACACCTGATGTCCCTTGCGGATCACAAGGTAGGAAATTATGCATACCTGACAAATATTACGTAACAGTAATGCATACAGGTGACACTGACGTTCGATAATTAAGTCCTATAGAAAATATATTTTTAGAACGCGATTCGATGGTAGTTGTTCAATCTCAGGGAAATAAAATGGTCTTAAATGATTCCTTAACACCTCTTCGTTTCGCCATTTTCCCCCATTTTCTTTGTAATTTGGCTCTTTTGTCACAAGGAAGTTTTTCAAATTTAGCGCTCTGGACCGTAAGCATGGGCGGATCCAGGATTTTGAAATGGGGGGGGGGGGGGGGGGAGGGTGAAATTTTAAATGCAATAGAACCAGAGAAATAAAATATTATTTATTTGAGAAATACTATAATAAAAAGAACGAAAGGGTCTCAGAAAAGGGGGGTGAAAATTCACCCATTTCACCCCCCTGGATCCGCCCTTGCGTAAGAAGGTCCCGGATATGTCGCGGCATTCTCGGCGATATCTCTCTCACTTTTTCACACACGATCTCAGATGGAATCAAAATGCTGTGAGATGAAACTGCATTCCCAAAGCGCGTCGTTTTCTTTAGATATTAGCCAATTATGTCGATAGTATGTTTTTCACTGTATTTATAATCCCCAAAACTTCATCCCCAAAAATTTCAAAAACGCTCTCATAGAATTTGTTCAATCTTTGCTATATTCGAGACGGCTATGGGAAGTACAAGCTCCCTTAAGCGATTACCGAAAAAACCTCCTTGTGCCGCGAAATACGACGGCAATTAAAAAACGTCATGGCGTCATTACGTTGCTATGGCAACTCCGATGTTAATTTCACACTGGTCTTAACAAATTTTCATCTTTATCTATTATAGCTGTGGTGATCATTTTTCCATAACATTGATAATGGAGTCGTAGTAAATGCTCAAACTTGGGGGTATCGCCCCAAAAAAATCCAGTCGAGCCACCTAAAGCAATCGCTTTATCTCCACGAAAACGTGAAACAATTTGCATATAACGTCATGCATGAACGTGACTACCGAGAAAGGCAGAAGAAAATTATTTCACACTTTCACTGAAGATGTAAAATGGTACATTTTGTTAACAAATGTGATGAATTTTAGTTTTTGTTGTGATTTAGATAAGGGAACTGAGAGCAAAATATCTGATATTTCATTGCTACGTACTAACCATTACAAAAATAGCTTTGCCTATAGTGGTGCAGTCCTCTGGAACAGTCTGCCCTCAGCTGCTAGGCAGGCGACACCTCTGACTAATTTCCGACAATTTTTAATTAATTCCGACACGGCATTCATGTAAAACAGGCTTTATTTTAGTTCACTTTTCTTTAATAGTTAGTTACGTTATGAAAAATTGCGTCTTTGAACCATTTCATGTCTTTTATTAGCAATTTCAGATTATCATTATAATTCTTGAATTTATTTCGTGTTCCTCCCAAGTTCCTTTTTTAAAATTTAATTTTATTAATTTTTCTTTTACAATCCGCATACCATACCACACCCATTCCGCAATTAATTGTTCTTTTCTGTTACCCAATTTTTCACAACAAAAGAGAAATAAAATAACACCAAAGCCCACAAGAATGCACAATGAGAGCGGTTTTCAATTCTCCACTCCAGAAACTATGAAAAATACCATTATACTCTTAAAGTGCAGGTTTGGGTGGTGCTTGATGTAAGCCTGATTTTTCCAATTTCTTTTGTTTTCAGCACGAACTGCACGTGCTATGCTTCAACTTCTTGGCAATTTGTATACGGTGAACATTTTTATACGAACACACAAATTGTGTTTTGTTTGTTCAATCAACTGAATGCAGATATCTGTAGTCACGGACATCAAGTTATCAAGTTGAGTACAAAAATATCGTTTAATCGACCGTTCTGACCTTTTTCCGGTCGCCATAACACACGTGGAACTTGTTTGCAACTCAGTGACATCATGCAGAACATAATGCAGAGCACTAAGCTGACAATGCATTGTGGGCGATTTCAGTTGTTTGTCACGTTTCTTCTGTACAGGGAGCAACGGGAGGTAACTAAACAATAACCTAGTTGTTTTTTAAGTTGAAATATGCTTTATTTTTTAGAACACACATCATAACAGCCAAGTTAGTAAATTACTTAACTTGTTGGTGAAAAAATAAGGTTTAGATGTTCAAAGTAGCCGGGAAAAATCGTGTTCCCAGCCGATCAATTTGCCCGGTGCCCGACTGCCCGGCCCTTAATGAAACCCCTGCCGATGGTCTAAAGGGGGGTGGCTAGCCACCTAATCCATCCCCCCCCCTGGATCCGCCCCTGCAAAATGTTATACATGGAGTCCAGATCCAAGAGGGTTTGAAAATACTGGCTGGGATTCCTGTGTCAAATATCCAAGTGCCGCAGAGATACCAAAAATTCCACTTGGAGTCCCATTTATTAAGCACTCAGATTCGAATGATTCACATTTTATTTCACAAATAGCTTTATATCTCTGCACTATAACACATCACCAACACTATCGTATAAATATATTTATCAGTAACAAACAAAAAAAAAATGATCTGAAATGTTTCAAACAATTTACTTGCACATATTCTTGGAAAAGTACTTCTTTTGCATCCTATCTGGGAATCTCCCTAATTCTGCAAATGTGAGCCGAAAATAAGGCAGAAGGAAGATCAGACGAGACATCCTTTGTCTTTCGTCTTCCATACCTTACATGGACCATACTTCTGTAACCATTAGATTGCGCTTTAAAGTGCCACTGCAATCAAATTTTTGATTTTCATTTTTTTTCATCTTCGTGTACAATTAGACTTTCTTACTCATCTTGCCAAATTTCAATCCATTACGAACATCGAAGTCATTTTATTTTAACATTTATGTCTGAGAATTTACGGCTGCCATTAATCAACCTTGTTCCAAGGCTTGGCTGCGAATGGGATAAAGTGACGTCAAAGGTTCAAACATACCTCGTGGGTTGAAATTCGTGCTCTTTACAAAGCGTTTTGCAGTCCAGATTTAGACGAGCTCTATTACTCGATCGATTAAAGTAGTTCAGACCTAGAGTATATTAACTGAGGTTTTAAAAAGTAATATCGACCTTTCTATTTGCCGGACAATGAGAAATGTGAGATAAATGATGGCTTCTCTTTGAAATCCAAACTTGAACAAGCAAAAAGCAAGCGCCCGTCTCTCACGACTGAGGGAACATTTTATGCGTTGAGATAATTATTCAAATTTGAATCCGTTTGCCGGTCTCGTGGGAGTTCGTTGGAAGACATTTTGGTGCGCCACTTTTAGTTTACGGAACACCTTCTATAGAAAATAGCGCTTTGATACTATTTCCACGCATCGTTTTAAAGCCAAACTTCGCCAATGTTTTGTTTAGACACGAGGCTAACATTTCCAGGGTGAACCTTAGTTAGTAAGTCCTTTCTTAAAGAGAAAGTCCATCCTGTATATCAATGCGGTGTTTTTTCCATACTGAAGTCAGCGAAAAAAAGAATTTTAGAACGCGATTCGATAGTAGTTGTCCAAATCTCAGGGAAATAAAAAGGGTCTTAAATGATTCCTTAACACCTCTGCTGAAAACGCCAGGGTGAATCAAACCGCCAAAATACTTAGTTTTTTTGTTATGGAATAAAACATAACATTGTTTCGCCATTTTCCCCCATTTTCTTTGTAATTTAGCTCTTTTGTCAGACGGAAGCTTTTCAAATTTAGCGCTTTGGACCGTAAGAAGGTCCCTGATATGTCGCGGCATTCTCGGCGATGACACTTCGTGATGCCAGTCATGGAGTACCGTGCCGACCCCCCCAGGACACTTCGTGATGCCAGTCATGGAGTACCGTGCCGACCCCCCCAGGACACTTCGTGATGCCAGTCATGGAGTACCGTGCCGACCCCCCCAGGACACTTCGTGATGCCAGTCATGGAGTACCGTGCCGACCCCCCCAGGACACTTCGTGATGCCAGTCATGGAGTACCGTGCCGACCCCCCAGGACACTTCGTGATGCCAGTCATGGAGTACCGTGCCGACCCCCCCAGGACACTTCGTGATGCCAGTCATGGAGTACCGTGCCGACCCCCCCAGGACACTTCGTGATGCCAGTCATGGAGTACCGTGCCGACCCCCCCAGGACACTTCGTGATGCCAGTCATGGAGTACCGTGCCGACCCCCCCAGGACACTTCGTGATGCCAGTCATGGAGTACCGTGCCGACCCCCCCAGGACACTTCGTGATGCCAGTCATGGAGTACCGTGCCGACCCCCCCAGGACACTTCGTGATGCCAGTCATGGAGTACCGTGCCGACCCCCCTCAGGACACTTCGTGATGCCAGTCATGGAGTACCGTGCCGACCCCCCTCAGGACACTTCGTGATGCCAGTCATGGAGTACCGTGCCGACCCCCCTCAGGACACTTCGTGATGCCAGTCATGGAGTACCGTGCCGACCCCCCCAGGACACTTCGTGATGCCAGTCATGGAGTACCGTGCCGACCCCCCCAGGACACTTCGTGATGCCAGTCATGGAGTACCGTGCCGACCCCCCCAGGACACTTCGTGATGCCAGTCATGGAGTACCGTGCCGACCCCCCCAGGACACTTCGTGATGCCAGTCATGGAGTACCGTGCCGACCCCCCCCCCAGGACACTTCGTGATGCCAGTCATGGAGTACCGTGCCGACCCCCCCAGGACACTTCGTGATGCCAGTCATGGAGTACCGTGCCGACCCCGTACCGTGCCACTCGCTTGTTAGTGACGCTTTTAATATGGCGGACGACTGAAGAGGTTCGAAGACCGAAATTTTTTATCAAACTACCGCGTTTTAACAGTGTTTGGATCGTTTTAAAGTTATTTTAAGTGCGTCGAATGTCTCCAAAAGACGTGATGTCCTATTCTTCTCGCTCTTTACAGAGCGTTTTGTCAACAAATTCGTGTGCTGCAAGATTTTCAGTTTGACTCGTTAGATTCGCAATGGTCAGAGTACGATGGCAAAATCATTTTCCGTAGAACATGGTTTTCAATTAAAAGCGTTGCCAAATAGCGAGTGTGAATTACGGGTCACTCGCTTGTACGTTGCGCTTTGTTTCTGGTGCTCGTTACAAAGCGATTTGCAGTCCAGATCAAGACGTACTCTTTTACTCGATCGATTAACGTAGCTCAGACCTTGAGTATATTAACTGAGGTTTTAAAAAATAATATAGGCCTTTCTATTTGCCGGACAATGAGAAATGTGAAATAAATGATGGCTTCTCTTTGAAATCCTTACTTGAACAAGCAGAAAGCTAGCGTCCGCCACTCACGACTGAGGGAACATTGTTTGTGTTGGGATAATTATTCAAATTTGAATCCGTTTGCGGGTCTCGTGGGAGTTCGTTGGAAGACATTTTGGAGCGCAACTTTTAGTTTACGGAACACCACCTATGGAAACTAGCAACATACAACTGCATCCACGTTGGTTGGTAACTCACGTGGAGCCAATACGAGAAAAAAACAAAGCACCCAAAATGAGGAGAAGAAAATTTCTAACTAAATAAATCTGTCAGTGATATAAATACCACGAAAAAAGCCGATGATCCAGTGTGCCCACTGGCGGTGCTGTGCACTGCTTCTTGTTGCTTTGCTGTTGGCGCTTCTTTTCTTTTTGCTTTCTTTTCCTGTTAGCATTCGCTCGAGCGTTCCGAATTTTTCTATCATCTTCATCGTCCGAAGTGATGTCTTGGGATTCATACTCCTGAACCACGTCCCAACCAGCGTCACCAGAATCTGCAAACTTGATCAGTTTTTGCCTTTTGTGCAACAGCGATTTGGCCTGCTCGGTTATTTGTGCCACTTTCTTGTGATCTTTTGTGGCGTTACTTTCTCCGATTCTACCGACCAACTCCTCAAGTTCAGCGTTAAATACGAATTGCTTCTGATTTCCCTTGAACTTGAAGTTTTCCGCCTGCAGATTAATCTTTTGCTTGGCTACTAACTCCTTTCCTTTTTGGTCCAAACGGTTCTCAAGGCAGGTCTTAAATAAGGAGAATACGTCGTCAATTTCCTCAGAGGTCGAAGTATTTGATGTAGAATTTTGTTGTGGTGAACTGTGTTGTGCATTTCCTTCAGCCACTGGATCGCGTTGAACTTCAGCAGGCTCGTCTCCCATAACGTTTTTGGAAATAAGCTACAGAAAAAAGCTGTATTGGCGACGCGAGAAGTAAAAGGACTAAAAGTTGCGTGTAACAAACCCAACTTATATATTGGGACATGTACTGACACCTGATGTCCCTTGCGGATCACAAGGTAGGAAATCATGCATACTTGACAAATATTACGTAACAGTAATGCATACAGGTGACACTGACGTTCGATAATTAAGTCCTATAGAAAATACATTTTTAGAACGCGATTCGATGGTAGTTGTCCAAATCTCAGGGAAATAAAAGGGTCTTAAATGATTCCTTAACACCTCTTCTGAAAAAGCCAGGGTGAACGTAACCGCAAAAGTACTTAGTTTTTTGTTATGGAGTAAAACATACACATTGTTTCGCCATTTCCCTCCATTTTCTTTGTAATTTGGCTCTTCGGAAGCTTTTCAAATTTAGCGCTCTGGACCGTAAGAAGGTCCCGGATATGTCGCGGCATTCTCGGCGATGTCCCTCTCACTTTTTCACACACGATCTCAGATGGAATCAAAATACTATGAGATGAAACTGCATTCCCAAAGCGCGTCGTTTACTTTAGATATTAGCCAATTATGTCGATAGTATGTTCTCACTGTATTTATAATCCCCAAAACTTCATCCCCAAAAATTTCAAAAACCGTCTTTCATAGAATTTGTTCAATCTTTGCTATATTCGAGACGGCTATGGGAAGTACAAGCTCCCTTAAGCGATTACCGAAAAAACCTCCTTGTGCCGAGAAATACGACGGCAATTAAAAAACGTCATGGCGTCATTACGTTGCTATGGCAACTCCGATGTTAATTTCACACTGGTCTTAACAAATTTTCATCTTTATCTATTATAGCTGTGGTGACCGTTTTTCCATAACATTGTTAATGGGGTCGTAGTAAATGCTCAAACTTGGGGGTATCGCACCAAAAAAATCCAGTCGAGCCATCTAAAGCAATCGCTTTATCTCCACGAAAACGCGAAACAATTTGAATATAACGTCATGCATGAAGGCGTGACTACCGAGAAAGGCAGAAAAAAATTATTTCACACTTTCACTGAAGATGTAAAATGGTACATTTTGTTAACAAATGTGATAATGAATTTTAGTTTTTGTTGTGATTTAGATAAGGGAATTAAGAGCAAAATATCTGATATTTCGCATTCGATGTTTATATTTATACCAGGGGCGGATCTAGGGGGAGGGTGCAGGGGGTGCGCACCCTCCCCCCCCTCCCCCGAGATGACGTAGTCACCCTTCAGTTACCTCATTCCTTAGAGGTGCACCTCCTCCTAAGAAAAATCCTGGATCCGCCCCTGTATACGCCGCAATATGAATAACAAAATGATCGTCGGTAACCGAATTTTTTTATTCAGTTGGATATTTATCGCACTTCTTTGTCATAACAGACCATTATTGCTATTACAGTTGCCATTTCGTATAACGTTCACTCGATATCAGGGGATACCAATTCATTAATTGATAATTTTCGAGCAACATTGCTGGTGTTTGTCTAATTTCTGATACGAAAAATGACTATATCATACCGAAATCTATGAAACTTTTCCCTGCTCTGTTTTATTTATGAAATCAATTTATATATAAACAATCTACGTTTAGGCATAAGGGCTAGTTCTAAATCGAAATGGCAAGGAACGATATCGGCTGATGAATTTCTGGTAATTTAAGAAACATTCAAAATGCGGAAAGTATACCTTCAGAATTCAAGACTGATTGCAAATTAAATTGTTTTAATTATATATTTTTTGGTACATTAATTATTTTGTAACTTCCAAAAATTATTCCCACCTCCCCTTGGCAAGGAAATTGGTGCGGAGAGCAGTGATGCGCTGCCGACTGCAGGCTCGGTTTTCCGCCGCGCAAGGGGCGGTCTCATTTCCCGAAAAAGAGGCCGGTAATCGGGGGCTGTTATAAAATGAAGAAGAAGTAGTTAAGTGTCGAGAAACCAAAACCAATTTAGGTAATAACTCGAAAAGGCGCCGACTTTTTCGACTTTCTAAAGGAAAGGGAGAAAAGAACAATTCAAGATGCGCATTTGCAAAATTACTGGGTGGCAAATTCAAAGCCCGCTAATGAGCCACACATTCTTTGTAAACTCTTAGAGTTTTTTAAACAGCATTGCATGAAGATAATCTAGTATATCGGGCTCAAATTTCCAAAGAAAACTAATTGTGCTATGCCCTTTCAATATTTGGGGTTGATGTTTTTGTGGGTAAGAAAAATTGCGTCTTTGAACCATTCCATGTCTTTTATTAGTAATTTCAGATTATCATTAGGCTTATCATTATAATTCTTAAATTTATTTCGTATTCCTCCCACGTTGCTTTTTGTTATTGAATTTTATTTTATTAATTTTTTTACCATCCGCATACCATACCACACCCATTCCGCAAGTGATTGTTCTTTTCTGTCACCCAATTTTTCACAACAAAAGAGAAATAATATAACACCAAAGCCCACAAGAATGCACAATGAGAGCGGTTTTCAATTCCCCACTCCAGAAACTATGAAAAATACCATTATACTCTTAAAGTGCAGGTTTCGGTGGTGCTTGATGTAAGCCTGATTTTTCCAATTTCTTTTGTTTTCAGCACGAACTGCACGTGCTATGCTTCAACTTCTTGGCAATTTGTATACGGTGCACATTTTTATACGAACACACAATACTACGTCCTAGCGTTCCTACATGTACTCTGAATTCCATTGTGCCATTCTAACAGGGGAGACTTGAATAATTTCACCCGACACATTGCTTTGGTTTTGCATTGCTACGCTTTGTGATTGGCTAAAAAATCACGCGCCACTTTCTCAACCAATCAGAAGTAAAACCAAAACCAATCGTGACTTGCTTGCACGTGTTTTCCCGCGCTTGGCACCGGCTACATGTACTTGCTTCGCATTGTGATTGGTTCATTGGGTTGCCTTCGTCTGCTGTGATTGGTCAGAGTAATTACTTTGGTTTTGGTTCTACGATACTCAACTGAAAACCACAATATTCTTGACGGATTCATCCTGACATATCACTGATTCAACTTACGCGTTCAGTTGTTTCCTTCGCTTGAAGGAAATGCACCCATATTGGCCAAAATTCTCTTAAATTGACCAATACTGGACAAAAAAGGCCCCCAAGACACCCTTGTTGGCCAATATTGGCATCAATTAGCCCCTTATATAACCATATTGGTCCACACTGACCCATGCTGAACTTATGGGTGGCATAGAGTTCCGAACATCAATACACATCAACTTACGTTGGTCCACACTTATATACCCAATTCATTAGTTTTGTGGGGAGATGCTTAAAAATATAATATCATTTTTCAAGTTCAGTAATTGTGTCTGAAAAATATGAAAGAAAACTCACCCTCAAGACATGAACCCCCTCCTGCAATTTATAAACTACAAAATGTTATGCACAGAGTCCAGATCCAAGAGGGTTTGAAAATACTGGCTGGGATTCCTGTGTCAAATACCCAAGTGCCGCAGAGATACCAAAAATTCCACTTGGAGTCCCATTTATTAAGCACTCAGATTCGAATGATTCACATTTTATTTCACAAATAGCTTTACATCTCTGCACTATAACACATCACCAACACTATCGTATAAATATATTTATCAGTAACAAACAAAAAAAAATGATCTGAAATGTTTCAAACAATTTACTTGCACATATCCTTGGAAAAGTACTTCTTTTGCATCCTATCTGGGAATCTCCCTAATTCTGCAAATGTGAGCCGAAAATAAGGC
The DNA here is from genome assembly GCA_022457155.1 of Cladopsammia gracilis. Taxonomy (NCBI): domain Eukaryota; kingdom Metazoa; phylum Cnidaria; class Anthozoa; order Scleractinia; family Dendrophylliidae; genus Cladopsammia; species Cladopsammia gracilis. The sequence goes on from JAJGOT010000123.1 coordinate 1,035,120, forward strand.
AGAAGGAAGATCAGACGAGACATCCTTTGTCTTTCGTCTTCCATACCTTACATGGACCATACTTCTGTAACCATTAGATTGCGCTTTAAAGTACCACTGCGATCAAATTTTTGATTTTCATTTTTTTACATCTTCATGTACAATTAGACTTTTTTACTCATCTTGCCAAATTTCAATCCATTACGAACATCGAAGTCATTTTATTTTAACATTTATGTCCGAGAATTTACGGCTGCCATTTATCAACCTTGTTCCAAGGCTTGGCTGTGAATGGGATAAAGTGACGTCAAGGCTCAAACATACCTCGCGGGTTGAAATTATAATAACAATCAGCATAGAAAATTGCACGAAGAACAAGTTCAATGTTTTTGTTGCTTTTTGCGTGATAATTTTTTCAATACTTATTGTTATTATAATTTCAACCCGTATGTACCTTATATACGCTATATATACGCTATATATAGGTATGGGATTCCCGATAGTGTAGGGTTTTTAAGGTGCTCAGTCCTTAAATAGGGTATCCTTTTTGGTATTTTTGGGCGGCACGGTGGTCTAGTGGTTAGCGCGTCGGACTTTCAACCTGAAGGTCGGTGGTTCGAAGCCTGGTCTCTGCCGTCGTGTTGTTTCCTTAGGCAAGAAACTTTACTCCACACTGTCTCTCTCCACCCAGGTGTATAAATGGGTACCGGCGACAAAATGCTGGGGGTAACCCTGCGATGGACTAGCATCCCATCCAGGGGGGAGTAGCAATATTCCTAGTTGCTTCATGCTACAGAAACCGGGTTTAAGCTCCGGCCGTGTGGGCCATTGTGGCTCGTGTGCGACTTTACCTTACTAAACTAACCAATGGCATCATAAGAAGGTACCACAGTAGCTTTCATTTGGTTGCACTTTAGGATGTCAACCGGGGGGGGGGGGGAGGTACTACCTTATATACGCTATATATAGGTTGGGATGCCCGATAGTGTAGGGTTTTTGAGGTGCTGAGTCCTTAAATAGGGTATCCTTTTTGGTATTTTTGGTATTGTGATCCTTAGATATTCCTTAGATAGGGTCACTAAATTGCAGTATCCACCCCAATGCGCAAAACGAAAAAGATATGGTCTGTTAAAACTGTACTACATGCCTAATTTGGGCCTTAAAAAGGGTATCAAATCTCGATTTTCTACCCTTAAATAGGGTCTGGATATTACAGCTGTAGGTAAGTATTGTCTGCTCCATTATAGCATAAACAATGGCAAGGGAAACTACTTATAATGTAGCTGTTGTAGGTTGAAATGAAACTCAGGTTAAAATGATTTCAACCTAGTTTGATTTTAAATTCTTTTTGTCTTTGATTTATTATCATAAATCAGAAACAAAGGTAATTCAAAATCAAACTAGGTTGAAATCATTTTAACCTGAATTTCATTTCAACCTACAACATAGCCTTCAAGCAAGCTCTTGTTAACATTGTAATCTAGGTCTTTATAGTATTGTTTGATTTATTTGTATACTAATTACTAATTTCTAGTCTCTTATCTTGTTGCAGAACTGACTGACAAAGATTCAAAGCAACAAGAAAATATACAAGGCAAAAGGCTTGACAACTACATTATGTATTCACTGCCACATGATGTTCTACTTCAATTGGTTTTAATTTAATGGATGTAGACTACATTTTTGCAAAGTACAATATACTATGTGCATTTTATGAAAATGGTTCTTCCTCTTACTAGAAATATCCTGAATTAAAAAAAGTAACCGCAAACAAGTATTGGCTCCATTCAAACAATGGACAATCAAGATATCTACTGTCAACGTGTAAAAGCTTATGTAAACAAGTACTGAACACTATTCTATGCATAATCATCACTGGCTTTCAACTTTAGAGCCTGCACTACATTATGTCAAGGTACTATTTACCATGTGCACAGCATGAAAAGGATAACTGTCTTGCACTTATTGAACATATTCTACACCACAAAGCTTTGTAACCAAGCAAGTATCAGCTACATTCAAACAAGAGGCGATCAAGAAATGGTATCATAAGACAGTCCATAGACAACACAGTTCTGACAGCCATTGCTAGCTGTCTGGTGTGTGACAACAATAATTATTATAACATTTACACCAACTACTGTATAAGCTGTATAAACATATCATAAAATACATCAAATTAATTGCCTTCAACAGCACAATGTTTAGAAGATTGTTCATATAAGATACTGTTCTCAATTGTCACAATAACTTAATTAATAAACATGATCAACAGCAAAAACTATTGTCAATCTCAAGCCAAATACAAAATTTAATTGATCACATTGGGGAAAATTATATTCTCTGTTCTGACTTCCTTCACTTTATTACTCCATTGAGTCCACTCAGCATGTGTCATGCAGTATTAACATTTACTTTATAAAATCATTCACTTCTTAGAGCAGTTTTCAATTGAGTGTGAAAAGTAATTACACAATTGCTTTGGTTTTCCATTGCTACATTTTGTGATTGGCTAAAAAAATTTGCGCCCCTTTCTCAGCCAATCTGAAGTAAAACCAAAACCAATCATGACTTGCTCACATGCGTTTTCCTGTGCTTGGCGCAATTAAATTTCAACAAAGTGTGAATGAACAAAGTACAGTGAGTTCAAATTTGTTTGACGGAAATTTTGAATAAAAGGAAATAATTCCCAATCGTTTAGTTTTATTACTCCTACGTTTTTCCGTCCGTGGAAGATTAACTGCGGGATTAACTGATAAATTGTCATTGTGTGTTGATACGATGCAACTTCACGCAAAAACTTCAGTGAAAAAAATAAAAAAAAAAAATTCAAAAGAAGTAAAGACAGTGCCGGGTTGTACCTATTGAAAAAAGATGTTTACGTTTTACGTTTTAGATTGAATGAAAACAAAGAAGCATCGATCTAGATGGATTCGGCTCTGGTGTTGCACAAGGTTTCTTGTTCTAAACACAGACTTCAACCTCGGACTTTTGTCTTTTGCGGGCTTCGCCTATTCGATTTGCCTTCCACTTTAATGATAATCGAGTATTTCTTAACTGTTTGATTTCTTTCGAGCTATTCCGCAAAAACTGGCCACTTAACTGAGATAACCTTTTGCAAGTAAACAAAGTAAACGGTGCATAATTTTGGGCAAACAAAACAAAATAACATTGCATCTTTTCCGTTTGACTAAAACAAATAGGACTTCTTTAATGACTTTGTTGTTATTTTAGAGGGGGGAAATGATAAGAACTAAATTGAGAAAAAATTGCCGATGGAGGATATCTACAAAAAAGCTTATATTTTTTACTCCTAAGATTCTCGACTGTTATTTGAAAAAGAAAGAGAGAGAAAAGTTTCTTTCTTCCATGTAAGTACCATACTGCTCTTCAAATTCAAGAGAAACCGTCTCACAGATGAGGCCCTGCCAGGGGGGGGGGCGGGGGGGGAGGGGGTCCCGTGTCGCTTGTCTGAATTTTAAAATGTCTCGTGTCAGTGTTTTATCAATGTTTCACGTTGCTGTCGGAAATTGAACGAACATTTGTCTTTTGTCGCGATTTCATTTTATTTTTGGGTCATGTCGCCTGTCGGAATTTACCCTGGCAGGGCCTCACAGATGCGTGAGTTCCCAGAACAATGCTTTGGCCGTTTTAGACTTGAAGGCATTTTCCTGCTCGCCCATGCCGGCTGAACTGATCGAAGGCTTGTGATCTGACAGACACAGTCATGGCTCGTTTCTCCTTGTCTGCAAAGAAAGGCAACTTTTTCGAGTGAAGGTTGAAACGTATTTCACAAACGATAACCATACTCAACAAATCCTAACAAAATGAAGGTCTTACTTCAAGAGATCGGCTGTTTCCAATTTACAGCACAGGAAACCCAGGCGCAAATAGAGGCTATTTTTTTTCGTGAAACGTAAGCATGCTTTTTCCGAAACTCAAAAAAACAAAAAATTAAGACGCAAAAATGTGGTTTTGAGAACACATTTTTCTCATATTAGTTTTATTTTTCATCCTTAGGAAAAATGCATGCTTATCTTTTTTTTTAAATAGTGTATACAATCGAATGATGCTAAAAATTTTGGTTAAAACTGTAAGTTTCTGAAGTTATGCTCATTTTTCTATTTTGGGTCACGTGACATTGGGCGTGGCATGATGACGTCACAACCCGAACCACATGTGTACTTAACGGTTCCTGTTCAATTTTGGTCAAATATAAGCAAAAATGTGCTGAGCTAGAGCAAACTGATTTTTCCCTAGCAACGGGCTCAAAAGATAGTGTAATGGGCCCTTAAAGGCTTTGCCAAATAGCGAGCGCGATGCGCGTGTCACTCGCTTGTTCGTTACGCTTTTTTACTCGCGCTCTTTACAGAACTTTAGTATGGCGGACGACTGAAGAGGCTCGAAGACCGAAATTTTCTATCAAACTACCGCGTTTTAACAGTGTTAAGATCGTTTTAAAGTTATTTTAAGTGCGCCGAATGTCTCCAAAAGACTTGATGTCCTATTCTTCTCGCTCTTTACAGAGCGTTTTGTCAACAAATTCGTGTGCAGCAAGATGTTCATTTTGACTTGTTATATTCGCAATGGTCAGAGTACGATGGCAAAAACATTTTCCGCAGAACATGGTTTTCAGTTAAAAGCGTTGTCAAATAGCGAGCGTGAATCACGGGTCACTCGCTTGTACGTTGCACTTTGTTTCTCGTGCTCTTTACAAAGCGTTTTGCAGTCCAGATCTAGACGAGCTCTATAACTCGATCGATTAAAGTAGTTCAGACCTAGAGTATATTAACTGAGGTTTTAAAACGTAATATCGGCCTTTCTATTTGCCGGACAATGAGAAATGTGAAATAAATGATGGCTTCTCTTTGAAATCCGAACTTGAACAAGCAAAAGGCACGACTGAGGGAACATTGTTTGTGTTGAGATAATTATTCAAATTTGAATCCGTTTGCCGGTCTCGTGGGAGTTCGTTGGAAGACATTTTGGAGCGCCACTTTTAGTTTACGGAACACCTTCTATAGAAAATAGCGCTTTGATACTATTTCCACGTATCGTGTTAAATCCAAACTTCGCCAATGCTTTGTTTAGACACGAGGCTAACATTTCCAGGGTGAACATGTCATGGAGTACCCTGCCAACCCCCCAGGACACTTCGTGATGCCAGTCATGGAGTACCCTGCCACCCCCCCAGGACACTTCGTGATGCCAGTCATGGAGTACCCTGCCACCCCCCCAGGACACTTCGTGATGCCAGTCATGGAGTACCCTGCCACCCCCCCAGGACACTTCGTGATGCCAGTCATGGAGTACCCTGCCACCCCCCAGGACACTTCGTGATGTCAGTCATGGAGTACCCTGCCAACCCCCCAGGACACTTCGTGATGCCAGTCATGGAGTACCCTGCCAACCCCCCAGGACACTTCGTGATGCCAGTCATGGAGTACCCTGCCAACCCCCCAGGACACTTCGTGATGCCAGTCATGGAGTACCCTGCCAACCCCCCAGGACACTTCGTGATGCCAGTCATGGAGTACCCTGCCAACCCCCCAGGACACTTCGTGATGCCAGTCATGGAGTACCCTGCCAACCCCCCAGGACACTTCGTGATGCCAGTCATGGAGTACCCTGCCAACCCCCCAGGACACTTCGGCAAGATTTTCAGTTTGACTCGTTAGATTCGCAATAGTCAGAGCACGATGGCAAAATCATTTTCCGCAGAACACGGTTTTCAGTTAAAAGCGTTGCCAAATAGCGAGTGTGAATTACGGGTCACTCGCTTGTGCGTTGCGCTTTGTTTCTCGTGCTCGTTACAAAGCGTTTTGCAGTCCAGATCAAGACGTGCTCTTTTACTCGATCAATTAACTTTTCGAAAATAGAATAACAAGTAGATGTCATAAAAATAGTATATACAAAAACAAATTACAAAAATAAATCAATCATTTAACGTAGTTCAGACCTAGAGTATATTAACTGAGGTTTTAAAAAATAATACAAAATGTATAGGCCTTTCTATTTGCCGGACAATGAGAAATGTGAAATAAATGATGGCTTCTCTGTCTTCTCTTTGAAATCCTAACTTGAACAAGCAAAAAGCAAGCGCCCGCCTCTCACGACTGAGGGGACATTTTTTGTGTTGGGATAATTATTCAAATTTGAATCCGTTTGCCGGTCTCGTGGGAGGACATTTTGGAGCGCCACTTTTAGTTTCCGGAACACCTTCTAGAAAATAGCGCTTTGAATACTATTTCCACGCATCGTATTAAATCCAAACTTCGCCGATGTTTTGTTTAGACAGAGGCTAACATTTCCAGGGTGAACCTTAGTTAGCAAGTCCTTTCTTGAAGAGAAAGACCATCCTGTAACATCAATGCGGTGTTTTTCTATACTGAAATCGGCGAAAAAAACGAATTTCATTTTAACTCACTGCGTTCGCCCAAATGAAAAATATTTTCTAAATCCCTATATGGAAACTAACAACATACAACTGCAACCACGTTGGTTGGTAACTCACGTGGAACCAATACGAGAAAAAAACAAAGCACCGAAAATGAGGAGAAGAAAATTTCTCACTAAATAAATCTGTCAGTGATATAAATACCACGAAAAAAGCTGATGATCCAGCGTGCCCACTGGCGGTGCTGTGCACTGCTTCTTGTTGCTTTGCTGTTGGCGCTCGTTTTCTTTTTGCTCTCTTTTCCTGTTAGCGTTCGCTCGAGCGTTCCGAATTTTTCTATCATCTTCATCGTCCGAAGCGATGTCTTGGGATTCATACTCCTGAACCACGTCCCAACCAGCGTCACTAGAACCTGCAAGCTTGATCAGTTTCTGCCTCTTGTGCAACAGCGATTTGGCCTGCTCGGTTATTTGTGCCACTTTCTTGTGATCTTTTGAGGCGTTGCTTTCTCCGATTCTACCGACAAACTCCTCAAGTTCAGCGTTAAATACGAATTGCTTCTGATTTCCCTTGAACTTGAAGTTTTCCGCCTGCAGATTAACCTTTTGCTTGGCCACTAACTCCTTTCCTTTTGGGTCCAAACGGTTCTAAGGTAGGTCTTAAATAAGGAGAAGTATTTGATGTAGAATTTTGTTGTGGTGAACTGTGTCGTGCATTTCCTTCAGCCACTGGATCGCGTTGAACTTCAGCAGGCTCGTCTCCCATAACATTTTTGGAAATAAGCTACAGAAAAAAGCTGTATTGGCGACGCGAGAAGTAAAAGTTGCGTGTAACAAACCCAACTTATATATTGGGACATGTACTGACACCTGATGTCCCTTGCGGATCACAAGGTAGGAAATCATGCATACCTGACAAATATTACGTAACAGTAATGCATACAGGTGACACTGACGTTCGATAATTAAGTCCTATAGAAAATACATTTTTAGAACGCGATTCGATGGTAGTTGTTCAATTCTCAGGGAAATAAAAGGGTCTTAAACGATTCCTTAACACCTCTTCTGAAAAAGCCAGGGCGAACCTAACCGCAAAAGTACTTAGTTTTTTTTGTTATGGAGTAAAACATGCACCTTGTTTCGCCATTTCCCCCCATTTTCTTTGTAATTTGGCTCTTTTGTCAGACGGAAGCTTTTCAAATTTAGCGCTCTGGACCGTAAGAAGGTCCCGGATATGTTGCGGCATTCTCGGCGATGTCCCTCTCACTTTTTCGCACACGATCTCAGATGGAATCAAAATACTGTGAGATGAAACTGCATTCCCAAAGCGCGTCGTTTTCTTTAGATATTAGCCTATTATGTCTATAGTATGTTCTCACTGTATTTATAATCCCCAAAAACTTCATCTCCAAAAATTTCAAAAACCGTCTTTCTTAGAATTTGTTCAATCTTTGCTATATTGGAGACGGCTATGGGAAGTACAAGCTCCCTTAAGCGATTACCGAAAAAACCTCCTTGTGCCGAGAAATACGACAGCAATTAAAAAACGTCATGGCGTCATTACGTTGCTATGGCAAATCCGATGTTAATTTCACACTGGTCTTAACAAATTTTCATCTTTATCTATTATAGCTGTGGTGACCGTTTTTCCATAACATTGTTAATGGAGTCGTAGTAAATGCTCAAACTTGGGGGTATCGCCCCAAAAAAATCCAGTCGAGCCATCTAAAGCAATCGCTTTATCTCCACGAAAACGCGAAACAATTTGAATATAACGTCATGCATGAAGGCGTGACTACCGAGAAAGGCAGAAAAAAATTATTTCACACTTTCACTGAAGATGTAAAATGGTACATTTTGTTAACAAATGTTATAATGAATTTTAGTTTTTGTTGTGATTTAGATAAGGGAACTAAGAGCAAAATATTCGATATTTCGCATTCGACGTGATATTTATACCAGGGGCGGATTTAGGGGGAGGGTGCAGGGGGTGCGCACGCCCCCCCCCCCCCTCCCCTGAGATGACGTAGTCTGCGTTGTTCGCTTTTAAAATTTGTTTACGTCACCCTTCAGTTACCTCATTCCTTAGAGGTGCACTTACACCTAAGAAAAATCCTGGATCTGCCCCTGTATACGCCGCAATATGAATAACAAAATGATCGTCGGTAACCGGAATTTTTTATTCAGTCGGATATTTATCGCAATTCTTTGTCATAACAGACCATTATTGCCGTTACAGATGCCATTTCGTAGAACGTTCACTCGATATCAGGGGATACGAATTCATTAATTGATAATTTTCGAGCAACATTGCTGGTGTTTGTCTAAATTCTGATACGAAAAATGACTATACCATACCGCAATCTATGAAACTTTTTCCTGCTCTGTTTTATTTATGAAATCAATTTATATATAAACAATCTACGTTTAGGCATAAGGGCTAGTTCTAAATCGAAATGGCAAGGAACGATATCGGCTGGTGAATTTCTGGTAATTTTAGAAACATTCAAAATGCGGAAAGTATACCTTCAGAATTCAAGACTGATTGCAAATTAAATTGTTTTAATTATATATTTTTTGATACATTAATTATTTTGTAACTTCCAAAAATTATTCCCACCTCCCCTTGGCAAGGAAATTGGTGCGGAGAGCAGTGATGCGCTACCGACTGCAGGCTCGTTTTTCCGCCGCGCACGGGGCGGTCTCATTTCCCGAAAAAGACGCCGGTAATCGGGGGCTGTTATAAAATGAAGAAGAAGTAGTTAAGTGTCGAGAAACCAAAACCAATTTAGGTAATAACTCGAAAAGGCGCCGACTTTTTCGACTTTCTAAAGGAAAGGGAGAAAAGAACAATTCAAGATGCGCATTTGCAAAATTACTGGGTGGCAAATTCAAAGCCCGCTAATGAGCCACACATTCTTTGTAAACTCTTAGAGTTTTTAAAACAGCATTGCATGAAGATAATCTAGTATATCGGGCTCAAATTTCCAAAGAAAACTAATTGTGCTGTGCCCTTTCAATATTTGGAGTTGATGTTTTTGTGGGTAAGAAAAATTGCGTCTTTGAACCATTCCATGTCTTTTATTAGTAATTTCAGATTATCATTAGAATTCTTGAATTTATTTCGTATTCCTCCCACGTTGCTTTTTGTTATTGAATTTTATTTTATTAATTTTTTTACCATCCGCATACCATACCACGTACACCCATTCCGCAAGTGATTGTTCTTCTGTCACCCAATTTTTTACAACAAAAGAGAAATAAAATAACACTTAAGCCCACAAGAATGCACAATGAGAGCGGTTTTCAATTCCCCACTCCAGAAACTATGAAAAATACCATTATACTCTTAAAGTGCAGGTTTGGGTGGTGCTTGATGTAAGCCTGATTTTTCCAATTTCTTTTGTTTTCAGCACGAACTGCACGTGCTATGCTTCAACTTCTTGGCAATTTGTATACGGTGCACATTTTTATACGAACACACAATGCTACGTCCTAGCATTCCTACATGTACTCTGAATTCCATTGTGCCATTCTAACAGGGGAGACTTGAATAATTTCACCCGACACATTGCTTTGGTTTTGTATTGCTACGCTTTGTGATTGGCTAAAAAATCACGCGCCACTTTCTCAACCAATCAGAAGTAAAACCAAAACCAATCGTGACTTGCTTGCACGCGTTTTCCCGCGCTTGCCGCCGGCTACATGTATTTGCTTCGCATTGTGATTGGTTCATTGGGTTGCCTTCGTCTGCTGTGATTGGTCAGAGTAAATACTTTGGTTTTGGTTTTACGATACTCAACTGAAAACCACTATATTCTTGACGGATTCATCCTGACATATGATTGATTCAACTTACGCGTTCAGTTGTTTCCTTCGTTTGAAGGAAATGCACCCATATTGGCCAAAATTCTCTTAAATTGACCAATACTGGACAAAAAAGGCCCCCAAGACACCCTGTTGGCCAATATTGGCATCAATTAGCCCCTTATATAACCATATTGGTCCACACTGACCCATGCTGAACTTATGGGTGGCATAGAGTTCCCAATATCAATGCACATCAACTTACGTTGGTACACACTTATATACCCAATTCATTAGTTTTGTGGGGAGATGCTTAAAAATATAATATCATTTTTCAAGTTCAGTAATTGTGTCTGAAAAATATGAAAGAAAACTCACCCTCAAGACATGAACCCCCTCCTGCGATTTATAAACTACAAAATGTTATACACAGAGTCCAGATCCAAGAGGGTTTGAAAATACTGGCTGGGATTCCTGTGTCAAATATCCAAGTGCCGCAGAGATACCAAAAATTCCACTTGGAGTCCCATTTATTAAGCACTCAGATTCGAATGATTCACATTTTATTTCACAAATAGCTTTACATCTCTGCACTATAACACATCACCAACACTATCGTATAAATATATTTATCAGTAACAAACAAAAAAAATGATCTGAAATGTTTCAAACAATTTACTTGCACATATTCTTGGAAAAGCTACTTCTTTTGCATCCTATCTGGGAATCTCCCTAATTCTGCAAATGTGAGCATAAAATAAGGCAGAAGGAAGATCAGACGAGACATCCTTTGTCTTTCGTCTTCCATACCTTACATGGACCATACTTCTGTAACCATTAGATTGCGCTTTAAAGTGCCACTGCGATCAAATTTTGATTTTCATTTTTTTACATCTTCATGTACAATTAGACTTTCTTACTGATCTTGCCAAATTTCAATCCATTACGAACATCGAAGTCATTTTATTTTAACATTTATGTCTGAGAATTTACGGCTGCCATTAATCAACCTTGTTCCAAGGCTTGGCTGCGAATGGGATAAAGTGACGTCAAAGGCTCAAACATACGTCACGGCCGGGTTGAAATAGGCCATTTGCACGATGACGTCATTTGACTACTACTACCAGAATTCATTTCGTTTTTCCTTTCTTATTTAAATTTTGTAATCCCAGTGCGGTTTAAATAACAATAGCCCTAATTTGCACTACAAAAGAAAATACTGAAGGATTCTGGTAGTAGTAGTCAAATGACGTCATCGTGCAAATGGCCTATTATAATAACAATCAGCATAGAAAATTGCACAAAGAACAAGTTCAATGTTTTTGTTGCTTTTTGCGTGACATTTTTTCAATATTTATTGTTATTATAATTTCAACCTGTGAGGTATGTTTGAGCCTTTGACGTCACTTTATCCCATTCGTAACCAAGCTGGAACAAGATTGATTAATTGCGGCCGTAAATTGTCGGACATAAATGTTAAAATAAAACGACTTCTGATGTTCGTAATGGACTGAAATTTGGCAAGACGAGTAAGAAAGTCTAACTGTACACAAAGATGTAAAAAAAGGAAAATCAAAAATTTGATCCAGTGGCACTTTAAAATATGGATGTTCTATTTGGATGCCACACATTTCTCTTGACCCTTTGACAATTCTGGCCAAGTTCAAAATTGGAACAAGTTTCAAATTCTGGTTCGAAAAATACTGAAAAACTAAAGTGACTTATGTTCGCAATATTGGCAGAAATAGGCCCAAAGTTACCTATGTTGGCCGGCATAAATTAGCCCCAAAGTCACCTATAAAGGCCCGGCCAAACAAACGCAACATTTCAACGCAACATCTTGCAACATTGTTGCGTGCAACTTGTTAACATGCATTTGGCCACCCTGTTGCAACATGTTGGATGCTAAACACTGAATGGCAAGAGCCAACGGACAACTTCAAAAGCGTCGGATCCTGGTGGATCTAGTCAGCAAATTTAATATAAATACGAAAACTAATCTTTCTAATCTAATCTTTCTAATCTTTCTTTCTTTCATTATTTTTTTCTTTCTGTACCCTGAAGAAGTCAGGCCGTGCCTGACGAAATATTGGAAAGAATATTATAATCCCAGTTGTACAGTCAGCCTTGCTTTATTAGTTTTCATGTTGGATAGTGTTGGATCACATGCATTTGACCATTTTCAAACTTGATCCAACACCATCCAACATGTTGCGCACATTTGGCCAGCTCTTTCACAACACGATACAACAACGTTGCAAGATGTTGCGTTGAAATTAGCCAATGGCACTAAACTAACCAATGGCACCATAAGAAGGTACCACAGTAGCTTTCATTTGGTTGCACTTTAGGATGTCAACCCGGGGGGGGGGGAGGTACTACCTTATATACGCTATATATAGGTATGAGATGCCCGATAGGGTAGGGTTTTTGAGGTCCTCAGTCCTTAAATAGGGTATTCTTTTTGGTATTTTTGGTATTGTGATCCTTAGATATTCCTTAGATAGGGTCACTAAATTGCAGTATCCACGCCAATGCGCAAAACGAAAAAGATATGGTCTGTTAAAACTGTACTACATGCCTAATTTGGGCCTTAAAAAGGGTATCAAATCTCGATTTTCTACCCTTAAATAGGGTCTGGATATTACAGCTGTAGGTAAGTATTGTCTGCTCCATTATAGCATAAACAATGGCAAGGGAAACTACTTATAATGTAGCTGTTGTAGGTTGAAATGAAACTCAGGTTAAAATGATTTCAACCTAGTTTGATTTTAAATTCTTTTTGTCTTTGATTTATTATCATAAATCAGAAACAAAGGTAATTCAAAATCAAACTAGGTTGAAATCATTTTAACCTGAATTTCATTTCAACCTACAACATAGCCTTCAAGCAAGCTCTTGTTAACATTGTAATCTAGGTCTTTATAGTATTGTTTGATTTATTTGTATACTAATTACTAATTTCTAGTCTCTTATCTTGTTGCAGAACTGACTGACAAAGATTCAAAACAACAAGAAAATATACAAGGCAAAAGGCTTGAAAACTACATTATGTATTCACTGCCACATGATGTTCTACTTCAATTGGTTTTAATTTAATGGATGTAGACTACATTTTTGCAAAGTACAATATACTATGTGCATTTTGTGAAAATGGTTCTTCCTCTTAATAGAAATATCCTGAATTAAAAAAAGTAACCGCAAACAAGTATTGGCTCCATTCAAACAATGGACAATCAAGATATCTACTGTCAACGTGCAAAAGCTTATGTAAACAAGTACTGAACACTATTCTATGCATAATCATCACTGGCTTTCAACTTTAGAGCCTGCACTACATTATGTCAAGGTACTATTTACCATGTGCACAGCATGAAAAGGATAACTGTCTTGCACTTATTGAACATATTCTACACCACAAAGCTTTGTAACCAAGCAAGTATCAGCTACATTCAAACAAGAGGCGATCAAGAAATGGTATCATAAGACAGTCCATAGACAACACAGTTATGACAGCCATTGCTAGCTGTCTGGTGTGTGACAACAATAATTATTATAACATTTACACCAACTACTGTATAAGCTGTATAAACATATCATAAAATACATCCAATTGATTGCCTTCAACAGCACAATGTTTAGAAGATTGTTCATATAAGATACTGTTCTCAATTGTCACAATAACTTAATTAATAAACATGATCAACAGCAAAAGCTATTGTCAATCTCAAGCCAAATACAAAATTTAATTGATCACATTCGGGAAAATTATATTCTCTGTTCTGACCTCCTTCACTTTATTACTCCATTGAGTCCACTCAGCATGTGCCATGCAGTATTAACATTTACTTCATTTAAATCATTCACTTCTTAGAGCAGTTTTCAATTGAGTGTGAAAAGTAATTACACAATTGCTTTGGTTTTTCATTGCTACATTTTGTGATTGGCTAAAAAAATTTGCGCCCCTTTCTCAGCCAATCTGAAGTAAAACCAAAATCAATCGTGACTTGCTCACATGCGTTTTCCTGTGCTTGGCGCAATTAAATTTCAACAAAGTGTGAATGAACAAAGTACAGTGAGTTCAAATTTGTTTGACGGAAATTTTGAATAAAAGGAAATAATTCCCAATTCGTTTAGTTTTATTACTCGTACGTTTTTCCGTCCGTGGAAGATTAACTGCGGGATTAACTGATAAATTGTGTGTTGATACGATGCAACTTCACGCAAAAACTTCAGTGAAAAAAATAAAAAAAAACTTCAAAAGAAGTTAAGACAGTGCCGGGTTGTACCTATTGAAAAAAGATGTTTACGTTTTACGTTTTAGATTGAATGAAAACAAAAAAGCATCGATTTAGATGGATTCGGCTCTGGTGTTGCACAAGGTTTCTTGTTATTCAAAACACAGACTTCAACCTCGGACTTTCGTCTTTTGCGGGCTTCGCCTATTCTGCCATCCACTTTAATGATAATCGAGTATTTCTTAACTGTTTAATTTCTTTCGAGCTATTCCGCAAAAACTGGCTACTTAATTAACTGAGATAACCGTTTGCAAGTAAACAAAGTAAACGGTGCATAATTTTGGGCAAACAAAAGAAAATAACATTGCATCTTTTCCGTTTCGATCTGTATATGACTTAAAAACATTGCATGTGATAAAATCATAAGCACGTAACTGATAAGCTACTGATAAAACAAAGAGGACTTCCTTAATGGCTTTGTTGTTATTTTAGAGGGGGGAAATGATAAGAACTAAATTGAGAAAAAATTGCCGATGGAGGATATCTAGAAAAAAGCTTATATTTTTTGCTCCTAAGATTCTCGACTGTTATTTGAAAAAGAAAGAGAGAGAAAAGTTTCTTTTTTCCATGTAAGTACCAAACTGCTCTTCAAATTCAAGAGAAACCGTCTCACAGATGAGGCCCTGCCAACGTTGCTGTCGGAAATTGAACGAACATTTGTCTTTTATCGCGATTTCATTTTATTTTTGGGTCATGTCGTCTGTCGGAATTTACCCTGGCAGGGCCTCACAGATGCGCGAGTTCCCAGAACAATGCTTTGGCCGTTTTAGACTTGAAGGCATTTTCCTGCTCGCCCATGCCGGCTGAACTGATCGAAGGCTTGTGATCTGACAGACACAGTCATGGCTCGTTTCTCCTTGTCTGCGAAGAAAGGCAACTTTTTCGAGTGAAGGTTGAAACGTATTTCACAAACGATAACCATACTCAACAAATCCTAACAAAATGAAGGTCTTACTTCAAGAGATCGGCTGTTTCCAATTTACAGCACAGGAAACCCAGGCGCAAATAGAGGCTATTTTATTTTCGTGAAACTTAAGCATGCTTTTTCCGAAACTCAAAAAACAAAAAATTAAGACGCAAAAATGTGGTTTTGAGAACACATTTTCCTCATATTAGTTTTATTTTTCATCCTTAGGGAAAATGCATGCTTATGTTTTTTTTAAATAGTGTATACAATCGAATGATGCTAAAAATTTTGGTTAAAACTGTAAGTTTCTGAAGTTATGCTCATTCTTCTATTTTGGGTCACGTGACATTAGGCGTGGCATGATGACGTCACAACCCGAACCACATGTGTACTTAACGGTTCCTGTTCAAATTAGGTCAAATATAAGCAAAAATGTGCTGAGCTAGAGCAAACTGATTATTCCCTAGCAACGGGCTCAAAAGATAGTGTAATGGGCCCTTAAAGGCTTTGCCAAATAGCGAGCGCGATGCGCGTGTCACTCGCTTGTTCGTTACGCTTTTCTACTCGCGCTCTTTACAGAACTTTAATATGGCGGACGACTGAAGAGGCTCGAAGACCGAAATTTTCTCTCAAACTACCGCGTTTTAACAGTGTTTAGATCGTTTTAAAGTTATTTTAATTGCGTCGAATTTCTGTAAAAGAGCGTGATGTCCTATTCTTCTCGCTCTTTACAGAGCGTTTTGTCAACAAATTCGTGTGCGGCAAGATGTTCATTTTGACTCGTTATATTCGCAATGGTCAGACTACGATGGCAAAAACATTTTCCGCAGAACATGGTTTTCAGTTAAAAGCGTTGCCAAATAGCGAGCGTGAATCACGGGTCACTCGCTTGTACGTTGCACTTTGTTTTTCGTGCTCTTTACAAAGCGTTTTGCAGTCCAGATCTAGACGAGCTCTATTACTCGATCGATTAAAGTAGTTCAGACCTAGAGGATATTAACTGAGGTCTCAAGTAGTTTAAGGCCTGGGTCAAGGGCTTTGACCAGGAAAAAACCGTTTATTCGCAATAACTTTTACAAACGGAATGGAAGTGAATCGAAATTTGGCACATAGAAAGATATTATCGTCCTTAACATTTTTAAGTATAATAAGCTTTGGCATAGGTCACGTGACATGTCACGTGGCCATTATTCTTAAAATAGCAAATATTTGACGAATTGGTGACGGGTTTAAGAGAAAACATCAAATAAAAATGCTTTTCTGATGCAGATTAAATATCTCCAGCCCTTCACGTTTGGAATGAGTGTCTATTAATCTCTTAAAAAAAAATATAAGGACAAAGGTCATTTTTCAGTCCAAAATTCTACCTATAATTATTTGTAACTGTTATTTCAAGACTTGAGGACAATCATTCCAAACGTAGAAGGTTAAACATGTTAAACCTCCATCGGAAAAGTTAATTTATTTAACTATACAAAGAAAATTCACTACCAATTCGCCGATTTACGTTATTTTAAAATTTTGATCACGTGACATGTCACGTGACCAAACTTTTGCGTTAAGGCAAAAGAAAACATCAAGATTAACATTCATGGAAAATTTCATTTTGATCTAGGTTTTCTCGGTGAAGATATTAAGTGTCAACCATATTTTCCGAACACACTTTAAACCCAGGCCTTAAACTGCTTGAGGTTTTAAAAAGTAATATCGGCCTTTCTATTTGCCGGACAATGAGAAATGTGAAATAAATGATGGCTTCTCTTTGAAATCCAAACTTGAACAAGCAAAAGGCAAGCGCCCGTCTCTCATGACTGAGGGAACATTTTTTGTGTTGAGATAATTATTCAAATTTGAATCCGTTTGCCGGTCTCGTGGGAGTTCGTTGGAAGACATTTTGGAGCGCCACTTTTAGTTTACGGTACACCTTCTATAGAAAATAGCGCTTTGATACTATTTCCACGCATCGTATTAAATCCAAACTTCGCCAATGTTTTGTTTACACACGAGGCTAACATTTCCAGGGTGAACCTTAGTTAGTAAGTCCTTTCTTAAAGAGAAAGACCATCCTGTATATCAATAAGGTGTTTTTTCCATACTGAAATCAGCGAAAAAACGAATTTTAGAACACGATTCGATAGTAGTTGTCCAAATCTCAGGGAAATAAAAAGGGTCTTAAATGATTCCTTAACACTTCTCTGAAAACGCCAGGGTGAACCTAACCGCCAAAATACTTAGTTTTTTGTTATGGAATAAAACATAACATTGTTTCGCCATTTTCCCCCATTTTCTTTGTAATTTAGCTCTTTTGTCAGACGGAAGCTTTTCAAATTAAGCGCTTTGGACCGTAAGAAGGTCCCGGATATGTAGCGGCATTCTCGGCGATGACACTTCGTGATGCCAGTCATGGAGTACCGTGCCAACCCCCCAGGACACTTCGTGATGCCAGTCATGGAGTACCGTGCCAACCCCCCAGGACACTTTGTGATGCCAGTCATGGAGTACCGTGCCAACCCCCCCAGGACACTTTGTGATGCCAGTCATGGAGTACCGTGCCAACCCCCCCAGGACACTTTGTGATGCCAGTCATGGAGTACCGTGCCAACCCCCCCAGGACACTTTGTGATGCCAGTCATGGAGTACCGTGCCAACCCCCCCAGGACACTTTGTGATGCCAGTCATGGAGTACCGTGCCAACCCCCCCAGGACACTTTGTGATGCCAGTCATGGAGTACCGTGCCAACCCCCCCAGGACACTTTGTGATGCCAGTCATGGAGTACCGTGCCAACCCCCCCAGGACACTTTGTGATGCCAGTCATGGAGTACCGTGCCAACCCCCCCAGGACACTTTGTGATGCCAGTCATGGAGTACCGTGCCAACCCCCCCAGGACACTTTGTGATGCCAGTCATGGAGTACCGTGCCAACCCCCCCAGGACACTTTGTGATGCCAGTCATGGAGTACCGTGCCAACCCCCCCAGGACACTTTGTGATGCCAGTCATGGAGTACCGTGCCAACCCCCCCAGGACACTTTGTGATGCCAGTCATGGAGTACCGTGCCAACCCCCCCAGGACACTTTGTGATGCCAGTCATGGAGTACCGTGCCAACCCCCCCAGGACACTTTGTGATGCCAGTCATGGAGTACCGTGCCAACCCCCCCAGGACACTTTGTGATGCCAGTCATGGAGTACCGTGCCAACCCCCCCAGGACACTTTGTGATGCCAGTCATGGAGTACCGTGCCAACCCCCCCAGGACACTTTGTGATGCCAGTCATGGAGTACCGTGCCAACCCCCCCAGGACACTTTGTGATGCCAGTCATGGAGTACCGTGCCAACCCCCCCAGGACACTTTGTGATGCCAGTCATGGAGTACCGTGCCAACCCCCCCAGGACACTTTGTGATGCCAGTCATGGAGTACCGTGCCAACCCCCCCAGGACACTTTGTGATGCCAGTCATGGAGTACCGTGCCAACCCCCCCAGGACACTTTGTGATGCCAGTCATGGAGTACCGTGCCAACCCCCCCAGGACACTTTGTGATGCCAGTCATGGAGTACCGTGCCAACCCCCCCAGGACACTTTGTGATGCCAGTCATGGAGTACCGTGCCAACCCCCCCAGGACACTTTGTGATGCCAGTCATGGAGTACCGTGCCAACCCCCCCAGGACACTTTGTGATGCCAGTCATGGAGTACCGTGCCAACCCCCCCAGGACACTTTGTGATGCCAGTCATGGAGTACCGTGCCAACCCCCCCAGGACACTTTGTGATGCCAGTCATGGAGTACCGTGCCAACCCCCCCAGGACACTTTGTGATGCCAGTCATGGAGTACCGTGCCAACCCCCCCAGGACACTTTGTGATGCCAGTCATGGAGTACCGTGCCAACCCCCCCAGGACACTTTGTGATGCCAGTCATGGAGTACCGTGCCAACCCCCCCAGGACACTTTGTGATGCCAGTCATGGAGTACCGTGCCAACCCCCCCAGGACACTTTGTGATGCCAGTCATGGAGTACCGTGCCAACCCCCCCAGGACACTTTGTGATGCCAGTCATGGAGTACCGTGCCAACCCCCCCAGGACACTTTGTGATGCCAGTCATGGAGTACCGTGCCAACCCCCCCAGGACACTTTGTGATGCCAGTCATGGAGTACCGTGCCAACCCCCCCAGGACACTTTGTGATGCCAGTCATGGAGTACCGTGCCAACCCCCCCAGGACACTTTGTGATGCCAGTCATGGAGTACCGTGCCAACCCCCCCAGGACACTTTGTGATGCCAGTCATGGAGTACCGTGCCAACCCCCCCAGGACACTTTGTGATGCCAGTCATGGAGTACCGTGCCAACCCCCCCAGGACACTTTGTGATGCCAGTCATGGAGTACCGTGCCAACCCCCCCAGGACACTTTGTGATGCCAGTCATGGAGTACCGTGCCAACCCCCCCAGGACACTTTGTGATGCCAGTCATGGAGTACCGTGCCAACCCCCCCAGGACACTTCGTGATGCCAGTCATGGAGTACCGTGCCAACCCCCCCAGGACACTTCGTGATGCCAGTCATGGAGTACCGTGCCAACCCCCCCAGGACACTTCGTGATGCCAGTCATGGAGTACCGTGCCAACCCCCCCAGGACACTTCGTGATGCCAGTCATGGAGTACCGTGCCAACCCCCCCAGGACACTTCGTGATGCCAGTCATGGAGTACCGTGCCAACCCCCCAGGACACTTCGTGATGCCAGTCATGGAGTACCGTGCCACTCGCTTGTTAGTTACGCTTTTTGGCGGACGACTGAAGAGGTTCGAAGACCGAAATTTTTTATCAAACTACCGTGTTTTAACAGTGTTTAGATCGTTTTAAAGTTATTTTAAGTGCGTCGAATGTCTCCAAAAGACGTGATGTCCTATTCTTCTCGCTCTTTACAGAGCGTTTTGTCAACAAATTCGTGTGCGGCAAGATTTTCAGTTTGACTCGTTAGATTCGCAATAGTCAAAGCACGATGGCAAAATCATTTTCCGCAGAACATGGTTTTCAGTTAAAAGCGTTGCCAAATAGCGAGTGTGAATTACGGGTCACTCGCTTGTACGTTGCGCTTTGTTTCTGGTGCTCGTTACAAAGCGATTTGCAGTCCAGATCAAGACGTGCTCTTTTACTCGATCGATTAACGTAGTTCAGACCTAGAGTATATTAACTGAGGTTTTAAAAAATAATATAGGCCTTTCTATTTGCCGGACAATGAGAAATGTGAAATAAATGATGGCTTCTCTTTGAAATCCTAACTTGAACAAGCAAAAAGCTAGCGCCCGCCACTCACGACTGAGGGAACACTGTTTGTGTTGGGATAATTATTCAAAGAGGTCTTCAAATTTGAATCCGTTTGCCGGTCTCGTGGGAGTTCGTTGGAAGACATTTTGGAGCGCAACATTTAGTTTACGGAACACCTTCTAGAAAATAGCGCTTTGAATACTATTTCCACGCATCGTATTAAATCCAAACTTCGCCGATGTTTTGTTTAGACAGAGGCTAACATTTCCAGGGTGAACCTTAGCAAGTCCTTTCTTGAAGAGAAAGACCATCCTGTAATATCAATGCGGTGTTTTTCTATACTGAAATCAGCAGAAAAAAACGAATTTCATTTTAACTCACTGCGTTCGCCCAAATGAAAAATATTTTCTAAATCCCTATATGGAAACTAACAACATACAACTGCAACCACGTTGGTTGGTAACTCACGTGGAACCGATACGAGAAAAAAACAAAGCACCGAAAATGAGGAGAAGAAAATTTCTAACCAAATAAATCTGTCAGTGATATAAATATCACGAAAAAAGCCGATGATCCAGCGTGCCCACTGGCGGTGCTGTGCACTGCTTCTTGTTGCTTTGCTGTTGGCGCTCGTTTTCTTTTTGCTTTCTTTTCCTGTTAGCGTTCGCTCGAGCGTCCCGAATTTTTCTATCATCTTCATCGTCCGAAGCGATGTCTTGGGATTCATACTCCTGAACCACGTCCCAATCAGCGTCACTAGAATCTGCAAGCTTGATCAGTTTCTGCCTCTTGTGCAACAGCGATCTGGCCTGCTCGGTTATTTGTGCCACTTTCTTGTGATCTTTTGAGGCGTTGCTTTCCCCGATTCTACCGACCAACTCCTCAACTTCAGCGTTAAATACGAATTGCTTCTGATTTCCCTTGAACTTGAAGTTTTCCGCCTGCAGATTAATCTTTTGCTTGGCCACTAACTCCTTTCCGTTTTGGTCCAAACGGTTATCAAGGTAGGTCTTAAATAAGGAGAATACGTCGTCAATTTCCTCAGAGGACGAAGTATTTGATGTAGAATTTTGTTGTGGTGAACTGTGTCGTGCATTTCCTTCAGCCACTGGATCGCGTTGAACTTCAGCAGGCTCGTCTCCCATAACGTTTTTGGAAATAAGCTACAGAAAAAAGCTGTATTGGCGACGCGAGAAGTAAAAGTTGCGTGTAACAAACCCAACTTATATATTGGGACATGTACTGACACCTGATGTCCCTTGCGGATCACAAGGTAGGAAATCATGCATACCTGACAAATATTACGTAACAGTAATGCATACAGGTGACACTGACGTTCGATAATTAAGTCCTATAGAAAATACATTTTTAGAACGCGATTCGATGGTAGTTGTTCAATTCTCAGGGAAATAAAAGGGTCTTAAACGATTCCTTAACACCTCTTCTGAAAAAGCCAGGGCAAACCTAACCGCAAAAGTACTTAGTTTTTTTTGTTATGGAGTAAAACATGCACCTTGTTTCGCCATTTCCCCCCATTTTCTTTGTAATTTGGCTCTTTTGTCAGACGGAAGCTTTTCAAATTTAGCGCTCTGGACCGTAAGAAGGTCCCGGATATGTTGCGGCATTCTCGGCGATGTCCCTCTCACTTTTTCGCACACGATCTCAGATGGAATCAAAATACTGTGAGATGAAACTGCATTCCCAAAGCGCGTCGTTTTCTTTAGATATTAGCCTATTATGTCTATAGTATGTTCTCACTGTATTTATAATCCCCAAAAACTTCATCTCCAAAAATTTCAAAAACCGTCTTTCTTAGAATTTGTTCAATCTTTGCTATATTGGAGACGGCTATGGGAAGTACAAGCTCCCTTAAGCGATTACCGAAAAAACCTCCTTGTGCCGAGAAATACGACAGCAATTAAAAAACGTCATGGCGTCATTACGTTGCTATGGCAAATCCGATGTTAATTTCACACTGGTCTTAACAAATTTTCATCTTTATCTATTATAGCTGTGGTGACCGTTTTTCCATAACATTGTTAATGGAGTCGTAGTAAATGCTCAAACTTGGGGGTATCGCACCAAAAAAATCCAGTCGAGCCATCTAAAGCAATCGCTTTATCTCCACGAAAACGCGAAACAATTTGAATATAACGTCATGCATGAAGGCGTGACTACCGAGAAAGGCAGAAAAAAATTATTTCACACTTTCACTGAAGATGTAAAATGGTACATTTTGTTAACAAATGTTATAATGAATTTTAGTTTTTGTTGTGATTTAGATAAGGGAACTAAGAGCAAAATATCTGATATTTCGCATTCGATGTTTATATTTATACCAGGGGCGGATCTAGGGGGAGGGTGCAGGGGGTGCGCACCACCCCCCCCCCTGAGATGACGTAGTCTGCGTTGTTCGCTTTTAAAATTTGTTTACGTCACCTTTCAGTTACCTCATTCCTTAGAGGTGCACCTCCTCCTAAAAAAAATCCTGGATCCGCCCCTGTATACGCCGCAATATGAATAACAAAATGATCGTCGGTAACCGAATTTTTTTATTCAGTTGGATATTTATCGCAATTCTTTGTCATAACAGACCATTATTGCCATTACAGTTGCCATTTCGTATAACATTCACTCGATATCATGGGATACCAATTCATTAATTGATAATTTTCGAGCAACATTGCTGGTGTTTGTCTAAATTCTGATACAAAAAATGACTATACCATACCGCAATCTATGAAACTTTTCCCTGCTCTGTTTTATTTATGAAATCAATTTATATATTAACAATCTACGTTTAGGCATAAGGGCTAGTTCTAAATCGAAATGGCAAGGAACGATATCGGCTGGTGAATTTCTGGTAATTTTAGAAACATTCAAAATGCGGAAAGTATACCTTCAGAATTCAAGACTGATTGCAAATTAAATTGTTTTAATTATATATTTTTTGGTACATTAATTATTTTGTAACTTCCAAAAATTATTCCCACCTCCCCTTGGCAAGGAAATTGGTGCGGAGAGCAGTGATGCGCTGCCGACTGCAGGCTCGTTTTCCCGCCGCGCACGGGGCGGTCTCATTTCCCGAAAAAGAGGCCGGTAATCGGGGGCTGTTATAAAATGAAGAAGAAGTAGTTTTGTGGGTAAGAAAAATTGCGTCTTTGAACCATTCCATGTCTTTTATTAGTAATTTCAGATTATCATTATAATTCTTGAATTTATTTCGTATTCCTCCCACGTTGCTTTTTGTTATTGAATTTTATTTTATTAATTTTTTTACCATCCGCATACCATACCACACCCATTCCGCAAGTAATTGTTCTTTTCTGTCACCCAATTTTTCACAACAAAAGAGAAATAAAATAACACTTAAGCCCACAAGAACGCACAATGAGAGCGGTTTTCAATTTCCCACTCCAGAAACTATGAAAAATACCATTATACTCTTAAAGTGCAGGTTTGGGTGGTGCTTGATGTAAGCCTGATTTTTCCAATTTCTTTTGTTTTCAGCACATGTATTTGCTTCGCATTGTGATTGGTTCATTGGGTTGCCTTCGTCTGCTGTGATTGGTCAGAGTAAATACATTGGTTTTGGTTTTACGATACTCAACTGAAAACCACTATATTCTTGACGGATTCATCCTGACATATCATTGATTCAACTTACGCGTTCAGTTGTTTCCTTCGCTTGAAGGAAATGCACCCATACTGGCCAAAATTCTCTTAAATTGACCAATACTGGACAAAAAAGGCCCCCAAGACACCCTTGTTGGCCAATATTGGCATCAATTAGCCCCTTATATAACCATATTGGTCCACACTGACCCATGCTGAACTTATGGGTGGCATAGAGTTCCCAATATCAATATACATCAACTTACGTTGGTCCACACTTATATACCCAATCCATTAGTTTTGTGGGGAGATGCTTAAAAAAATAATGTCATTTTTCAAGTTCAGTAATTGTGTCTGAAAAATATGAAAGAAAACTCACCCTCAAGACATGAACCCCCTCCTGCAATTTATAAACTACAAAATGTTATACACAGAGTCCAGATCCAAGAGGGTTTGAAAATACTGGCTGGGATTCCTGTGTCAAATATCCAAGTGCCGCAGAGATACCAAAAATTCCACTTGGAGTCCCATTTATTAAGCACTCAGATTCGAATGATTCACATTTTATTTCACAAATAGCTTTACATCTTTGCACTATAACACATCACCAACACTATTGTATAAATATATTTATCAGTAACAAACAAAAAAAAATGATCTGAAATGTTTCAAACAATTTACTTGCACATATTCTTGGAAAAGCTACTTCTTTTGCATCCTATCTGGGAATCTCCCTAATTCTGCAAATGTGAGCCGAAAATAAGGCAGAAGGAAGATCAGACGAGACATCCTTTGTCTTTTGTCTTCCATACCTTACATGGACCATACTTCTGTAGCCATTAGATTGTGCTTTAAAGTGCCACTGCGATCAAATTTTTGATTTTCATTTTTTTTACATCTTCGTGTACAATTAGACTTTCTTACTCATCTTGCCAAATTTCAATCCATTACGAACATTGAAGTCATTTTATTTTAACATATATGTCTGAGAATTTACGGCTGCCATTAATCAACCTTGTCCTAAGGCTTAGCTGTGAATGGGATAAAGTGACGTCAAAGGCTCAAACATACCTCACGGGTTGAAATTATAATAACAATCAGCATAGAAAATTGCACGAAGAACAAGTTCAATGTTTTTGTTGCTTTTTGCGTGATAATTTTTTCAATACTTATTGTTATTATAATTTCAACCCGTATGTACCTTATATACGCTATATATACGCTATATATAGGTATGGGATGCCCGATAGTGTAGGGTTTTTAAGGTGCTCAGTCCTTAAATAGGGTATCCTTTTTGGTATTTTTGGGCGGCACGGTGGTCTAGTGGTTAGCGCGTCGGACTTTCAACCTGAAGGTCGGTGGTTCGAAGCCTGGTCTCTGCCGTCGTGTTGTTTCCTTAGGCAAGAAACTTTACTCCACACTGTCTCTCTCCACCCAGGTGTATAAATGGGTACCGGCGACAAAATGCTGGGGGTAACCCTGCGATGGACTAGCATCCCATCCAGGGGGGAGTAGCAATATTCCTAGTTGCTTCATGCTACAGAAACCGGGTTTAAGCTCCGGCCGTGTGGGCCATTGTGGCTCGTGTGCGACTTTACCTTACTAAACTAACCAATGGCATCATAAGAAGGTACCACAGTAGCTTTCATTTGGTTGCACTTTAGGATGTCAACCCGGGGGGGAGGGGGGGGAGGTACTACCTTATATACGCTATATATAGGTTGGGATGCCCGATAGTGTAGGGTTTTTGAGGTGCTCAGTCCTTAAATAGGGTATCCTTTTTGGTATTTTTGGTATTATGATCCTTAGATATTCCTTAGATAGGGTCACTAAATTGCAGTATCCACCCCAACGCGCAAAACGAAAAAGATATGGTCTGTTAAAACTGTACTACATGCCTGAATTGGGCCTTAAAAAGGGTATCAAATCTCGATTTTCTACCCTTAAATAGGGTCTGGATATTAGAGCTGTAGGTAAGTATTATCTGCTCCATTATAGCATAAACAATGGCAAGGGAAACTACTTATAATGTAGCTGTTGTAGGTTGAAATGAAACTCAGGTTAAAATGATTTCAACCTAGTTTGATTTTAAATTCTTTTTGTCTTTGATTTATTATCATAAATCAGAAACAAAGGTAATTCAAAATCAAACTAGGTTGAAATCATTTTAACCTGAATTTCGTTTCAACCTACAACATAGCCTTCAAGGTCTTCAAGCAAGCTCTTGTTAACATTGTAATCTAGGTCTTTATAGTATTGTTTGATTTATTTGTATACTAATTACTAATTTCTAGTCTCTTATCTTGTTGCAGAACTAACTGACAAAGATTCAAAGCAACAAGAAAATATACTAGGCAAAAGGCTTGACAACTACATTGATGTCTACATTATGTATTCACTGCCACATGATGTTCTACTTCAATTGGTTTTAATTTAATGGATGTAGACTACATTTTTGCAAAGTACAATATACTATGTGCATTTTGTGAAAATGGTTCTTCCTCTTACTAGAAATATCCTGAATTAAAAAAAGTAACCGCAAACAAGTATTGGCTCCATTCAAACAATGGACAATCAAGATATCTACTGTGAACGTGTAAAAGCTTATGTAAACAAGTACTGAACACTATTCTATGCATAATCATCACTGGCTTTCAACTTTAGAGCCTGCACCACATTATGTCAAGGTACTATTTACCATGTGCACAGCATGAAAAGGATAACTGTCTTGCACTATTTGAACATATTCTACACCACAAAGCTTTGTAACCAAGCAAGTATCAGCTACATTCAAACAAGAGGCGATCAAGAAATGGTATCATAAGACAGTCCATAGACAACACAGTTCTGACAGCCATTGCTAGCTGTCTGGTGTGTGACAACAATAATTATTATTATACATTGGTGTCACTAGCTCGATTTTGATTGGCTATAAGCACGCAGCTAATTATTGCTTGCTGTTTCTGTTACGTCATACCTACAGACAATAGTTTTATGCATGCAGAAGTGACGTCATACCTACAGACAATAGTTTTATGCATGCAGAAGTGACGTAAGTTGTTTACTTACAAGTTGACTGCTGTGCATTGATCACTTTTTTGTGCGCGCTCTTGTCTTTACAAGTGCAGCTCAGGAATATGCATAATAAAACAATTATTGGATTCGGTTTTCGCATGATAGCGATAATTATCAAGGCCTCAGTTTGTGTTATCCGCCTCAGCCTTCGGCTTCAGCAGATAACACAAACTTTGGCCTTGATAATTATCGCTATCATGCTCAACCTCATCCAATAATTGTTAATTATAACATTTACACCAACTACTGTATAAGCTGTATAAACATATCATAAAATACATCCAATTAATTGCCTTCAACAGCACAATGTTTAGAAGATTGTTCATAGAAGATACTGTTCTCAATTGTCACAATAACTTAATTAATAAACATGATCAACAGCAAAAGCTATTGTCAATCTCAAGCCAAATACAAAATTTAATTGATCACATTGGGGAAAATTATATTCTCTGTTCTGACTTCCTTCACTTTATTACTCCATTGAGTCCACTCAGCATGTGTCATGCAGTATTAACATTTACTTTATAAAATCATTCACTTCTTAGAGCAGTTTTCAATTGAGTGTGAAAAGTAATTACACAATTGCTTTGGTTTTTCATTGCTACATTTTGTGATTGGCTAAAAAAATTTGCGCCCTTTTCTCAGCCAATCTGAAGTAAAACCGAAAACAATCGTGACTTGCTCACATGCGTTTTCCTGTGCTTGGCGCAATTAAATTTCAACAAAGTGTGAATGAACAAAGTACAGTGAGTTCAAATTTGTTTGACGGAAATTTTGAATAAAAGGAAATAATTCCCAATTCGTTTAGTTTTATTACTCGTACGTTTTTCCGTCCGTGGAAGATTAACTGCGGGATTAACTGATAAATTGTTATTGTGTGTTGATACGATGCAACTTCACGCCAAAACTTCAGTGAAAAAAAAAAAAAAAAAATTCAAAAGAAGTAAAGACAGTGCCGGGTTGTGCCTATTGAAAAAAGATGTTTACGTTTTAGATTGATTGAATGAAAACAAAGAAGCATCGATTTAGATGGATTCGGCTCTGGTGTTGCACAAGGTTTCTTGTTATTCAAAACACAGACTTCAACCTCGGACTTTTGTCTTTTGCGGGCTTCGCCTATTCTGCCTTCCACTTTAATGATAATCGAGTATTTCTTAACTGTTTGATTTCTTTCGAGCTATTCCGCAAAAACTGGCCACTTAACTGAGATAATCGTTTGCACGTAAACAAAGTAAACGGTGCATAATTTTGGGCAAACAAACAAAATAACATTGCATCTTTTCCGTTTCGATCTGTATATGACTAAAACAAATAGGACTTCTTTAATGACTTTGTTGTTATTTTAGAGGGGGGAAATGATAAGAACTAAATTGAGAAAAAATTGCCGATGGAGGATATCTACAAAAAAGCTTATATTTTTTACTCCTAAGATTCTCGACTGTTATTTGAAAAAGAAAGAGAGAGAAAAGTTTCTTTTTTCCATGTAAGTACCATACTGCTCTTCAAATTCAAGAGAAACCGTCTCACAGATGAGGCCCTGCCAAGGGGGGGGTGGGGGGGGGGGGGGGGGGGAGGGAGGGGGTCCCGTGTCGCTTGTCTGCATTTTAAAATGTCTCGTGTCAGTGTTTTATCAATATTTCACGTTGCTGTCGGAAATTGAACGAACATTTGTCTTTTGTCGCGATTTCATTTTATTTTTGGGTCATGTCGCCTGTCGGAATTTACCCTGGCAGGGCCTCACAGATGCGTGAGTTCCCAGAACAATGCTTTGGCCGTTTTAGACTTGAAGGCATTTTCCTGCTCGCCCATGCTAGCAGAACTGATCGAAGGCTTGTGATCTGACAGACACAGTCATGGCTCGTTTCTCCTTGTCTGCAAAGAAAGGCAACTTTTTCGAGTGAAGGTTGAAACGTATTTCACAAACGATAACCATACTCAACAAATCCTAACAAAATGAAGGTCTTACTTCAAGAGATCGGCTGTTTCCAATTTACAGCACAGGAAACCCAGGCGCAAATAGAGGCTATTTTTTTTTTCGTGAAACGTAAGCATGCTTTTTCCGAAACTCAAAAAACAAAAAATTAAGACGCAAAAATGTGGTTTTGAGAACACATTTTTCTCATATTAGTTTTATTTTTCATCCTTAGGGAAAATGCATGCTTATGTTTTTTTTAAATAGTGTATACAATCGAATGATGCTAAAAATTTTGGTTAAAACTGTAAGTTTCTGAAGTTATGCTCATTTTTCTATTTTGGGTCACGTGACATTGGGCGTGGCATGATGACGTCATAACCCGAACCACATGTTTACTTAACGGTTCCTGTTCAAATATGGTCAAATATAAGCAAAAATGTGCTGAGCTAGAGCAAACTGATTTTTCCCTAGCAACGGGCTCAAAAGATAGTGTAATGGGCCCTTAAAAGCTTTGCCAAATAGCGAGCGCGATGCGCGTGTCACTCGCTTGTTCGTTACGCTTTTTTACTCGCGCTCTTTACATAACTTTAATATGGCGGACGACTGAAGAGGCTCGAAGACCGCAATTTTCTCTCAAACTACCGCGTTTTATCAGTGTTTAGATCGTTTTAAAGTTATTTTAAGTGCGTCGAATGTCTGTAAAAGAGCGTGATGTCCTATTCTTCTCGCTCTTTACAGAGCGTTTTGTCAACAAATTCGTGTGCGGCAAGATGTTCATTTTGACTCGTTATATTCGCAATGGTCAGAGTACGATGGCAAAAACATTTTCCGCAGAACATGGTTTTCAGTTAAAAGCGTTGCCAAATAGCGAGCGTGAATCACGGGTCACTCGCTTGTACGTTGCACTTTGTTTTTCGTGCTCTTTACAAAACGTTTTGCAGTCAAGATCTAGACGAGCTCTATTACTCGATCGATTAAAGTAGTTCAGACCTAGAGTATATTAACTGAGGTTTTAAAAAGTAATATCGACCTTTCTATTTGCCGGACAATGAGAAATGTGAAATAAATGATGGTTTCTCTTTGAAATCCAAACTCGAACAAGCAAAAGGTAAGCGCCCGTCTCTCACGACTGAGGGAACATTTTTTGTGTTGAGATAATTATTCAAATTTGAATCCGTTTGCCGGTCTCGTGGGAGTTCGTTGGAAGACATTTTGGAGCGCCACTTTTAGTTTACGGAACACCTTCTATAGAAAATAGCGCTTTGATACTATTTCCACGTATCGTATTAAAACCAAACTTCGCCAATGTTTTCTTTAGACACGAGGCTAACATTTCCAGGGTGAACCTTAGTTAGTAAGTCCTTTCTTAAAGAGAAAGACCATCCTGTATATCAATGCGGTGTTTTTTCCATACTGAAATCAGCGAAAAAACGAATTTTAGAACACGATTCGATAGTAGTTGTCCAAATCTCAGGGAAATAAAAAGGGTCTTAAATGATTCCTTAACACCTCTGCTGAAAACGCCAGGGTGAACCTAACCGCCAAAATACTTAGTTTTTTGTTATGGAATAAAACATAACATTGTTTCGCCATTTTCCCCCATTTTCTTTGCAATTTAGCTCTTTTGTCAGACGGAAGCTTTTCAAATTTAGCGCTTTGGACCGTAAGAAGGTCCCGGATATGTCGCGGCATTCTCGGCGATGACACTTCGTGATGCCAGTCATGGAGTACCCTGCCAACCCCCCAGGACACTTCGTGATGCCAGTCATGGAGTACCCTGCCAACCCCCCAGGACACTTCGTGATGCCAGTCATGGAGTACCCTGCCAACCCCCCAGGACACTTCGTGATGCCAGTCATGGAGTACCCTGCCAACCCCCCCAGGACACTTCGTGATGCCAGTCATGGAGTACCCTGCCAACCCCCCAGGACACTTCGTGATGCCAGTCATGGAGTACCCTGCCAACCCCCCAGGACACTTCGTGATGCCAGTCATGGAGTACCCTGCCAACCCCCCAGGACACTTCGTGATGCCAGTCATGGAGTACCCTGCCAACCCCCCAGGACACTTCGTGATGCCAGTCATGGAGTACCCTGCCAACCCCCCAGGACACTTCGTGATGCCAGTCATGGAGTACCCTGCCAACCCCCCAGGACACTTCGTGATGCCAGTCATGGAGTACCCTGCCAACCCCCCCGGACACTTCGTGATGCCAGTCATGGAGTACCCTGCCACTCGCTTGTTAGTTACGCTTTTAATATGGCGGACAACTGAAGAGGTTCGAAGACCGAAATTTTGTATCAAACTACCGTGTTTTAACAGTGTTTAGATCGTTTAAAGTTATTTTAAGTGCGAGGAATGTCTCCAAAAGACGTGATGTCCTATTCTTCTCGCTCTTTACAGAGCGTTTTGTCAACAAATTCGTGTGCGGCAAGATTTTCAGTTTGACTCGTTAGATTCGCAATAGTCAAAGCACGATGGCAAAATCATTTTCCGCAGAACATGGTTTTCAGTTAAAAGCGTTGCCAAATAGCGAGTGTGAATTACGGGTCACTCGCTTGTACGTTGCGCTTTGTTTCTGGTGCTCGTTACAAAGCGATTTGCAGTCCAGATCAAGACGTGCTCTTTTACTCGATCGATTAACGTAGCTCAGACCTAGAGTATATTTAATAACCGGTCAGTGTAAAACGCAGACTGCAGACTGCAGACTGCAGACTGCAGACTGCAGACTGCAGACTGCAGACTGCAGACTGCAGACCGGGGGTAAAATGCAGACTGAGGGTAA
Source organism: Cladopsammia gracilis (assembly GCA_022457155.1). Lineage (NCBI taxonomy): Eukaryota > Metazoa > Cnidaria > Anthozoa > Scleractinia > Dendrophylliidae > Cladopsammia > Cladopsammia gracilis. The sequence goes on from JAJGOT010000123.1 coordinate 1,067,165, forward strand.
AATGCAGACTGCAGACCAGGGGTAAAATGCAGACTGAGGGTAAAATAAAATATTAATAATAAAAAACAAGACTTGGGAGTGTTCCTACGCGTACCCGTAATTTTTTATTTTCAAAATCCCGAAAACTCAAACCAAAAGGCGTTTATTCGCCTTAGTCAAACATATTATCAACCTTGAGTTCTTGAACTCCCCATTTTGTTGAACCAAGTTTCCCACAAGCACCCAAACTAATCGTAATTCTATGCATCTTACCTTTGTTTACGTGTCGGCCATTTTGAATTGTGCTTACGCGATTAGGTCTGGGACCGAGCAACTCTTTCAGCGTTCATATTCTTCATTTGGCCTTGGAATTGTTCGGAACACAAGGCAAGCAAAACACGACAGCACAACAACAAGGAAAGGTTAACTTGTAGGTATTGAGCATAGTTTGTGAAAGACAACGATGTATCAAGAGGTTTGTGAATTGATATTTGCTGAAAAGTGACAGTGGGCTATCCAAACCCGAAAAATTATTACATTTCAGCGTTCTCAAATAATCGTTACTATGACCATTTTTATGAGTTTCCGACATGTTTCTAGGGCCATGTGACTTGAGGACCACGTGACTTTACTGCGTGAGGCGGCCTTTGTGTGTTTCGTGAGTCCTGACGTGACATTATTTTACGGGTACGAACACTCTTTATTTCATTCTTATGACTCGTTTTTTATTATTAATATTTTATTTTACCCTCAGTCTGCATTTTACCCCTGGTCTGCAGTCTGCATTTTACCCTCAGTCTGCATTTTACCCCCGGTCTGCAGTGTGCAGTCTGCAGTCTGCAGTCTGCAGTCTGCAGTCTGCAGTCTGCAGTCTGCGTTTTACACTGACCGATTTAATAACTGAGGTTTTAAAAAATAATATAGGCCTTTCTATTTGCCGGACAATGAGAAATGTGAAATAAATGATGGCTTCTCTTTGAAATCCTAACTTGAACAAGCAAAAAGCTAGCGCCCGCCACTCACGACTGAGGGAACATTGTTTGTGTTGGGTTAATTATTCAAATTTGAATCCGTTTGCCGGTCTCGTGGGAGTTCGTTGGAAGACATTTTGGAGCGCAACTTTTAGTTTACGGAACACCTTCTAGAAAATAGCGCTTTGAATACTATTTCCACGCATCGTATTAAACCCAAACTTCGCCGATGTTTTGTTTAGACAGAGGCTAACATTTCCAGGGTGAACCTTAGTTACCAAGTCCTTTCTTGAAGAGAAAGACCATCCTGTATATCAATGCGATGTTTTTCCATACTGAAATCAGCGAAAAAAACGAATTTCATTTTAATTCACTGCGTTCGCCCAAATGAAAAATATTTTCCAAATCTTTATATGGAAACTAGCAACATACAACTGCATCCACGTTGGTTGGTAACTCACGTGGAGCCAATACGAGAAAAAAACAAAGCACCGAAAATGAGGAGAAGAAAATTTCTAACTAAATAAATCTGTCAGTGATATAAATACCACGAAAAAAGCCGATGATCCAGTGTGCCCACTGGCGGTGCTGTGCACTGCTTCTTGTTGCTTTGCTGTTGGCGCTCCTTTTCTTTTTGCTTTCTTTTCCTGCTAGCATTCGCTCGAGCGTTCCGAATTTTTCCCTGATCATCTTCATCGTCCGAAGTGATGTCTTGGGATTCATACTCCTGAACCACGTCCCAACCAGCGTCACCAGAATCTGCAAACTTGATCACTTTTTCCTCTTGTGCAACAGCGATTTGGCCTGCTCGGTTATTTGTGCCACTTTCTTGTGATCTTTTGTGGCGTTACTTTCTCCGATTCTACCGACCAACTCCTCAAGTTCAGCGTTAAATACGAATTGCTTCTGATTTCCCTTGAACTTGAAGTTTTCCGCCTGCAGATTAATCTTTTGCTTGGCCACTAACTCCTTTCCTTTTTGGTCCAAACGGTTCTCAAGGCAGGTCTTAAATAAGGAGAATACGTCGTCAATTTCCTCAGAGGTCGAAGTATTTGATGTAGAATTTTGTTGTGGTGAACTGTGTCGTGCATTTCCTTCAGCCACTGGATCGCGTTGAACTTCAGCAGGCTCGTCTCCCATAACGTTTTTGGAAATGAAGCTACAGAAAAAAGCTGTATTGGCGACGCGAAAAGTAAAAGGACTAAAAGTTGCGTGTAACAAACCCAACTTATATATTGGGACATGTACTGACACCTGATGTCCCTTGCGGATCACAAGGTAGGAAATCATGCATACTTGACAAATATTACGTAACAGTAATGCATACAGGTGACACTGACGTTCGATAATTAAGTCCTATAGAAAATACATTTTTGGAACGCGATTCGATGGTAGTTGTCCAAATCTCAGGGAAATAAAAGGGTCTTAAATGATTCCTTAACACCTCTTCTGAAAACGCCAGGGTGAACCTAACCGCAAAAGTACTTAGTTTTTTGTTATGGAGTAAAACATACACCTTGTTTCGCCATTTCCCCCCATTTTCTTTGTAATTTGGCTCTTTTGTCAGATGGAAGCTTTTCAAATTTAGCGCTCTGGACCGTAAGAAGGTCCCGGATATGTCCGGGGGGGGGTACTTGGGTCAACTTTTGCTGGGTATGTGCCGCTGGCCTCTCAGAGCCCCTACCCCATTATAGTCTATTTTGTGGCCAATTATAGACCCCATCTTAGTCACTTTTGAGTAAATGTAAATTTCGCAATCCCAACTTAGTCACTTTCTGTTTAGCCATCTACCTTGAGTTCGGAACACTTTTATCTAGGTCATCTTCAAATGAGTTGACGCATTTATTTAATGCAGGAGACTTTACTCTTCACCTACAAACCTTCTG